>OU343216.1:142596927-142615749 GCA_910596185.1 Chrysanthemum makinoi | reverse complement strand
CTTTTATACACTAGATAGCTTCCACGTGTCCTTCTGAGCAAATCCCACTAAAAATCTAAGCCATTGGATCAGTTTGGAGTCATAATAGCTGTCCACGTTTTTTCGGGAAAACAGTTTAAGCAAATGGGCTCTGAGCTAGCAACTAGGGGGGGTGGCATTTATTGTGGCGTGATAAGTTGGTAGAGGTGATGATGAGGGGTGGAGGGAAAGGTGAGGTGATGGGAGAGGTTGCCTGAGTGTAGCAGTCAAGTGGTGGGGAAGAGATAAGGTGGGCGGCAAAGCAGGGTTTGACTTGGGGTTCAAAAAGGAAAGGCAGGGGTCAAAAGGTGAAATGGCAGGGGTCAAAATGGTATTTTGACAAGGCTTGGTTTGTATTAATGACAAGGACTTGTTTGCAATTCTGAAATCTTGAAGGACCAATTCTGCCATTATTCCAAAGTTGTCACAAGGGTCTCTTTTGACAAGTTCCAATAGTACAAGGACCGTTTGACATTTTCAAATTTCCAAGGACTATTTGATTTGACAGTTCAAAACTTGAGGGACCTTTTTCTCGCCATTTGACCAAAGATTTATTCAAGGACCATTTTTAACAACTTAGAATATTTCAGGGACCTTGAATAACATTTTTATTTATTTTGATTTACCAGGACTGCTTTTGACAACTTTTGAAACTTGGGGACTAAAACTGCCAATTATGCAAACTTGATACATTTTTCACCAGATTTTGATATTTTTGCATTTAAAACACATAAAACACTTATTTGTGATATTTTTATAATTTTGATGCATTTCTGAGTGTTTTCATATGTTTTTGCAGTTTAATTGGTACAAAAATGATGAGTATTTAGACACTCATCAATCCCCCACACTAAGATATTGCTAGTCCCTAGCAATGTTTTGAGAAAAATTAATGGATTTCATCTCTTTACCAAAAGCCATTACTTCTCGAGTAGCCAAATGTTTCAGTTCAAGTAAGAACCTTGGTACACCGATAACCAAATGATTTTGAGCAAATCACCAACTTCCAACGGATTTGATTTGTCTTTACCGAAGCCGCTTGCTTCGGACTAGCCAACTCTTAGATAAAATATCTTTGGTGAGTCGATTACCAATTATGGTTTTCCAACCGCCTTTACCACAAGCCATAAACTTGCGGGCTAGCCAACTCTTCACTAATTAAAGATATGGTGAGTCGAATACCATACAATTTTTGGCAAATTGCAAGCCGCACACGGATTTGAGATATCTTTACCAAGAGCCGTTTGCTCCTGGATTAGCCAATGCTTTTGTTTATTAGACATGGTGGATGATAATCAGTAAGTTGAGTAAGTGCAAAACACTTACTCCAAAAAAAATTTGGCCAAAATGGGGGAATTAGGTGGTATAATTACATGATAAAATTCGTGAGAATTCTTCCCCACACTAGAAATGAATATTGCCCTCAATATTCAAAGTACCGGCGGTTATGCCAAAACATAGAACGTAAAAGGGAAATACTACGGCCTTTTTAGCAAGATTTTTTATGAAACTCTTATATACAACAAATGGGCAACTCCCACACTAGGGTGGTGGTACACACGGGTGAAAACCCATGTAGCATGCTACTGTTTTTGATTCCCGAGTCGCTAGCTTGACTCGATCCCGCATTCATTGGTTCATGGGGAAAGTTTGTAGATCTGGGACAACCACATGAGGAATGTCCTCTCCAAAATAATGCTTCAATCGATGTCCATTCACTTTAAAGTTTGGACCATCGGGTTGAGATAACTCAATGGTTCCATATGGGAATACTTTAGTGATGGTGAATGGTCCAGACCAGCGTGATTTTAGTTTTCCCGAGAAAATCTTCAATCTTGAGTTGAAAAGAAGGACTCGATCACCGACGTTGAAAACGCGGTTTTTGATCTTTGAGTCATGAATCTTCTTTGTCTTTTCTTTATAGATCAAAGAGTTCTCGTATGCTTGATCACGGAGTTCATTTAATTCATTCATTTGTACTTTCCGGTGATCACAAATTGGAATATCGGTTGGCATGCTTCAAGGCCCAAGATGCCTTGTGCTCAAGCTCAACCGGTAGATGACACCTTTTCCGCATACAAGCTTGTATGGAGTACACTCGATGGGTGTTTTATAAGCTCGCACGGAAGGCCCGTGAAAAGGCCATCTAGCTTATCCGACCAAGAGGCACGATTTTCGCCAACCGTCCTCTCCGAATTCTTTTAACCTCTGGTTGGAAACTTCCACTTGCCCACTTGTTTGGGGTGGTACGCAGTAGAGAGACGGTGAGTTACACCATACTTTTGCATGACTCTATCAAACCGGTCATTGCAGAAATGCGTACCACGATCACTGATTATAGCTCGTGGAGTTCCAAACCTAGCAAAAGAGATTTTAAGAATTTCACAACAACTCGGGCATCGTTGGTAGGCAAAGCCTTAGCTTCAACCCATTTTGAAAAATAGTCAACGGCCACGAGTATGTATTTGTTACCGCGAGACGAAGGAAATGGCCCCATAAAGTCAATGCCCCAGATGTCAAAAATCTCACACACTTGAATGGCGTTTTGCGGCATTTCATTTCTTTGTGAGATATTTCCGTGACGTTGACAAGCATCACAGGCTTTGACAAATTCGTGGGCATCCTTGTAAATTGTGGGCCAATAAAACCCTGAATCAAACACCTTCTTGGCGGTGTAGTTTGGACTATGATGGCCCCCGGTGGGTCCGGCATGGCAAGCTTTGAGAATGTCAAGAGCTTCTTGTCCATAAACACACCGTCGGATGATTTGATCCGCACGTGATTTTGAATAAGTAGGGTCGTCCGTAAGTAATGTTTAACATCCTTGAAGAATTTGTTCTTCTGTTGGGTTGACATCCCTTTCACTATGAAGTTACCCGCATGGTAATTTGCAAAGTCAACAAACCATGGGGTAGAAGAGTTTCCACGAAAAGAAACCGCATTGAGTGTTTCGAGAGGAAATGTTTCATTTATTTCCTTTTTCTTGAAAACATCTTGGTGAGGGTTTTCTAGACGGGATAGATGATCGCAGTTCGGTTCTCACTCCTTTTTATCATGCGATAATGATATCAAATTCTTGTAGGAGGAGAACCCAACGGAGCAATCTCCGCTTTGCATCTTGTTTTGCAAAGAGATATTTGAGAGCCGAGTGATCCGTATACACCACGCATTTGGTCAAGATGAGGTATGGCCGAAATTTCTCAAACGCATACACCACGCTAATAATTCTTTTCTCGTAGTGGTGTAATGGGTTTGAGCTTCGATCATAGTCTTACTCGCGTAGTGGATAGGCTGAAAGTGCTTGGTTTTTCGTTGCCCCAAGACCGCACCGATAGCAAAATCACTTGCATCGCACATGAGCTCAAAGGGTAAATCCGGTCGGGGCAACTAGAATGGGTGCTTCCGTAAGCTTTTTCTTTAATGTTTCAAAAGCTTCATGCACTCGGTGAGAAGATAAAAGGAGCATCTTTTTCAAGAAGATGGGTCATAGGCCGAGCGATTCTAGAGAAATCTTGTATGAATCTGCGATAAAACCCGGCATGACCTAAAAAACTCCTAATACCTTTGACGGTAGTAGGATGAGGCAGTTTAGCAATAACATCGACTTTTGCTCTATCTACCTCAATCCCGTTTTTTGAAATCTTATGGCCAAGGACTATGCCTTCTTTGACCATAAAGTGGCTCTTCTCCCAATTTAGGCAGAGATTGGTGTCTTCACACCGTTTTAGCATTTTGTCTAAATGGGAGAGACATGTCTGAAATGAGTCCCCAATGACCGAGAAGTCATCCATAAACACCTCCATTGTTTCCCCGATCATGTCGTGGAAAATGGCCATCATAAATCGTTGGAACGTGCGTGAGCGTTACATAGGCCAAAATTCATACCGTCAGTAAGCAAAAGTTCCGTATGGGCAGGTGAATGTGGTCTTTTCTTGATCCGGTGGATCAATGGGGATCTGAAAATAACCCGAGAAACCATCAAGGAAACAATAGTATTCATTCCTCGCTAATCTCTCAAGCATTTGGTCCATGAAGGGTAGAGGAAAATGGTCTTTACGGGTGGCGCCATTCAACTTACGATAGTCAATACACACACGCCATCCCGTAACAAATCGAGTTGGAATTAACTCGTTATCTTCATTTGTGACAACAGTTATGCCACCCTTTTAGGAACACAGTGAATTGGGCTAACCCAAGGACTATTCGAGATTGGGTAAATCAATCCTGCATCAAGAAGTTTGATAACCTCCTGTTTGATAACATCATGGATCTTAGGATTCACCCTTCTCGATGTTGACCGGCTGGTTGAAGTCATCCTCCATCAAGATTTTGTGAGTACAAACTCGGGTTGATACCCTTAATGTCCGAGAGTTTCCAAGCAATTGCTTGCTTGTGTGACTTCAAGATCTTTATGAGAGCAGACTTTTCATCTTTACTCAAATCTCGAGCAATAATGACAGGCAATTTATCATCACCTTCAAGAAATGCATACTCGAGATGAGGTGGTAAGTCCTTAAGTTCGACTTCAGAAATTCTTCGCTTTTCTCAACCGACTTGACTTCCTTGTTATGAAGCTCGACGGAGGAGAGTGGAGGAGAAGTGTCCTGATTTAACAACTTCTCAAGAATAAGAATATCTCCCTCCGAATTAATCTCATGGTGATTAATCTCTTCTAGAATTGCATCACTAGTGTGAGGGGTTGATGAGTGATCATCTTTAAGCAATTTCTCAATGAGAAGTATGTCCCCTCGATGTCAATTGGAGCGTGATCAATTTCCCATGGAACTGAATCACTAGCCAAGTATGCTTCAATCTCTTCCAAGATGAAGTCACTTGCCTCAAACGGAGTGAGAGAAGGAGTAGAATTGGCTATGATAGGTTGAGAAGATGTGGTGGGATCCCCACTCACGGAATTATGAGAATAACCAAGAACTTCTTGATAGTACTCTTCAGAAGCAACATCAATGATATCTATTCGTTAACCGACCGTAATCATAGTTTGGCGGAGTACCTCGAAGTTTGATCAAGGTTAAAGGTGGCGATTCATTACCAACACGTAATGTGATTTCTTGCTCAAATACATCAATGAGAGCACGGCCGGTTCTCGTGAATCCTCTTCCAACAATGAGAGGAACCCGTGGATCAAAGATCGAAATCAACAACTACAAAGTCACCTGGAAAATGGAACTTTCCTACTTTCACAAATACGTCCTCGGCAATTCCAAGAGGACGGGATATTGTACGATCTGCAAGCTCGAGAGTCATGCATGTAGGAGTAAGGTCCGAAAGAGAAAGTTTCTTCCATATCGAGGAGGCATCGGTTTATGCTTGCACCAAGATCGGCTAAGGCAAAGCATTCAACCATTCCTGTAAATACACAAGGTAAGAGAAATTTTCCAGGATCTCCAAGCTTTTCGAAGCTTTTTCAAGATAAGCTGAGCAATTCTCGCGTCAGAGGAGTTTTAGCCATTTCAAACGGCTTTTCCTTGTTGCTTAACATGTGTTTGAGAGTTGATGCAAACTTGGGCATCAACATGATAGCATCCGCAAAGCTTATGTCAAAATGTAATTCTTGGAAAATTTGAAAAATTTTGTCCATTTGATGACTGGCTTTTTCGAGGAGCTTTTGCTCATTCAAACGTGATGGGTAAGGAATAGAAGTTTTGGATTTGGTATTTTCAATGGGAGCTACTGGGAGGTTCAAAACAACTCCCTGGATTGGTTTTGGGTTTCGGGACAACTTGAGGATGGACATTCTTGGTACTTCCGTTATTAGTAGGAAGTTCCTTGTCCTTTGTCGCCTCAAGTTCACTTTCCACTACCTTCGGGAGAGAAGAAGAAGAGGTAGTAGGAATAGCGGGTCCATCATATGAAGTACCACTTATGGTTGTGATCGCCTTTGCATCGCCCCTCGGGTTAGCGATCGTGTTGCTAGGTAAAGTACCTGAGCCCGAGGGTCAATCATTTAAAGACTTCTTTAATTCGTCGATCCGACCGACCAACAACTGTTTGTCTCCTCTTGAGACTTCATGAATTGCTTTAAAAGCTCATCGGATGTTGATACAGAGGAGGTGGAGGGATAATTTGAGGCCGTATGTTCTGATTATAGCCAAAATTCCCTTGATTAGGATTCATATTTCCCTGAAATTGATTCCCTCGATTGAAAGTGTTTTGATTAAGATTTCCTTGATGTTGGAAACCTTGATTTGGTCCGGGATAGAAATTACCTTGGTTTTGATAACCTTGGTTCATTCTAGGTTGGTTCCGATTCGGTTAGGATTCTCGTTAAAACCGGTGGTGCACGATAAGTGTTAGCACGGTAGTTTGGTTCATTTTGAGGACGGTATTGATTACCTCCTTGATTTGAAGTACCAGCTATAGCATTAGCTTCAAACGGACTACCATCGGTGGCAGATGCTTGTAGTATGCATGAGGACCACCACAAGTAACACAAACTTCAACTTTCTTCACTTCACCATGTGATGGTGTTTGTGTGAAAGTGATTTTCCTTTGGTTAGCAAGAACCAAAGCCTGAACAATATCTGTGAGTTTGTCAATCTTAGCATCGGTGCTAGATGTACTCACGGAAGATGAAGTAGAAGGTCCAGCATTAGACCGAGTCCGATATGTCTTTGTGCGGAAAGGCGGACTGGGACTTGTTTTCAATGATTTGCAAGGCTTCTTTTGTGGTCTTGCTCAAGAAATTACCTCCTGCGGAGGCATTTAAAGAGTCTTGATTTGTCCGGTTCGACCATTGTAGAAAGTATCCATTTGCATTAACTCGGTAAAACCATGATGCGGACACTTATGAGCAATTCTTTGTAACGATCCCATGCCTCCCGAATGATTCATCAAATCTTTGAGAGAATTTCATTATCTCATTCTTAAGACTTGTAGTTCGGGATGGAGGATAGAATTCGTTAACAAACTTTGTGACTAGATCTTCCCATGTCTCAATGGAACGAGGGGTTGTTTCTCAAGCCAATTCCGGGCTTGTCCCTCTAGAGAAAATGGGGAACGAAGCTTAATTGCTTCATGTGGGACATTCTTGTATTTGATGGTAGATGCAATCTTGTTAAACCATCGAATGTGTGCATGAGGACCATCCCGCTCAAAACCATAGAATTGGCTTTGGGTTACAAGATTAAGCAACCCTGTTTTGAGCTCAAAGGTATCGCCACGATGGTCGAACAACAATAGCATCTCCGTAACCCTCGATGGGTGCTTGGAGAAGCTCATTCATCGGTTTGTCTTCCGCCATTACGACAGTGGTGGTGGTGGTAGACGTTCTCGCCACGGCTGAAGGAGCGTAACGCCCTACGCCTACGAGGAATCTTGCCAAGTTCGTAAAGTGGACTTGTAGAGCGGAAGAACGAGTGCGCATGCACTAAGTTTAAAAATCAATTTTCAAAACAAATGTGAGGCAAAACGACAAGTGAACTTAACCAATAATCACAAATGAAATGGCTTCTTTGAAAAAGGTACACCAAATCACAAGGATACAAAGGCAAGTTTTAAATCTGTTGTTCGGGAACTTATTATGGTCACACCCCAGCTAGTAGGTGTACTTGCCTTGATTTCGCGGTGGTTGATTTTATGTATATATTAAGTACCACTGAAAAGACGTAGGTATGGATATGTGCCGATGGTTTAAAAACTTTTGGACAATATTTTTGGTATCGTCTCGTTTAACCAAATCGTATTTCTTTAAGAATCACCTTAAAGGAAACACAAGCTAGAAAACGCTATTTGATTGTTTTGTTGTTTTATATTTTGTTTGGTGTTGTTAACACTTTAGGAAAAGTGTTAATGAACTTTTTGATTTTGGATAACTTTACAAAAACTTTTACAAAAATGGTATATATGTCCAAGCATCGGGTCGAAAATGTTTAGGACACGCTATGACCTCCTGTGCAATGCTTAAAATTTGGTTGGTCCCGAACCGTCAAGTTATCTCACGCAAGCTAGCCACTTGTGAATGGCTAACCGTAAGAAACTTAAAATAGTTAAGACACAAATGCAATTTAGATCAGAGGAATATAGTGGACCACTGGTCGTTAAGTCCCACGGAGGATGAATGGTGTTTAACACAATCGATGTCGAGGAAATTCTTCTTGAATTTTACCTCGATCACAGTAAGACTTGTATACGATCAACGGGAACCGTGGGCCGGTACCTCAATTCAACTAAAGTGATCAAAGACACTTTCGACGCTTTGTTGCTAATGTTTTATGCAGTACACCCGACGTTCTGCGTAAAGATCGTAATGAAGCGGTCAATCCATAGCCGCATGCTCACACTACACAATCATATCTAAATAAATCAGGATAGGTGCTTCAACGACTCTGATACTTTCACTCCATGCTTCTGCTATGCTGCTGCAAATATCATGATCCAGAATGTGAGCATGACGGTCCAAATGTCACAACATCACATAATACAAACACCACAATGGAAGAGTCAGAGATTCATGTTTACGATGATCTCAATGTTGATTCAAAACTCTTCAACACGTGGATCACTTAAAGACCCCACTTAATTTATCCAAACATGAAACATGAAGAATCAAAGACTGAAGCTACTGGCAAAGAACTTAATCAAGAATCCTAGAACTAACTTGTGTAATAAATGTTTGTATTCATTGTAAATTGAGGTGACCTCCCTTAGGGGGAGATTGTTAGGAATTAGAAAATTCAGTCTTTAAAGAGTCCACACCTCAAGTATATGTATTAGATAGAAAGCTCGTAGTCGTAGTCATGTTATGTTACTAAGTAGTTTGTTTTGTAACACGCGGGAGGACGGACGGTCTTTACCCATCGTATGCCCTGATCCACGTACCAAGCAGGTATTTATTTAAGACACTATAAATACCCTCTACCTCCTAAGGTAGAGGGTTTGAGCTTCAATACCATTTTTCTTTGTTTCACATAGTTCCCAACTCTCTTCCCTTTCTCTAGAACTTTCTCTCTCTAAACATACTTGAACGCCCCATGTTGATTATGGTTTAGTGTGTTTGTGAAATCCTATATCTTAAGTTGACGCTTCCCGAGCCACGCCAGAATCTGTGATGTTTGGTTACGACGTAACTCGCTCTTGTCATTATCATCGGTATCCTTCTCCTTCATAATGACACGATCGTTTTCTAACCCATAGTTACGCCGTAACTCATCGGCAGTACGCTGCGAATCGCGACACCGCCGAATTTTCACTGAATCCATTTTTGGTGAGAGAATCGACTTGTAACTTTGTATCTTCGCTAAAAGATTGCTCTGAATTCCACCATAGGTTTTATCCCTTCGGGTTTAGTATTACTCTTCTTTACCTTCTCAATAAGCTTCTCCATCATTGTTTCTAAATTTTTTAGGGTTGTGTCGTGATTGGAGAGGTTTATTTGTGCCTTCTGTCCTTCAGACCATTCATCTTGTTTTTTGTCTTTAAATGAGGTTTCCAGAAATTTGTTGATGGTCTCTTCAAGGTTGGGCCTTTTTTCTCCGTAAGGCCCGCGGTTGTAATTTCCGGAAGGTCTTCCACGATAGCCATTATTATTATGATTATCCCCATAAAGCAGTCGATTTTCTCCATATTTAGCTTCTTCGATTGTACTATCTTCGTCAATGTGAGGACAATTTTTGGTGAGATGTCCTCCTCCTCATACTACAGAACCTACTTGGATGGCATGAACACTTTCTCTGAGTTTGAGCATATCCCGACCAAGATTTTCTAGCTTGTTAGTGATAGCGGCAATTCCATTAAGACTTTCGCCTAGGCTTCTTTTGCTACCTCCATCATGCCATTTTTGAGAATGATAAGCAATTTTTGGATGGCTTCAATTGCGAGAATAGGAGTCATGCTCGGAATTGGTCCTTGGTAATCCAACATCTGTCTTGTAGTCACGTTGATTCCTTTGTAAAAGATGTTGACTTTTTGCTGGTTGTTTAGATCGTGTGACACTTGTGGAGGAGATCGTTGTATCTATCCTGTGCTTGATACAACGCTTTCATCACATCTTGCTTGAAATTATGGATCTCCATGAGCTGATTAGATATCTTTGACGTAGGACAATATCTTTGGATGAAGTGCTTTAGTAGTGAGCCCATATCAACCGCCTCGGACGCAATCTTTCAATCCATCTTCTTGCAGCCCCAGTGAGAGTCATGGGGAATACACGTAGCATAACAGCGTCATGAGACACACCATGAATGTTGATAAGGCTTGTGATGTACAAGATATTTTTAACGTGCTCATAACAAAGATCTTCGCTTCCTAAAAGGTTTATATTAAGCTCCCTCATAAACTGATCTTTAATCTCGAAACGGACATTAGCTCCAATTTCCGGTCTAACGAGCCCCACCCCTTGTTCTTCTCTTGTCAACGCCTGATAACATCAAATAGTCCTGAATATTAAGTGTCAATTTCCCCCGATAATGCTCGTTATTTAATATCATTTATATGGAATTGCTTTTCCATTGTTTTCACTTTCGGGTAAATTACGAGCATTGGAGCTAAAGAGACGCGGAAATGGAAACGTTACTAAAAGATTTATCACAAGATGCTATTTTGAAGAAGGTTACGCAGTAAATCCTTTCTCACATTACACCGTAACTATTATGCGGACCCGAATACCAACTTATCAAGTTAGCTGCGTAACTCTTCCCAAAGGTTACTTAACGAACTCCATTAGGTCAATGAGGTTCCACGCCACCGCTAATTTACGCCGTAACTAATGCATCACTTACAACGAATCAGTTTAAGACTCACGGCGTAAACCACTCAATAAGGTTAATAATACCGCAACTAGCAATCTAGTGCATTCATTTAAGAAATAGAAGGTTACTTACGTACTCCTATATTGGTTACACCGTACCCTTTATCGGCCTATAAATACCCCATCGATCTCCAAGATTTCTAATCATCCCATTCCACACAACACTCTAAGAACGGAAAGCTCAAGCATCTAGAGTATATCTGAGTTTCCAAGGGAGAAGTCACTCCATTACGATAAGCTTTAGCATTTTATATTTTTTTACTTTCAATTCATGTATTTCGTACCTTTGAATATTGAATTGATTTGCATGATTAATATGAGCAGCTAAGAACCCTTTGTGCGCCTAGTTATGATTCCTTAGTTGTTTTGTTTGCATTTATTTTACCGCATAATATTTTAAGTGTATGCATGCATAGTTCATTGGTAGTCACCTTGGTTCGTAGTTTGAATGGCTGAGGCCAATTGCCTAGGAGATATGACCAACTGACCTAGGTGGTGAGCTTGAAGACGGGAAGGGTAAGATATGACCAACCGACGACCCTTTCTACTGAAGCGATTGACCAACTGATCACCTATCATTTGGATGAACTTAAGAATGGGTGTAGTGTCTGTTCCAATGTAGGGCACTCACTATTATGAATTCAAGATGTAGTTGCACTTAGTGACTTGACTTAGGGGATCAGAACAGACTTATGACGGTATACCATTTCTCCTCGTGGTGGCATCTTGCTGATAGGTTAGGGCTTAATTGACCAAATGTTGTCTCGAATTTGACCCCATTCGGTAATTGAAGTAGGTAGACGTATTACAACTAGTTAGAGGATTGATAGGTTGTTAACCACTATTCCTCTATTGATTTCCCTTTATCCATTTATCTGATTTTATTTTATTCTGCATTAGTAGTTTAATTAATTAAATCCCTATCGAAACCATTATTATTCTGTCACAATTAGACTTAGTAATAATCCAACACACATAGCTCTTGGAACGCACTGCTTTACCATTTACTCTATAACTCGCTACACGCACTGTGCACACACCGCCCGTTAGTGCACTAGGGTAGACCATAGGTATAGCGAGACACTATAAATATTAAGACCTGGTCAGTAAAACCTGCATCAACGCCAAATATTCTTCAAGAGTGAGGTCATCAATGTTAACAGCTTCCATTGTACCTGAAACTTGAAAAGAGATTGTGAGAATTTGAGAAAATTTAAAATAAAAAAAGAAGACTTAATAAAAATCCTAATATAACTCAAGAATAAAAAAAAAACTTGATGCAGGTTTTATTGATGGTTTTAATATTTATAATGTCTCGTTATACCTATGGTCTACCCTAATGCACTAACGGGCAGTGTACCCGGTCGTGTGTAGTGTAGTATTCGGTAAAACCGAGTTCATCTCAAGAGCTATGTTTGTGGATTTTAACTAAGTCTAGGTGTCACAAATTTTAATTGGTTTTGAGCTTGAAATTACTAATTAACTACTAAAGACAAAGGAATAAAATAAAGAAAGCAAATAAAGGCGAGGGTTGTGATCAATAGAGGAGAAGTGTGCTAACCTAGTTACTCATCCTATCAAGTTAAGTTTACGTTTAATTACTTCCAATTACTTCAAGTGGGAGTAAAAGTCGCTAGGACAAGATTTGGTCACTCGTCTCTAACCTATCGCCAGTGAAAGGTTTCCACCGGAGATCACAGTGACCCGTTGAAAGTCCAGTTGTTTTTAATCCCCTAAGCCAAGTCATTAAGTACCGCTACATGCAAGATTTATAATAATGAGTGCCCAGGTGCTAGCATCTTAAACACTCATCATTGACTTCTTAAGTTCATCCAAACGGTAGGTGATCAGTTGGTCAAATCGCATTGCCAAGAAGGGTCGCTGGTCATATCTTACCTTTACCATTCCCACTACCTACTTAGGGTCACTTTCATCATTCCTAAGTAACTAGCCACTACCGCCATTCAAAACTACCAAACAAGGGTAGCTACCAACAAACTATGCATGCATACACTAGAAACAATTATACGGAAGCAATGTAAACATAACAAAACAATTAAGGAATCATAACTGGTGCTTAGCCCCTCATATTACTTGAAACAATCAATTCAATGTTTAACATATCGAAATACATGAATTAAGAGTAAAAGAAATGATAAAATGCTAATGCTTATCGTAGGAGAGTGATTTCTCCCTTGGAGATAGCTCCGTATGCTCCTCAAGATCTGCCTTCAACTTCTACTCACGTTCACTGATGTTGTGTGTTAAATGGGATGATTAGAAATGCTGGAATTCGAGCGGTATTTATAGGCCGACCGGTTACTACAGTAACTTAAGTTGAGAGTTACGCCGTAACATCCACCTTCGTATTTTAAATCGAATAGCTGTTACTACAGAACATCCGAAGGAGTTACGCCGTATCTTCAATAAACCTAGTTACCGGTTGTGGAATGAGTTACTACAGATTCGATGCTGGCGCGGAACCTCATTTGACCTAATTAGTTACGTCGTAATCTTGGAAGAGAGTTATGCTGTAATCTTCATTTGAGTTGGTTTTCAAGGCCACGCTTCTGTTACAGGCGTAATGTGATAGTGGAGTTACGCCGTAACATCTTCAAAATAGGCATACTGTCATATATCTTCAATAAACTCTCCAAATCCGCGTCTCATTAGCTCCAATGCTCGTAATTTACCTGAAAGTGAAATATAAAGGAAAACAAGCGTAAATTCATATAAATAATATAAATTACGAGCATTATCAGGGGAAATTGACACTTAATATTCAGGATTATTTGATGTTATCATTGACCGAGTCCGATTTGGCTGATTAGTCTGATTTTTTACTGATTCGACCGATTCGGCCGATTTTTGACTGATTATTGGCCGATTTTTGCCTAGGCTGATTTTTTCCACCGATTTTCAAAAATCAACAAGGTATAAGACCGATTACCGATTAATCGGCCGATTTTTGCAACATTGATTTTTACCTTATGGTAGATATCAAGTTTACTATGGATTCCCACGTGGGATCCCATAGTTTCGGCCAAATATAAGCCAAAGAGTGGGTTTCTAGAACCTTCTCTTGGCTTGTATCCTTTTCTTTGTATACCGTTGACATTTATCGACCGTTAGTCAATTCCATTAAGTACTTAACGCTCATTAATCGTTTATTGTGAATTAATAATTAAACATAACATTTTATATTAATTATTTAGATATCGAGTCTCATACTTAAAGTGTGCAATTATATAGTATCGTTTTCGAATCCGGCCAGACACATATAAAGTGTGTCCATAAACTAACAGTTTTGGAGTAGCGGCTTATTTGGACAAGACATCTACTTTCTGATATAACCTTATAAAGCTATCCAACACTATTTAGTGCATTTTTTGATAAGCTAGAAAGCTATCTTATAAAAGTTGGAGGTGAATGCTTTTTCATATAGCTGGCCCAAGACACATAAATCTACCGAAAAAGATTAAAATTGAAGACCATAAAAACATATTAAGTTACCTTAAAAAGGGATGTCTAAATGTGCAACACATCCATCCGAAAACTAATACAAAACCCGAAGTTTGTGCACTTGTGTATGACAAACAGTAGTAAAACGAAAGAAAAACAATAACATGAACTCGTGATATAATTAAACGATAACAAAGTTCTTGAGTCTCTTTTGACATCTACCAAGGTTGTGACTTGCGTCTTTTTGGTGCATTGTAACTTGAGGTTTTCTCTTTGTACGTCTTCTACGGATGGAGTTGCTCTCAAGTACACGTCGCTCGGACAAATCTCTTGATTTGGTGTCCCCTGGACTTCTAAATTTGTGATGGTTAAGATTCGATAGTGCATGTTAAACATACAAATAATCAACTAGTGTATTAAAAAAAAGTGTAAATTAAATGACATCTTCTCTATTTCATATAACAAGCTTACGTCGCTTTTAAATATATAGGATCCCGTTCAAAAAAATATATAGGATCAAGAATGACAGAATGCATTAAATAATCTTAAAATTGCAAATGTGGTCACAAGTAACTCTTTCTTTCTTGGTGCAACGTTCTCATGTGTTGAAAACTCCCCATCAAACCAACCTTCAACATCACGCAATACAAATGACCACCAAATTGAGTAATTGACTCATTACTAGCTTACACGAATCTTATATTAGCCTAACCCTCTCTTTGATCAAATCTAACAAATTCAAATGATCAATAAACTCATTTCCTCGATATGTTTGTATTTTGGTCTACGAGCGACAAGTCAACAAGTGTCTCATTTTGAGGACAAGTTGTGTTGTGTGTGCCTGCTGAGGCTCGATAAAGCTAGAGTAGACGAAAGGCGTGTTCTTGCTTGTGGGAATGAGTTTCACAAGGCATGTGTCAATAAATGGTTTGATTTATGCAAGAAAACGTGTCCGGTATGCAGATTTTCAGTGGAGGTTGAGGAAGTAGAGGCCAAGAAATGGGAAGAATTAAGTGAGGAGATGGTGATATGGTTTTCGTCTTTCCATATTGCTGGGTATATTTAGGGGATATGAAACATTTTGTATAAACTTTTGTGTAAAAGCGTACTCAAGACATTTGGCATTTATAAGGAAGCCTTTATACGAAATTTCGAATTTGGAAATTATAAGAATGACCAGTTTACTCCAGAATAGTCACTAGCATTTCTCTTTTTAAAAATATCTATATAAGGTTTCCTTCTTCTCACAAAAAATATATACATATATATAAATTAATAGTAATAATAATTTTTTAGTTGATGTGCAACAAAAACTCAAGTATGACACTATATTTATTTATTCGTTTTTATCTGTAAAATAATGATCTCATAATATAACTATTGGTAATTCAAAAACGAAACAAATAACAAATTGAACAAATGAACCGAAAGCTTTATTTAAATTATCAAACATATTAGCTTTATAAAAATAATTGTCATTCTATATTTAGGAACCTTGTAACTTGTCATAACTATGTAACAAAAGGGATGTGATACAGATACCCTCCTTATGTTGTCATATCATAGAGTTTTGGTCAAACCGTATAACCTGCGATACACACCGTACAAGTCTGCGATGCACCAAATCATTAGATACCCTCTCTATGGGAGGGTGTGGATAAATTGTCTCGTAATAAAATAGTTAAGGGTTTATGGACTTAACATGGACTACCTATGCTAGTATGTTCCTAGCTTAATGACATTTCACACTTGTATAAGCAAAAGGCCGGTCCAAGTCCAAGTATTATGTAAAGGCCCATCAAAGCCCAAAACTCCCTTGTGCATGTATAAAGAACGTGTAAACTCTCATTTAAGAGTGTGAGTTTCATTTCAATAACACATAGTTACACACGCAAGCTCTCAAGATTCTCTCTCTCTGATATATATATATATATATATATATATATATATATATATATATATACAATGATATTCCTATCAAATTCAGCTTCGTGATTCCTCCCAAAGTTTTCCAAACCCAATTATCAACCTCATGATCCGTGTCATAGATATATATAATCGCAAGAATCTTGATCTTCACTCAGACCGCGCCAATCCCGGTGGATATATATGACCCGAGACTTTGAAAACATATGGGCCCCTTCCACTGTTAACCGTATCATCAATCGATGCCCCAAAGATGTCATCAAACATCTGGTTGTAGCCACGTATGTGGTTTAAAAACTGTGGGTCTTCGAACAAAGACCTTATGTACAGCGGATAGTCCCGCGGCAAGAACAAACGGACCACCTCATGCAAAGACCCGTGGGTACAATGGACCGGATGAACGTGTCGGCGACTAACCTTCATACCGTAAACGGCGTGGTAATGTTCAAGACACGCGGTTGCATGGGCCAAACCTGTCATAATGCGACGGAGCACCTACATTTGAACCATCCCTCATGTTACGCATCCATTTGATAGAAACAAAACAAAACGGATCATCATAACGTGAATCATAAAAGGAAAACCATCACTTTTGACGGATGTGGGCTCCCACGCACTGCCCAAGATTATTTTCGCTTGTGTTTATATTACCATGTGCTTTGGATGCGGAGCCGGAACCCCTAGAGACAAAAAAATAGAATATTATCATCAAAAGGTAGTGACATCTCGGCATTATAAGGAGCAGTAAACAGCGGATTCCCAACCCATTGACCATCACTATCACATCCCGTTAAATACACAAAGGCAATCGACAGACATGGATAATGGTAACATGGTAAAATGAATAACGTCGGTCATTACCTGTTGGTGCATGTGACGTTCCAGGTGCATAGGGACGACTATTGTTTGGGCGTGCGGCTACATCCATCTCAAAGGTATCGGAAAACTCAACTGGAGGACATGCTGAAAGGAAAAAATTATGTTATCACCCAATGGCCAAAATAGTTTATGAGAATGGTAATATGTTAATGTATCCTCGAAACAACAGTGAAGAGCGCGACTCTACTGGGACAAATTTTCCACGCTGTTCGGGTACAAGATACGTATTACTGCGTGATGCCAGGCATAGAGGTACCGGGTGGAATAGGCAAGATTCCTACAACAAAACGGGTAACAGTTCATAACCAAAAACTTTCAATGAGCTATGGGACTGCACTCCATATGAATCAAGATGACCAAAATCTATAGTACCCGTTCTAGGATCTCATTGTCGCTAAGCCCATGACAACGCTCGCACCTATAGCTTCACGCATACCACGAGGTAGGTATTGAAAATCGCTTCGGTACTGCGTGAACATGAGCTAATGATGGAGGCAATCGCATTTACGTAACGGGAACACGATGATTGGGAAGCCAATGGGTAACATATGACATACCCTAACCACTAAAATCAGTTGTGAACGGCCAACTGACTTACAGTTATGAAAAGGCACTGCCATCTGTTGTGTTGGTTCCGCTGGCAGTGTGGCAGACACACCAAAAACTGGAGGTCCCACATCATTCGTTGATGTTCCAAAGACTGGCACCGTTGCAACACCTGGATGTGCAAACACTAAGATACGTTGGAGTAGGCAAGTGAACAAAAATAGTGTATGGATAACAATACATTAAATGATATACGTTACCCATTTGTCGTCGGACTGAGGGACGTGTGGAGATGTTCGATGGCTTAATGACATGATCAAGGGCTTGGCGGTGCACCACTTTCGAACAAACAAACACTGTTTATAACGCAACGATACAATGGCAAGAAATAACATCACCATAATAAAGGCTATTATTGTTTAAAACAAACCGCTTATAATAGCCGCCCTGACCGCTGGCCGGCACATTTGTTGGCTAGCATAGACGGAGGCAAACCACAACATTAGAAACGCACCCCATCAACCGCGCCCAACCGTGCTTTGGAAATCAAATTAGAACCGCACGCTGCAAGATATTACCAGAGATTAGTGATGCAATTTAGAAAGGTCATGCAAAACCAAACCACCAAATTTAATCACAAAAGAGAGCATACATGGTTTTGCCGCCAATGGACAAACCTTCAACGGCCACAAACCCTGAGACAAAAGAAGGAAACGAAAAAACGTCAAAAAAAAGGCAAAATGAAACAACATATAAGTGAAATGACAACACAACATCAGTTCCATGCATTCATACCGTCATGTCCAATTCCAACACACGCTTTTTAAGCTTGCCTCTTCCCCGTAATCAAAAGACGTACTTTACGAACATTCTTTCTCCGGAAAGGTAAAGGAGTGTGTACACTCTTGGGTCCAACGGGCTTGCAAGGGAAATCAAAGACCGCAACAACGCATTTAACAATGTTCCCTAGAGGTTCTGGACTAAAACCCTCCGTAATGTATGACCCGTCGAAGAACCAACGGTCACTACCCGAACATACGTGTCAACGCCATCGACACCATTACCAGGAACACTAACACTGGTTTCAAAAATGTCCTTCCTACGCACCCCTTTACTTTTCGTTTTCATACTCAAGGAAAATAATTAAAGTGGAAAAGCAAGGAAACGGAAATGTAACGAAAGAAAGTAAGAACATATATCGGTATCACGACTTTGGAAAAACGATC
>OU343216.1:142582013-142596827 GCA_910596185.1 Chrysanthemum makinoi | reverse complement strand
ATAGAGAGCGGAAGAGTAATGGATTAAAGTGAAAATGATAGATCTACAAGCGTCTTAGAGTGTGATCTAGGTGAGTTGAGTAGGAAAGGATCTACTTAACTTGATAAGGACTTAATTTGCCTTAAGACACTATGTTTAGCTTAGTGTGAGGTGTTCTAAGGACATGATTGAAATACAATGATTACAATTGCATTTTACGTTTTGGATCCCACGGTTCCACCCCAAGTAGGGATCCGTCAAGCACAAATTTGGGATCCGTCTATGCTTAATGAGAACCTTTACAAAAGGTATGCAATGACTTTGACAATGCATCATATTTCAAGTTTAAGAGGTTCTAACACTAATATATCAAATGAGATCGAGCTCACAAATAACAAAGAGGTTTATCAAACTTAACAAGCACTATTCAAGAAACTCAAAACCTATTTACAATCTAGATTAGTAAATCGTTTGTATTAACAATGGCGTGCAGAGTAGATGATGGTGTTCAAGACAGTAGGGTTGTTTTGGCTTGAGCAAGCAATAACTATGTATAGTCATTAAGGATGGTGATTAGCATACAATGAACTTCGTCCATGAAGTCATGTAGCTCTTCTCTATCAAAGCAAGATAATAAACGATGAGGTAAGTGGTTGTGATTAACTAAAAGAAAATTTTATTTTACAACTTGTTTGATTAGTAATCCTAAGACAATACAAAGTATTTCCATTGTAAACTTACTTTAGGAAAACATAGGAGTATAAATTTCCCAAGTAAGAGAATGAATATAAGACTGTTACTAGCGGTGCTCAATTACGGCTAAACACGACCATTTTTTACGGGTGATTCCATACCCACTTCATCAAGGAAGCAATTCAACGTTGGGTCAAATTGAGTTTCTAGTGCAATAAGTTCTCCGATATTCATTCCGAGTTAGGAAAATTTATATTCCTACAATGGCCTATCGAAGAGTAACAATGATGATACTTTGCTTCGTTTAATATTATACTTGAGACAAATAAGGTGATGAAGGCGTCATGTTAAAAATAAGTTTAAAAGTTGTCCATATGGTAAACAAAAAATGGTTGGATGAGCTAGTTCAACATATGTTGTTGGAAAGCTTTGAGTTTGGACTTTCGGATATGAACAATTATATTTGCGTTGCAAAATAATTTACTTCAGTATATCGGATGAAATAATCAAGTTGTCAATCCTACTATGAAGCTTGGTGAGCGATCATGAAAAGGAAAATGGGAGAGTACATCATCAACACAAGTGTAGGTTATGATCCTATGTACATTCTTGTTGTTTTTAGAAAATGATACAAGAACAAAGGAAATCATATAAGCACATATGACAAACTCAATCAAAAATCCATTTAGTGTGTTATATGTTTTAAACATTTTCAACCTATATGACTTATCTAAATATCTAAACTAACATTTTCTAAAACAACTAGATGTTATCCCAAACACTCCTTCAAATAGCACATTGATTAGTAGAATATTACTAAATCGACAAACAAGAGAATGAATAGCAAGGTAAGGAAACCACATATTCTATTCAATCAAACAAGCATAAAAGCTATTTGAGATAAGCAAATAATCAAATGTACAACGAAGACAATTTATCATTTAGCATAGCATAAAGTTCTTTTCATAAGCTTTGTGTTAAATATAAACATGTATACCAAGCTTGATTAGTTTCTTTTATATTAATAAAGATTATCAAAACCTTAATTTCAATAGTGGACACATTGTTATTCAAAAGCGAAAACATCCGTCTCCAATTAGATCAAAAGTTTGTGCAAAAGTTATGAACATCTTCGAAGTTTGAGAGATATCCATAAGTCGAAGTGTTTTTCAGGCTTATCCAAGCAAGAAAAAACACCGAGTTACCAACATCTTCGAAGAACGTGATGAAAATAACTACAGCGTAAAGCTGAGCGTAACCGACTTTAGGGCGTAAGAATCTGCGGTTTCGGTAAGTAAGAAGAGGTTTTCTTAGGCGTAAAATCACCAGAATTTACCAAAACGTATTTTTATGCACTAAAACGTTTTGTACACTCGTTTTTAATGATGAAAAAGCTTCCAAAACACTAAAGGAACAAGAAAGTTTAAAACTTGATGACCCAAAATGATTTTTGAGCTTATGCGTAAAGTTGAACCACAATACAAAACGAGTTTAAAAAACCAAATAAAGCACGTAAAGGTTGAAACTTTTTGCAACAACTAGAATCTTTATCAGTATATAAACCTTAACCCATACGAATCTTGAGGTTTCAAGTGTAAAAATCAAAGTTTTTTGCGTGAGAAAGTTATAGAACAAACCAAACGTACGCGTAAAGTACAAAACTTCAAAAACCAAATGATTCACCCAACTAGATGGCGTCTGATACCGCTGTTAGGTCACCATAATATGAACACAAGTATGTAGATGATAAAAACAAGAGATGAGAAGGAATGGTTACACACAATCACACGTTTGATACTAAGGAAAGGATAAGTGTATTATGAAAGTGAGCAACACCTCTCCTAGGAGAGGTTACATTGTATTTATAGCCAAAGGGATTAGGGCATCCAAAACCGGCGCGCTGGCCTTTCTGCGTAGGCGCATGGGCACTACGTAAAACATGCTTAATAACAAACATAAAGCCATAAATACGCAACATATTACAATGAAATAACTAACACTTGATAATACTAGTTACAAGTGATTCCAACAGAAGCACTTGTTTTTTAGAAGGCGTGCACATATGTTCTTGAAAGGCGTGCATATATGTTTTTAGAAGACTTGCATATATGTTGTAATGATTTTGATAATACTTTTGTTTTGAATTGTATTCTATTTAATATAAAAAAATATTATGGTATTTATGTTCTTGATTTGTTACAAATTTAGAGGCTACATTTATGTGTTTATGTTTTTTATTATAAATTTCGAAGATTAAAGAATGGACACTTATAACATATATTGAATTACCATTTGAAGCAAGAAAATGTACCCTAGAAACATATGAAGCTTACAACATTTTTAAAAAACACACATATGTACTTAAAAACATGTATGCTGATTAAAAAAAATTTTAAAAATTATAATTTTTCAATTTTGAAAATTAAGGGATTAAAAAAAATTAATTAACGAAATTCAAAAAAAAAAGTGAAAAATTGTGTTTTACTATTATGCCCTTTTGAATTAAATAAAAATATTTAATAATACTAAATTTTTATTGGCCCAAAGTGGTTTTGTACAAAAATATGGTTCTGCATTGAACGTGCACATATATATATATATATATATATATATATATATATATATATAGAGAGAGAGAGAGAGAGAGAGAGAGCTTGCGTCTGTAACTATGTGTTATTGAAATGAAACTCACACTCTTAAATTAGAGTTTACACGTTCATTATACATGCACAAGGGAGTTTTGGGCTTTGATGGGCCTTTACATAATACTTGGACTTGGACTGGCCTTTTGCTTATACAAGTGTGAAATGTGATTAAGCTAGGAACATACTAGCTTAGGTACTCCATGTTAAGTCCATAAACCCTTAACTATTTTATCGGGAATGAGTTATCCAGCCTCGTAGAGGTATCTAATGATTGGGTGCATCGCGGACTTGTACGGTGTGTATCGCAGGTTATACGGTTTGACCAAAACTTTATGATGTGACAACATAAGGAGGGTATCTATATCACATCCCTTTTATTACATAGTCTATGACAAGTTACAAGGTTCCTAAATATAGAATGACAATTATTTTTATAAAGCTAATTTAAATAAAGCTTTCGGTTCATTTGTTCAATTTGTTATTTGTTTCGTTTTTGAATT
Organism: Chrysanthemum makinoi; assembly: GCA_910596185.1. Lineage (NCBI taxonomy): Eukaryota > Viridiplantae > Streptophyta > Magnoliopsida > Asterales > Asteraceae > Chrysanthemum > Chrysanthemum makinoi. The sequence goes on along the minus strand of OU343216.1, from coordinate 142,593,010 downwards.
ACCAATAGTTATATTATGAGATCATTATTTTACAGATAAAAACGAATAAATAAATATAGTGTCATACTTGAGTTTTTGTTGCACATCAACTAAAAAATTATTATTATTATTAATTTATATATATGTATATATTTTTTGTGAGAAGAAGGAAACCTTATATAGATATTTTTAAAAAGAGAAATGCTAGTGACTATTCTGGAGTAAACTGGTCATTCTTATAATTTCCAAATTCGAAATTTCGTATAAAGGCTTCCTTATAAATGCCAAATGTGCCAGTACGCTTATACTCAAAAGTTTATACAAAATGTTTCATATCCCCTAAATATACCCAGCAATATGGAAAGACGAAAACCATATCACCATCTCCTCACTTAATTCTTCCCATTTCTTGGCCTCTACTTCACCGACCTCAATCGCATACTGGACCGGTTTCTTGCATAAATCAAACCATTTATTGACACATGCCTTGTGAAACTCATGCCCACAAGCAAGAACACGCCTTTCGTCTACTCTAGCTTTATCGAACCTCGTGACACCACATACACAACTTGTCCTCAAATGAGACACTTGTTGACTTGTCGCTCGTAGACCAAAATACAAACATATCGAGGAAATGAGTTTATTGATCATTTGAATTTGTTAGATTTGATCAAAGAGAGGGTTAGTAGGCTAATATAAGCTTCGTGTAAGCTAGTAATGAGTCAATTACTCAATTTGGTGGTCATTTGTTTTGCGTGATGTTGAAGGTTGTTTTGATGGGGAGTTTTCAACACATGAGAACGTTGCACCAAGAAAGAAAGAGTTACTTGTGATCACATTTTGTGCAATTTTAAGATTATTTAATGCATTCTGTCATTCTTGATCCTAAATATTCAAAACCAACGTAACTTTGTTAACATAAAAAAAAAGTTTTGCTAACAACTTATTTAATAACATTTTCAAATATAATATCTTTGACATTACATTATTATAAGTTACTAGTTACATACCTTATTACATACTTTATTATAATTGTTTGGTTGAAGGGGATTGTCAATTTGTTGAATATTAGGAGCAAACTTACAATAGATCAGGGGTCTAAGTGTGCAATGTAATTAGATTAGGTTTAGACCATAACTAGGATTAGTTTGCTTGCCTTGGAAGGCAAGTAAAGGCCCTTTAACCAACTCATTAACGTCGGTTCCGTTGGACATTTCCCATTCGACTTAAAAGAGGTTTGTGTTAGATAATAAAAGCCTACGGGAAAGCAACTGATATAAAGAAGATAAAACCTCCAAATATGATTCTAATCGACATATGGGTCAACTTTGAGCATTCGTAGTTTGTTCTGATTACATAAGTAACACAACTAATAACAACTTGCCCATATACGAGACCTAATAATGGCTTTGACATGTGGTGGTGAAGGGTGGATGAGAGTGATGGTAATCGATGATGCAAGAATCGACGAGAATGATACTCAACGATGAAGAGTATACAAAAATGGATGATGTCGATGATCGACGGGGATTATGATGCAAGAACTGAAGATGATTATGACCTTGAGAAAGTCCTCTCTTTTTAAGTTTAGTGTAGGTTTTACTAGAACTAATCCCTATGCAAAAGTACCATCTTTTGTTAAATAAAATTTAAATTGCTATCTTTTGTTAAATAAATTTTAAAAATACTATGGTTAAATAAAAAACTCTAACCACAAATGTAAAGGTTTTTGAAATCTTGTCACTTTGCCTAGGTTTAGAGAAAACTTGCGGGGTCCACTCACCTTCTCCCTCCTAAACCTACACCAAATTCAAATCCTAAATCAAATCTAAATCCAAATATAAACCCACTTATAAACCAAACGGACCCTAAGTTACTAGTACTTACCTTAACTATATGTGTTGAAATCATATATTAAATTATAAGTTTATTTTAGAAACATTGTTAATTAACAAGAGTCAAATTATTTTGGATACCCAAAAAGTGTCACATACAAATGGACAGATCTGAACCGTAAATCTACGAGACAAAGTTTAATGAACAAAAAACATGAAAAGACTGGATATGTAAATATGATCCCACCAAGCGTCCTTTTCTTACATTTTGTTATCAAAAAACTTTCACAACCCACGCATAATAAAAACACTTTCTTTCTCTAACAAACATCAAAAACAACCCAAAAAAAATCAAAATCAAACCGTTTTAACTGTAAAAAACAAATTACAGATACAAAAATTAACCGATTGGATCTTCAGATGATGATACGATTCTTCTATTGAATTATTTTGTAGTTGTTTCTCTATTTTTTGTGATTTTTTTAGGTCAATCTACTTTTCTCACATGTATATTTTCTTTGATTTTTGGAAATCATAAGATATTTCATGCATTAAACAATTTTTATCAGAAAATAAAGAAATGCTTCATCAAGTTGCACACCAAGTGTTTGATAAAATGATTGAGTGAAAAATACTTGATAATCTTGTTATCTGCTCATGTAAATTTACTTATTGATTATTTCTTTTTGGACATATATGTGTATGTAATTGTGTGCATGAGTGTTTGTAGTTGACGATAGATTCCTATTAGCCAACAGTCTTTGGGACTGGTTGAATACCTATGATTCCTATTGGCCAACAGTCTTTAGGACTGGTTGGATACCTATGATTCCTATTAGCCAACAATTTAGCCCCAGCTGGTTAGCGATAATGACTGATTGGATACCTATTATGCACAGGACCACGTGGTGGTCGGATTACATGATGTGTATTACATTTCTTTTACTACTTGCTCAACACTATTATCTATACATATGTCCTACTTGTATATCAATGCACAACAAAACTGATTTTGTTAGGATTTGGAAAATCCATGTTGAAGTATCGGTCACCCCAACAATAGTCTAGCATATTATAGCTCGTAGACATAACATTATATTAGATAAGTTTACAAGTAGTATAAGTAACACCGTGGAAGAAGGACATGTCTTTACCCTTTGTTATGCGATCCATTGCAGAAGGAGGGCGTAAACATGTATAAATAGCCTCTCCCCAAGAGAGAGAGGGGTTGGATGTTCATTTGGTAATCTAACCTTTCATTTTGATTTTATCTCTCTAGAACATCCCATCTTTCTTTCTCTCTCTAGAAAGCACACGATCTATACCTTGATTACTTGTAGTGTTATGATATTCAATTACTTACAATTGGTATCAGAGCACATGGTTTGATTAGCTAGGTTTTATGTGCGTTCATCTTGGTGGTTTAGATCAAAAAGTTTGGTTTTAGAAGGTTTTTGGACTCATAAGTGACTTCCTTTGATTTTCATGTTTTTGATGTTAAAGTAAGTGTTTTTAAAATAGATATAACCTTCTAGGATCAAGTTGTGCAAAATAAACCAAGCAAAAACGTTAAAAAGGGTGATTTTAAGTGATTTTATGTGAAAAATTGTCCTTTTCATTAAAGCGGTTTGTGCCTCGTATAGAATTATTGGAAGCGGTTTGACATAAGCGGCTTGTTAGGAAAAAGGACAAAAGTACTAAGCGGATTGAGTTAAGCGATTTGATTTAAGCGGTTTGTCCATATGCGGTTTGTCGGCGTCTTGGTAATCCAGCGGTTTGAGTAAAGCGGTTTGACAGAAGTGGTTTGCTGTTCCTGTGGTGTGTCATCTTTGAGGATTAATGGGTCTGCGATTTGTCAAGAATTGAGACTTTTCATCTGATGTAAACATAATCAAATCATAACTTAACATCAACTACCTAGTCCAATCATACCAATAACCCTTTTAACATACAATCACTAATCATTGAATCGATCAAGCACATTATCATAACATTTCAAATTCACAAAAACATCATACGCCTCACCTAATCCGGTGATTTGAGATGTACTTAAATTGTGATCTTTGTGGACAATAATGAAAATGTTTTCTACTTTGAGCAGTTAAATATGATTGAATCAATCAATGAGGATATGAGATCTTCGTGTTGAGCTGAAGAGAGTTGCACGGTCTAGGTTACATAATGCCATGGAAAAGGAAAGTTGCATTGAACCTTACCAACAACTTCATTTACACTTCATGTTACTTCTACTAAGAGAATGGAGCGAACATTTATTGATCTTTTTTCGTCAAAAATTATCAAAGTTCACAGGAACATTACTATTGAACCTATAATAATTGGAACAACAACTTGACAAAGAAAAGGTTCAAGAAAATAGTTCTAGTGCTGCACTTCAGGTGATCCACAAACAATTTCAGCCATTCATTAGTAGGGAATACACTTCAGATTATGCTCATCACATGACTGAAATGTCTTTCAAAAAGCACACTGGAATGGAAATTAACATGTTCATTGAGACATTTATCCAACTCATGGATAATGTGGAGAAGTAAATTGAGGAAGCTAAATAGATAAATGAGCGTGAGAATGTAAATTCTTGTCGAGAGATAGTTGTGATGAGTCAGGGAATGTATCAGTTGAAGTATCGGGTATTGCTGAAGTCAGAATGTCGTAAACAACCAAGATTGATGCAACAAGATGTTTAGAAACTCTTGTCACACAAAAGGTGGATCTGAGAATGCAGAATGGTGAATGAACATGCATCAAGTGCTGAATTATTGGTAGCGTCATAAATGATGCAGATACTCTTGTGCAAAGCGATTACATTCTGAGAACATGATGTTGATAAATGTTATGGCGGCTGAGTCAAAGACAAAGTATCTCATGACTAATGATGTGGTTGATAAGAAAATTTTTGATGAACTTTCAAACAAATTCTCAATGCTTGAAAAACATTGCATTTAAACTTGAAATTGCAATACAAAGAAGAAAAGAAGAAAGTTTTCAAACTATAAAATCATGCAAAAATCCAGAATTTCGTGAATTTTTTGAAATAAACAATTTAAAAGCTCAGCTTTAGGACAAAAACTCGACTATCTGCAATTTGAAGAAACGCATTTCTGATATGCGTAAAGAAAGTAATTTGGTTACGAATAATCTTGATTTATAGGTTATTGATGCCATTAAAACAAGGAATGGTGAATTAGCATTGTGTATGGCCAAATTATTAAAGGAAAATGAGTATTTGAGAAAGCTTCACATAGAACAAAGTGCCCATGCCAAAGAAGATAGAACTAAGTCAAAGAAGATAGAACTAAGTCAATTGATGAGAAAGCTTCACATAGAACAAAGTGCCCATGCCAAAGAAGATAGAACTAAGTCAATTGTAGTTAGGCAGCCTACTGCATTTATATCAGAAAGATCTAAACCTTCAAAGTCAAGGCTTGCCTCCCAAGTTGATGAGAACAAAGTTTTGTCAAATCCAGTCACTTCACTACCTAACTCTGATAAAGTGAAAGATAATGCTCAAGTTAAAGCTCAAACTCTTAAGACTAGGAATGTAAGAAGATCATCTAGTGCACTAAAGAAGTCTCAAAATGTTAACCCCTCTCCTAAGAAACAATTTAACAACAAAGATTCAAAAATTAGGAATAGGAAAAAAGGTTACATCTTCCGCGTGCCTAAGAAATCTAACACTCCTAGCTCTGCCTTAATTGGTGGTGAATGGTAGAATTTTAAAAATGTTGGTTTAAATGGATTCCCATCGAATACGGACCACCAATAGCAGCACTAAAGGGCGATGTGAGTTATCGAGGTTTGGATATTGTTGCTACTAACCCACTTAAATGCACATCTTCATGTGTTATCATGCAGTGCTCCTCATTCCTTCAGGTACAATGCTCAATCAATCATAAACCTCATGACCAATTCCAGCAAAAAAGCCTTCCATTCAGGAGCTTCAGCATGTCGAATTGATAACCGCATACTATGATTCACGCTCACTTCACTCGGGACTGATACCTCAACACTTGAGTAATTCCAATCTTGACACATTCTATCAGATTTTCACTTTGTTTAATATATATATATATATATATATATATATATATATATATATATATATACACACATATATATATATATATACGTAAAATAGAAAAATGGTCAAAGGTGAAAGTGAAAATTGAAAGTTGAAAGTTGAAAGTCAAATGTAGTAAATTTATAATCTAATTAATACTCTTATTAAAACACCCTATTACTTAAAAGTACATTGATTTATTCATATTGTACAACCAACTAAAGGAATATATCCGCTGAGTTAAATACAAACAATTAAAACAGCGCCGTATTAAAAGTCTGATAAAATTTCACAATATACTGATTTAAACAAGCTTCACTAGGATGGAAAACAAACGATGCAGATGGAAACCCAAAACCAGACAAATTGGGGCGGGCGGGCATGCTAATCGGGTTCTGGGCGGGTTTGGGGCTTAAGCGAGGGTTTTAATTGGGTTTGGCGAGGAGGAAAGCGGAGAATACTCGCTTGCAGCGTACATTTGTAGGATAATATATCACGCATATACAAATATATCTATCCTACAAAGTATTTTATTAGCATTTACGTAAAAAATTACTCGATATTATTAGTTTTTTATCTTTGTAAATTGCAAATTGTGATTATAGAAACTCGTTTGGTGTCATATTTTTAAGTTTTATTTTTTTATGTAATTAATCATTATTTATGTATATTAATACCGAATTAAATTTAATAAGGTTTGTTTGTAAATTATTAATAATTTTTAATTCTTTAAGATATTGCTTGTTTGAATGATCGACTTTAATTGGCTACTTATTAAAATACACTACGATAAAGATCCTTGATTAATATAGGCGGGTTTGGGGCATCAGCCCTAAAGTTCACCGATTAAATCCGCGATGGGGATCGGGGTGGGTTTGGGGAGAACTTTAGTAATCGGGTTTGGGGATGAGGATGACCGCCCAACCCCAAACCCGCCCCGTTGCCATCCCTAGCTTCAACAAAACCAAGAATATAAAATACTTACACACACTAATTAATATTATTTTTAAAACACCCTAAAATGAAAAGTACGTGTTATTATACAAATTAATAAACACAGCGCAAAGTTTCATACAAGGTAACAAGTTGATGGTACATATAGTTTTGAAACTGAATCGGACGGACCAACGGGTTCAACGGGGAATCGGTTTCGCCACTGGTTCGACTAACCGATAAAGTCATCCGAAAATAAACCGAGAGAGGACCGTTGAAACCGATACAATTGACCGGCTGATAAATCAGCCTCATCGAGATCTGTTTTTCAGTTAATCGTCACGAGGGTACCCGCGCATTATACTATATATAAAGGAAAACACAAAAAGTGAAATGTTGAAACTAAAAATAGAAATGTTGAAAACATATATTTCAAAAGGAAACTATTAATAAACATCGAAAATCGGTTTGACACGGGACGCTTCAAACCCGACGGGTTGACCCGGTTTAATTTCACCCATGTTCAACCAAACCCGTCGGGTTGACCCGGTTTAAATCGATCCATTTTTCGACCAAAACGGTTCAACCAGTTGAACCACCCGGTCGACCCGTGTTTCAAAACATTATGTTTAATACCCAAATCTTCAAACTTTTATTATTTTTCGTTTATAACTATAAACAATTTTTATCACTAAACGATCTGTCGCTATAAAATCTCGTTGCTATGCACGGGTACTCGTCTTTAACTATATGTATATATAATTACCATTAAAAATTCAAACTAATATTAAATGAAAACTGATTTGGCATATTCAATGTTGGAAAGTCAATACAAGTTTTTTTATTTATTTATTATTATTATACATACAAAGCATGTATCCATGTTTTTTAAACATAAAAAGTGAGTAATGTTAAATTTCTAAATTTTCTTTAAAACTAAGATTTCTACATAAAAATTCAAAGAATTTGTTCTTAATGAATAGCTACCATAACAATTCACACCTAAAATTTCAAAGAAATGTATGACAAAGTTTGACAACTTTTACAAATGTAATTTTCCAATTTTTTTTTTTAATTTATTTAATCTTAACACTAATAATTTCTAAAAGTTTATCAATATATTTTATTTTATAAGGCACCATATTACAACTTATTTTTTATTGTTATGTTACTTTATAGTGTGTGTATCATATGCGATCTCAGTTATTAAATATTGAAATGTGTGGAATCACCATATGATTTTTAAAAATATTGTTTTGACATTTATATATAGTTGAAATTGCAGAGATATTGTTGTGAATAGCTTGAATGTTTACAATCACAAAAAATTGTTTCGATCTATTATATAGTCACGGGGTTCATTTTTTTTGTTCTTGTTCTTGCGCATTAAATACGTTAAATACAAATCTGTTTCCAAATATTGCTATAATGATGGTGATTGATTGGTACTTTAATCGTTGATTGTTAAACATTAATTTCAAAGAAATACAAAGTTTTCTGAAATAATTTGGTCAAAATACATTATACAACCGGTGTATATATTTTTGTTAAGTTTCTTTGGTTTGAAGTTGTTTTGATTGGGTCAAATACTATGTCTTGATGGATGATAACTACAAATTGAAGCCAATCAAATAGTTCGGTCAAAGAGGATTCAACACCTCATGTTCCGTGTACTAAGAAATTTTACACGACGAGTAACGTGCATTGTTAGTTATCTCATAAATGATGTAATGTTTTATTTTCAGTTTCAATAAATATTTTTATATGTTCTTTGATACATGTTAAGAATTTTTGCTTAAGTTGAATTATCGCATGTTACGAAACACTTACCACAATATCGCATATTGTTAATTATCCGCCGCTAGAAATCATTGCCGCTAGGCGCAGGTACTCGTCTATATATATATATATATATATATATATATATATATATATATATATATATATATATATATATATATATATCTTTACTTATATTTGAGGCTAAGTATGAGTTGTACTTGAAGCTTGAAAGCATGTACAATGACATGGAAATGCCACCTCAATGCCACTTGGCACTTGCAATGCCAACTAAGCTGCTGTATCGTGTGGTATTTGTTAAAAAAATTATAGCACTATGGAGATTCGAACCCTGGTCACTTGGAACATGTTACCAACACTCGTATCACTAGACCAAGCTGGTTTTTGTATTAGACAAAGGAAAACAACATTCATAAAGGGCAGAAATCTACAACATCGCAAATTTGAGAAGTCAACTTACTTTTGAAATGGATTAAACACTTATCCCTTTCCTCCCCTACATCTCAAGTAATTTTTGAAACTGAATCACTGAGATTTCAGTCACAATTTTTAAAACATTCCATCTTTATCATTAAATCAATATCATTAATTTGAATTTTGAAAAGCATATCTCACAATGAAATGTCTGATTCAAATTAACCCTTCTCAATCATTCACACAAAACACACAAAAAAACAGACGGCCATCAAATCAAATTCAAAACCCTAAATCTTTCAAATCCCTCAATTTCATCCATTGAAACCTAAACCTTAAACACGTCCGAATCAGGTAATCTTTATTCAATATCAGGTAATCTTTATTTTTAGTTTTTTTTTGAATTTAATCTGAATTAGGTAATCTTTATTTTTATGAACAGGTTTCTTTCAAATTCAATATCAGGTAATCTTTATTTTTAGTTTTTTTTCGAATTTAATCTGAATTAGGTTACTTTTGGTGAATTAAAGAATACTTTTTGTTTCCATCTACAGATTTTGATTATTGATTATTGAATTTGGAAATTTTATATGTGTTTGTTTAGATTGAACTTGAAGGGGAAGGCCGAACTTAGCGCACAAGGGTTCTGTTTGGATAATGAATGTTGGAGATTGTATGAGAACAAAGTGCACTTTTTCCTTCAACAAGGCTTAGGAGACAGAGTGAAGTGTGTGTGTGTAATATGGAATAATACAACATCAACAAGCAGCGTCAATGATGTATGTTATATTATGCATGCGAGCATAGTGACAGTGCCATCATATATGACTTTATATGCATCTAATTTACTAACTACCTTCTAATTGTAGGGTCTTTCAGTTCTTGACAAAGAGCCAGTAATAGTTGGAATTTCTGTCAGCTTGCCAGAAGCCTTTGTTTGATATAATGCTTGAGTTTATGCCATATGTTTGATATAATGCCATATTACTATAGGTTACTAATGTATGCCAGTAATAGTTGGAATTTCTGTCACTTGGAACATGTTACTAAATGTAGGAATTAAAACTAATGTATGTCATATGTTTGATATAATACTTGAGTGTATTAACATAAATGCATGCTAAATGCCTGCTACTTTTTCTATATATTTAGTAGTTTATCGGGTGCCAAATTTTTTATCTTTAGATACTGAGTTACCGTTTCTCTATTTCTGCAGCTTGCCCAAACGGACATTCCTTTTTGTTGTTTGCTCACAGGTAACAGCCACTCACACATGATAAGTCGAGGTATTTGATGTCATTTATGCCGATACGTTTTGACTGTATCCTGGCCACAAAAACTATTGGTCTTAGATACTTACTTGGTATCTTTCTTTTGATGCAGACCAACAAGATGGATTGTCTCTTCGCGGATCTGGTACAAATAATAGGCACCCACGGCCAAGGAACACAGGTACTTGACTTAACTCATGGTGGTACGCATTTTGTCTCGGGTACATTATTTGGTGAATGGTTGACCTCAGAAAGGGTGTTTGGCTGTTGTTAAAACAGAATCCAAACACCCCTGTTACAGCAGAAAGAGTGTTTGGCTGCTGTTAAAACAGAATCCAAACACCCCTGTTGAAGCGGATAGGGCTTTTATTTATGTCTTACATGCATTATTTTGATAAATTTTTAGCAAGTTTGTTTGTAATTGAATTCTTTAAAAGTCAACTTCAGTTACCATGGTGGGCGTTCTTACTGGCATGTGGGCTACCATTAGCGACCTCTGACCGTGTAAGTTCCATTAGTTATTTATTTGGCCATATACGCCATATTACAAATCCTTTTTTAATAATCCTTTAGATATGTGCACGTTAAATATTTGAGTTTGTTCTGATGTGTCAGGTTGTTTCTTGGAAAACTAATCCCTTTACTTCTGATGTTGCTGCAACAACTGATACTATAAGCGAGGGACCA
>OU343216.1:142518891-142581913 GCA_910596185.1 Chrysanthemum makinoi | reverse complement strand
GTGATTCTTAGTTCGAGGTTATATCATCAACAAGAAAACAACGACCAGATCATCCCACACATAAATAATCTTCTCAAATAAGCCCCGGCGCTCTGGCAATCCATTCCAAAGGTGTCAAGAGACCACTTCCACGAAGTTGAATTGATGCGCCCGCCTCCTTACCAGAGCTCACTCTAACCCAGTACACATGGCCCGGCGACTAAGAAACTTATACCATCATAGCAGATAAGTCCAATAGCCAAAGAATAACCCCATTTGTATACCTTTTCTCTCCCCTCGAAGAAAGTGTATGGCTCGGTGAACTCGGCACCAATGCCAAAAGAGAATAACCGATAACATTGAAGAAGCGAGCCGAATCATCGATTATCTCTCGCGGTGACAATCTCTCACGGATGTCCACTCAGGAATAAGTGATTATATCTCTCGAATCACATATTAAGCCCTCGTGAGGCAATTGAGCATCCCCAATGTACACAATCTCTATCATCACACACTTGTGTACCTCTTTATCTTGAAACTTTATCTAACATCACTTCCCCATGTAGATGAAATACAAACACTAAACGCCGATGAGTAAAGACTTGAGTTCTCTCGGGTCATGACATTTGTTTTCGGGATATCTTCAATCACTTAGAAGAATTAAGTTCATCAAGTTTACTCATCATGAGTCAAACCTTGAGTTTCTCTGCAGTAATAACATTTGTCTTCCCAGGATATCTTCAATTTCTTAGAAGTATTAAGTACATCAAGCTTACTCGCGCAGATGCTTGTCTCCTTCCCCCCTTTGATACTTTCATCAAAGAACTCTTTGAATGCCCAAATACTTGAAATTTGTTGAGTAGATCGCTTGAAGTCTTTGTGAGAATCAACATCTTGAATAATGTGAGCAAGTCTAATTGAGGATTAAATTTGACATATCACATTCCCCCAATTAGTGCTCTCCCTAACCGACAATCTTTTGATAAATGCCTGATTAGAAGAAGTCTTTAGATCATTAAATGCAACTCGTCTTTAGTCTTCTAACATGTAGCAGAAAATGTAGAACAGAGTGTAGACTCGACCTTCTTCAAGATTGTGCAGTTGGGGAATAGATAGTTAACATCTTCATCTCACCAAATGCGTTCCAATTACCTTGTATGTAGCAAATCTCCTTAACTAAAATCCCTCCCAATCAAACAAAACGGAAAGATGTTCATCAAAGAAATCGCCCGAGAACTAGAAGCACTTTGTCATTTAATCATATCACCGCGGAAGATGTCAACCAAGCGGCTCTTAGAAGAAACTACATGTGAAGATGATCCGATAAGAAGAATCTCGATTCTTACATGAGTTAGGAGCCGTTTGACCATATATTCTCAAATTTCAATCAACAATGCACAAAATTCACACTTCTTCTCCCCCTCAAGAATTGCATACGTAGTTGCCATTCTTGATTAAACAAGTGAACTCATCCATGTGTAGTTTATTTCCACTTCTCCCCCTTAAAATTGCATATGATGTCGCCATCGCCATTTTAATTGAGCTATTGAAAAATAGAAAAACCATCAACAGTAAGTAGATCACCATTGAGAAAAAAACATGAGAATAAGATCCACTTGATGACCGAAGCATGGAAAAGCATGAAGCATGTTGATGAGAATGGTCATTAATTAAAAGATTTCTCTTCTTAAGATAAAGCGACCGACACGATAACCTTTCTTTTCTTTAGAGTAACAGGCAAGAACTGTTGTGTTCATACGTCATAAGAAGATTTCTCTTCTTTGGAAGATAATGCTACTAAGACGCGTACATTTCTTTTTCTTTGGTACGAGGCTTGAATAAGTATTCAAGCGTCATTATCTCTCTTTTCATCATCTCTTGGCAAAACATATAATCAACCCCATTATCATTCAAGAGGCTCTTTGTCGTGACGGTGATGGAAAACCCAATATGATGAATTTGACCACAAGTAAACTAACACGAACTTCGTGACTTAAACTTGCACATATGTAACAAAGAGCTGGTTGTAGAATTCATGCCCCTTTGAATCTCTAAGTACTCTATACTCTTCAACCAACCAACCATCAAGTAAAAGACGTACATTACCTCTTGAAAATCCACAATTGAATGTGACACTGAGCACTATGGCGTAACTCCCTTAAGTGATAGTTATTTTGAGGTGATAAGAGCCCATTCCCCAAGTGGTTAAAGAAGAGGTAAAAGTCACCCAACAATAACTAGATTTCCAAGTCTTCGTTTTGATAATAAGCTCGAACAAGGATCATGAAGAATCTTCATCCATCCATCCCGATACCTTCAGATACTAAGTACACTCGTCTGTGATAATTCACTTCAACCTCAAATAAATAATACTTGAATTAACGCCTATGTCACATCTTACGAATTGCTCAAATCTAGCCTTCTTTGACATTTAAATGAACTTTGATAATGGTTTCATCCCGACCATGGTTAAAAGCACGTAACCCCGTAAAACCATATAATAACGAAACTGCCATGAAGACAACCCAAACACACACCCAATTCATGAAGTACACCCTTTTATCCCTTCTTCAAAAGAAAGCGTAGCACCAACGCTCGGATAAGATCTCGAAATACACTTTCCTTTTCTCCGGATGGTTCCATCATTACGGGATTTTACAACTCTATGGTTTAAACCGAAAAAATAGAATCTTTCAGCGGATTTTACAAAACCAAGAATAAACCGTAAGATAGATCCGAATGCACCTTACTATTATCGGATGTTTCCATTGTTACGATTTTACAAGTCAATGATTAAACCGAAATAGGTTCTTTTCGGGGTTTTACAAAATCAAGACAAAACCGTAAACAATGCGGCTTGAATGTGTTATGGCAACATTGGTTCAGTGAGTATCTTTTAGGGAACATGCACGGTTCATCAGCGGATCAATATCCAACATCATCAATATCATCAACCATCCAATAAACACATTGGAAAACACATCATTCACGATTCTCATTTGGCCATTGTAGTGACCACATGGAGAAGTAAACCCGATATACCAAACTTGATCGAAGTAGAAATCCCGGATATGTTACTTAAACTTGTACCAATCCTCGTGAAGAAGCGGTGTACCCAATGTACAAAACCTCTTGACATTCTCAACTGAGGGGAGACACCGGTGATAGTTACGTTGTGGGTTAACCGAGAAAGAATCACAACCGTAATTAAATAGCCAAGTCTTTATCACCCTCTATACATGCCCAAACAAGTCATCTTCGCGGAAGGGTAGAAAGAGATAAGACGAAATAAGTAAACATGCCTGGACAATTTTCACTTCAAATCCAAATAAGAGATATCTTCCCAAACAACCCTGAGTCAACATTTTCCAATAGACACCTCAAACCGCGACATAATGTTCATTGTGAAAATGTATAAACCATTTATCAAACAACTCACCACACTAAATCTCATACACCATCAAATCTCTTCAACAAGCCTCATTATATCCAACTCTCATAGATCAATCTCAAATTCAAATCGCATAGTCGGATATCCATTCAAGTCCTTATCCGGTCTTAGCCATTGTCACTCCATTTGGTCCAATTACAAAATCCAAACACATCAACTCATAACAATATCACCCTCATTAAAAATCATTAAATCCGATCCAAAGCTAATTAACTCACATCAAATCTATTACCAAGTCTCACATAGTCACAAAAATGCATATACACCATTAAAATTCAATTCAAACGAAAATAAACTTTCAAGTCACATGACATCTCTCGTATTTCTCTCTTCGAATATCAACTCTCTCGAATGAGGTCCATTAGTCCAATATCCACTGTATCTCAGCCCACAACCAATTTTAACACAAAACCATAACTTAATTTGGCCACGTTTAACTGATCCATGTGAAATTTCAAGGGCCCACGAAATTAATACCGATCAAAATCCATACCCTAATACTTCTAATATATAATACTCCTCTTATCACACAACACAACCCTAATTTTGCTTTTCCAAATATTACGCCTCTCATCTCTGTGACACATACATCTCCAAACCCTAAAAAAGAATCCGCCAATTTCTTGATCAATTTGCATCTCAAAAAGATCTTCCATCTAATAATAATACCGAACCCTGACCACCTTGATAACCTTTCATATTAGCACCTCGCCACAGGGTTGGCTAGAGGGTTTGTGTGATGACCACAGGGATGGTTGTCAAATGATGAGAAGGCTTTGAGATGTAAGACATAGCCAAAGATTTGAGGTAAGATAACTTAAGGAAAAACTTGTTTGTAAATCGTATATAACCGATCATAAGAAAACTGATTTAACATCGATTGTTAAACTCATTTCTTAGATCGTATATTAACATGGTCTATGATGGAAAAGGTTCACACAAATAAAGTTTTGTGGAGATAGGGTACATAATCGAACCTATTTTGAGATTCATCAATAGCTATGATTCCGTATATTTTTTTTTTTGAGACAAGATCAGTGATGATAGTTTCGTGATATATTGACCTTCGAAGTCAAGATGAACTCATTTTTTTATCACGAGATGATTGAGATAATCAATTATTTGTTCAAAGATCTTTTGATTAATTTTAATCATCATGTTACACTCGATCTATGAGATGATCTCGATTTAAGACTTGTGTCTTGATGTGATCTTTGAATCGCATGAGAGAAATGGACTAAGATCATTTGCTGTTATTGTATTAATTTGTGATGATGAGGTTTTCGTGGTAGTTAAATGATTTAGTCCGAGTCTTTGATCTGTGAGGATAACTTTCATTCGTGTAATTGTTCTTGTAAAGGACCTTGTGTATTTCAAAAACCACACGAAGTAAAGATCTGAGATCTTAGATTTCTAGGTATTTAGGATGAGGTTGGATCGATGATGAGTTAACGTTTGTGAACTTGGATCTTTAAGGTCTTGATAATACTTTGAAAAGCACAAACTTTGACTGAGATCTTGAATTAACTACCCTTTACTCATAGAGTCTTGTTGAGGTATTTGAGATTAGGATGGTATGAGTTTGATGTTGTATGATGAAAGATTAGGTCAGCTTAGAGTCATTATGGTAATTGGTGAATGTGGTCATGGTCGAGTCATATTCTTCTTCATCTCTTTCTGTTGCAAGTCGCTAGCCCAAGTCGCTAGCACCAACTCGCTAGCCAAGTCGCTAGACCAAGTCGCTAGCCAAGTCGCTAGCACCAACTCGCTAGCCAAGTTGCTAGCCAAGTTGCTAAGCCAACTTGCTACGACTTGTTAAATAACAAGTCGCTAGGTCTTTTTGTGTCAAGTCGCTAGGAAGCATGCATTAAGACATTTGACTTTACCGATGAGTTTTCCGGCCAAAATCCGACGATATTCAACCAAACCCAGAAAACTGTCATAAAATACCATTTTGACCTATTCGAATAACACCATGAGACTTTACTTGACCATATAAAAGACCAGAAGGACCACTTTTGTTTCACAGATTTGTTTCACAAATATCGGTACAAAAGTCACAAAAATATAATATTCAAGACTGTTAATAAAAAATTGAGAATAAAAACAGTAAGCAATATGATTGGACCAAGTAACCATTTGACCAGCAGAAACAAAAGAGTTGTTAAAAACCAGTTTACCCATAAAGAAATAATCCGACCACACAAATTCATAAACCAGTAAACAAGTAGCAAAACCACAACAACCATGGTACGAAACCACACAAATCACCATAACACAAAAAACCTTGGCTCTGGTACTAATTGTAGGATCATAATATTATTGTGTTGATGATTCGGGTGGTCTTGGATGATGGAAATACATGTTTGCCATAGTTAGAGAGTTAGTAGAGAGAGAGGGTGTTCTTGCTAGAGGTTTACACAAAGGGAATATTAGATTAAAATGAGAAGCACCACCCCTTCCATAGATGGAAGGGGTATTTATACTTACATGAAATACGACCTCCTATCGGCCTGTGGATCAGGCATACAGTGGGTAAAGACCCGTCCTTCCTCCACGGTGTTGCTCTAAACTAAACTACGCTACAAACTAACTAATAAACTGCTAAATAACGTAACCAACGACAAATCTACGAGCTAACTTATGCTAGATAATATTTGGGGTGACCGACTCTTCACTATGGAATTTTCTAATTCCTAACACTATTATTATTATTATTATTATTATTATTATTATTATTATTAAGTAATATTATTTATTATTATTATTATAATATTATTAAGTAATATTGTTTATTATTATTATTATTATAATTATTATAATTATAATTATTATTTTATTATTATTATTATTATTATTATTATTATATTTATTAATTAGTATTATTTTACTATTATTATTATTATTTTATTAATTATTATTATTATAATATTATAATTGTATCATTATTATTATTATTATTATATTTATTATTTAATAATAATAATAATAATAATAATAATAATAATAATAATAACAATATTATTATTATTATTATTATTATTATTATTATTATTATTATTATTATTTAATAATAATAATAATAACAATTATAATTAATATAATAATAATAATAAATAATAAATAATAATAATAATAATAATAATAATAGTAATAATAATGTTTTATTCTTATTATTTATTATTTATTTTTAATATTATTATTATTAATTATTAAGTATCATTTTTTATTATTACTATTTATTATATTATTATTAATTATTATTATTATTATTATTTTAATTATTATTATTTTATTATTATAATAATAATTATTATTATTTTATTTTTATTATTAATATTATATTTTTATTATTTTATTATTATTATTATTATTATTATTATTATTTTATTATTATATTTTTATTATTAATATTCTTTTTTATTACTATATTATTATTATTATTATTATTATTATTATTATTATTATTATTTTATTATTATTATTATTACTATTTATTATTATTATTATCGTTATTATATTAGCTTTTTAAGTTTTATAAAAAAAATTGAATTACATTACGTTGCGAGTAAACCAAACACATTGACAGATTTCATCAATTACAATTACAACACATTCCAATTCTTTAAATTACAATTATATCAAATTACAATTTATTCCAAAGATTACAATTCCTTCAAAAACATTTTGTGAACCAAACGCCCCCTTATTGTTTCGTAATGAAGATGATTAGTTTGTAGATGTAGTTGGTGGTAAAGATGGGTTATTATTGTTTTGTAAAAGAGTAAATAAGTGGACAAGACAAGAAAAGAAGTACGTGTGTGGTTATGATGTTTTTAATTTAATATTTTGTTTATAGATGTTAGTGGCAGATGTAAAAAGACCAAAATACCCTTAAATGATAAGATTTAACGGGTGTTAGTAAGAGCCGTTAAAGGAAGGGACCAATGATACACAACGTTTCACATTTAAGGACGGATGGTGTATTTTTTTGGTCAAATGACGAAACTCGTCGGTCAACGCAAACCACAAGGACGAACAGTGTAGTTTACTCTAAATATAATAATCCAGTTAATTAGAATTTTGAAAATATGATAAACCCGAAGATCAGATAATGCAGCCATTTTTATACTATCGTAAATCTTTTTCGCTCTTGCAACTGGGTTTTTTTACTGAATGGTGATTTTCAATAAAACTTAGCTAGAAGCTACTTAAGAAAGTTACAATTGTACAAGCAACCAAGGGATTATAAACGGGATTATGAATCCACTCAATCCAATTTGGACAAAAAAATTTACTCCTTTCTAAGATCAAACAATGAATCAATGAAACAAGACTCTTAATTTCTTTACCGAGATTATCCTTCCGAGGAGGTTTAAGATTGAAACATAATCTAACCCGATGCTTCCAAATGATCCAAGTAATAGTTTAAGAACCATGGTTTTTAAAATCAAACTCCCCTTTTTTCCGGTTTTCGGTTTTTTCTAGTTGAACCTGGTTTTTTCCGGTTTAACCAATCGAATCAGCTGGTGCGGTCGGGTTTTCAAAACAATGGTTCAAACAACCACATCAATGTCTCTAAATGTCCACTTGCAGATACATTGCCTTAAGCCTTTTCAAACCTTGTGACTAAAAAAAACCTGAAATGCGAGCATGTAAATGGAAAAACCCATAAATCTTTAGGTAGATGGCATTGAAGTCAACTCCTGTTCATGGACGAAAATATGTTGTTGTAAGAAGCTAATTTCAAGTGGACAAATTGGACTTATACTTTATATCATGTAATAATCATATCTTCTTGTAGTTATTTACTTATTTAATTTAATAAATCTTATCTGTCGTCGCACTGTCGCTCAATAACCATTTGATTAAATATGATTCGGTTAGTTATTGGGCATTTTTTTTATGTGGTTTATTTGAACTTGAGCATGAAATATTGCTGGCTTATCTGATATTGTGTTTTGAGATTCGAAATTTGATTAGTGTTTGTTTTATTTTCTACACTACTAAAGTTAGCGAAAGGTCATGCAAATGCATGCATAACGTGTGTTACATATACATCCGTCACTGCTCATTAACACGTCCTCTTTTCTATAAAAAAAAAATTACAATTAACATACATTTGAAATGAAAACGAGAATCAACGTTTTATGTTGTTTGCATCATCAAATACCTAGAATTAATTAAATAACATGAAATGAATGGATTACCGCCTGCCAAGGGTGGAGCTATGTGAGGACCGGGGAGGGTCCCGGCCCCCCTAGGTCTAAACCCGTTAGTGTATTTATTTGCGATTTCATGTGTATTTTCGGAAAAAATTTTACTTCGGCCCTCCCATTTAATGTATTTCCCGAAAAAAATTTGTTTCGGCCCTCCCACGGAAAATTTTCTAGCTCCGCTACTGCCGCCTGCCGAATTATTTTAAAACGAAGTGATCTAGTTTTCAATGCTATTATTATAAGCAACAAGAATTTGATGCCCGCCGCTCCGCGGCGGTACTTTTTTTGTGCGTTAGATTTTTTTACTCAGGTTGCTTCATTTGTGTCTTACAATGTCGGAACTCTTATGTTTCCTGTTTTTTCCATTTTTGCATATTGTTACATTTCGTGTATGTTTTATGGGCTTTTGATTTTTTGGCCACACTATATTTTTGGGCCTGTCACAGTGGTTGAGGCCCATTACTTTGTTGTATATCTTATGGGTTCTGTGTATGTGTAGATGTACCATTGTGTGATTCAGTTAACCTAATAAATCATGGCCGCTAAACCTAACATTGATGAGCTAGTTGCCGCATGTGGTTCTGATAACTTAGCCACTGCTTTCAAGTTTCTGTTTAGTAGTGAGCTTGCCGAGGATCGTAATATGGTAAATCGTTTGGAGGAGGAGCGTGAGCAGTTACGTCGTAAACTTGAGAAACGGGAGGGCACCATTACGGAAGCCCACAGGTTTAGTCCTTTTGCTGTAAGGGCAGTTAATGGTTTAGGGGGTTTGGAGGAGCTCCAGCGCGTTGATAGAGAGACTCTGGTTGCTTTTGGTACGTTATTGGATGCGGTGCGCGATGGGATTGTTGAGAGAGAGCGACAAATTGGTTTGATGGAGGAAAATGAGGGTTCTTCCGATGGTTAGTATGGGCGTCATTTACTGCTTATGGTACCTTTCTTTTGTGCGCTGGTTGTAAAGGTCATGTGTAGCTGTTGCTTGTTAAGTTTGGGGTTGTTGTTAGGTGTTTATGTTTGTATGTTTTTAGAATGATGTCAAGTGTTGTTGGTGGATGTACCCTTTGTTAGGTTACAATTTTGTTTATGTAAGATGGTCCACCGTATGTAGGTTATGTCCTGTAAATGTTCGTAATGTAATGAAATTTGCCATATAAGGCTTACTTTTATTCTGTGGTATCATGTGGCATGTTTAAGCCTTTTTCGTTCACTGTTTGTGTATGTTTTGGTTTACTTTATTGGGAATCTGTCAGTGCTTTGCTTGTTCTGTTAGGCATGGCATGTGCCATAATTTTTTATGTATGTTAAGGGAAAGATGGTTTGTTCAGGCCATGTGTGTTCTTTTTTGTGTTGTGTTTTCTTCCCCTTGTGTAAGTTGCTGTGTTGTGTCAGTTACGCAGTTCCATTGTGCACGCCTATGTGTAGCAAACCTTTTCCATATCATGTGTTTATGTACTTTTGCTAATGGCCATGTAGCTGTTGATAGTGGGATTGTTACTGTAGAATTTTTTTCTTTTATATATCTTGTTCGATAACTGTGGTGCAGTGTATCTAATCTTCTCTATTGATAACTATTGGTTGGTGTCTATGTCGCGTGGTGGTTGTTTGGAGGAACTTGGGTTTTCTTGTGACAGTGATGATCTTGAGATCGTGTCGTAATGCTTCGAAAGGGAAGTTATCGCTACGCGTGAGTTCGAGACGATGGTGCGCACGCGTTGCCTTGAAATTGCGGTACGTCTCAGGTATCTGGATGATCTCATCCAAGAGGTCCTCGAATAGCCGCACGATTCAGTGGTGGCGAATTCAATCGCAGCTCGTCGAGAGGTGCAGCACGGGGCAGTCGAAGCTTGAAATAAACATTTCGGGCTTTTGCAGGCGTGAGGCTCCCATGCACATGCTTTCTGCGCCGCAGACACATTGTATCAATGTTATTAGGTGGACATTCTAAAGTATTGTATGTGTCCAGAGGTTGTCGGCGTCATTGGCGTAGCCGTTCTTGGTTCATTTGTGTTGGTGATGGTTGTTTTATGTAGGTCATATGTCTGTTGTTGTTTGTATTATGGTTATATAACTTGTGATGAATAAATGCCTTATTATGACGTTTTTGTGGATCAGTTATTCTTTGTTTTACGAAATGTTGTAGGATTATGTTTTCACTATGTGATATGTGGTGATTTCAAAGACTGGTCATATACATTGAAAATGGCAAGACTTAGCTTGCCTATGTGCAGCGTGGAAACTTTCGTACCTGGTTTACGCACAACATGATTACCTACATGATACATGTCTTTAGTTAACACTGTACATATCCTAATCTTTACGGCTTATACTTGGCCCTAGTAAGTTAAACATACTTATAATAGGTAGAAGGTTGCCAGTCCTGTTTGCTGTCGCTATTCCTTTTTGGCTTTCTTGCTTTCTGGTTCGTTTGGAGAGGCTTTTTCCGGCGGAAAAAGTTCTTTACGGATACCTGTGGATGTTGTTGGTGCAGCTTCTTTCTTCTTTTCCTCTGGAACCGGTGTGAAAGGTGGTGGTGTGATTGTTTCTATTGGTATGATGGTTGGTGTTTCAGTGATCGGCGTTGAGGAGGAACTCCCTTCTCCTTCAGGTTCTGGAATAGGTGGTAGTGCTGCTATCTGGGGTGGTGGTTGCGGTTGTGGGGCATGAGCGTCTGTTGTGGCATCGAGTATGAATCTAGCGTTGCCACGTCGACTACCTGATGCAAAGTGCAGCTTAAATATCCTTCTTGTTTGTTGGAGGTCCCTGATGATTGCAGGTAAGTCGTACGGATCTGGTTCAAGTATATAAGTCAGTATTTCGCCGCATGGTGGGAGCAGTGAATTGGCGGCGGGCGATGAAACAGGTGACTGTCAATGTCCCGGTTATGTCTGTCAGAGATGCTCTAAAGCAATACCTGCATGATGGTTATTTCATTAAAGGTTATAGTTGGTTATCTGTACATGCATGCCCACACCCATCGGAAATTATTATATGTTGAGTATGCGTACCTGTAATTGGGTGCAGGACTACCTCCATACTGTTGGCAATGTAGATGTGGCATTCCTTCGTTGATCTTTGTGTGGCATGTACGACACCTGTTAAAATGCCAACCTCTTCGCTCATCTATCCATGTGATGGTAGCATCTATCGAGAACTGTTCCTGCTGTCATGGATTTTAGTTAAGGATTTTTTGTTAGTTTTTGCCGTAAGTGTTTTCCTATGCGTAATTGTGTGGGCGGAGTACTTACCGGGTGCGCCTCTGGATTCAGGTCAAGTAATGATGCAATTGTCATTGCTCGCTGACCTTGTTGGCTTCCGGATGGCGTACCTTCAGTCGATGGAAGTTGTAGTGTTGGATTTGGACCAAGGAATTCGGGAGCCCTGCCATTATAGTAAATGTTATATGTTATGTGTTCGTTTTTTAGCGTGTGGCTATTCGATCGTTGGCATATTACTTACATTTCCCTGATCTGGTCTGCTTCGGGAATCTTTGGGTTCAGGTAATGGCTTGTAGTCGGGGTTGCTGAGAGTTGAAGCCCTCCTGCACACATGACCTGTATCAGATGCTTGTACTAATGATCTGTAAGGTATGACATTGTGGTCGTTGATCATTTACCTGCAAATCGCTTGGCCCAGCATGAGGTAACGGCTATTATCACTGGCTGCTCCATTGCTGATAATAAACTGAGTTCAAACCCTACAGCCGCCTCATTCCACAGGCTGAATACTATGCTGTTACCGCTGTCAATTTTGCAAGTCATTCACGTGGCATTATTTGCAGTCATCTGTATGTAAGAATTGTTGTATTTAATTGTACCTGAGATTTAGGATTGTTATGTTCCGGCGAGAGATCCGGTTAGTGGTTGTGTCTCCGAATTCTCTTATATCAGTAACGTTTCGCATAATACCTATGTAATCTGTATATTATGGTTAGCATACGGGGTTTAAGAATAAATGGTTGCTATGTTGGTTGGTGTTACCTGTAAGAACGGAGTCCCTATTTTCCGTGCGTGTAGCCACTTCATTGTAAGAAACGAAATTGAAGTAGTGTTGTGGGAAACCTGTGTCTTCAATTTCAACTACCTTTGTGTACTTGCCGAAAAGCAATGTTAGGTTGTTATTGATCGTCTGTTGCCAGTGCTCAGTTCTTTTACAACCGTACCCCTCGATGCGGTAGCACTTGTTGACCTCCAGTTTCGTGTCATATAGCTTCATGTCCCATAGCTGGACGTTCGCCTGAATTGCTCCGCCCTGCATTTGGTTTTGAAACAATACTTAAGTCTGTCTTCTTGGCCGTGTTTACATAATTGTGAATGGTTATGTTTAGTGTTTTTGGAGATTACCTTTTTCTCAAGTAACATGTAGCATAACCCGGTTGGGTTTGGGTCCGGTTCATCCTTTGAAGTCCAGCGTCGGTAGACCCTAACACAAAGCGGTTTTGCTATGTCCGCTAGCCTCAGATTTGCCAGGGCTGTTTCTTCTTCTTGGATTGCGACAGCCTTGCCTTTGTCCGTTTGCTTACCTTCCGTAGTTGGTTTTGGCATTGTAGACACCTCGGGTGAGCTTGGCTTAGCAATAGCTGGTCCTTCAATCGATGATTGCATGTCAGGTTCTTCAAGAGGCGCCTTTCCCTTTCCTTCTTGCTGTGTTCCCGGCCCAACGCCGGCGGTTTTCATTTCTTCACCAGTTCCTTTAAGAAGGGTCTCTGTTTTTTTGTCAGACATATCTCTGGACATTCATGAAAATGTTAATATAATTTGGAAACGCCTATATGGAAAGGTATTATGCAAAACATAGTATGTAATATTAGCAAGGTTAGTAATAATGCATTAATAAGTTGTTCACATATGAATGCTTCTAAGTTATGTGAACTTAGTGGACCATGCTACAAATGTATCTGTTAGTTACTACGAACAAAATATATAGCCTGTGTGTGCAAATTTTTTCTAATGGGAGCAAATAAACATGTATATGGTGCCAGTGATTTTAGAAATGCATGCTTTTCTGCAACGCTTTTGTTGTTAATGTTTCTGTAAACCTGTGTTGTCCTAATCCTGTTTAGGAAATCTTTGTAGACAATGTTCTTGGTAACGGTGTCGGATGGGTCTTCTGTGCCGCCTATAATAATCTTTAATCCCTATGGTGATGTTGCTCTCGATAGGGCCACGTACAGGCAAGTAAACGCCTATCTTTTTGAGCGACTGGCCTTGATTCTTGTTGATGGTCATGGCGTAGCATACTTTGACATGGAACTGCCTCCTTTTGAATATGAACGGTAGCTTTTCGTCTTTGTTACTCAATACTATCCGGGGGAGGAACACTTTTTGGTTTTTCCTTGTGCCGGTTATTATCTTTACTTCAAGAACCTTTGTGAGAAGCTGTGTCATGATCATACGTGTGCCGTTGCAAAGCCCGCCGGCTGGGTTGAGGTTGCGTAACAGCATAACAGGGGTACCTATTTTCAGTTCTAGTTGGTGTGGTGGCAAGCCTGTTGGATTGATATTGTTGAGGTATTCCGTAGGATACAACAGTTCTGTTGAGCCGCCATCATTTCCAGCTGTGATGGCAAGGTCTACACTTTTGTACGTGTGTGTTCTCCCTGGAATTTTTTCCAGGATGGATGTGTTTATGAGGTCTGCAGTTTCGTTCTTGGGACATACGATAGCCATTTCTTGGAGGTTGTCTGCTGTGGGTTGTTGCAGCGTCACAATGTCATATATAAAATCTATCAAATGTTGCTTCCCTTGTTCGTCATCACGTATAGAAAACCTGTGTGGCACCTGTACCCATGCCGCGTTTTCAGGGTCCAGAGTGACCGGTGTGCCTGCATAACCATTGCCGATACTTAGTAACCACCTGGAAAATGTTGCGGTTTCCTCCCTTTCCAAGTCACTCATTCCTGGCCGTTCTAGCCTCATGTTTCTCTGGAGCACAAACACTTTAAAATGTTGCCATAGATAAGACTCTGATATTGATGATGCAATTATTTCACTCTTGGGTGCACCTTTTTTAACAGGTAACGTTTGCCTAAAGTCGCCTCCAAACATTAATGACTTTCCACCAAATGGTGTTTCTGGTGCATCGCAAATGTCACGTAATGTCCTGTCCAGCGTTTCAAAACACTTTCGGTCATTCATCGGTGCCTCATCCCAAATCACCAAGTCCGTTTGTTTCAGTAGGTTTCCCACTTGTGTGTTCTTCTTAACGTTACATACCGATTCATCTGTTAAAACCAATGGAACCTTGAACCTTTAATGAGCCGTGATCTGGTCCGAACCGTCAAGTCCTAACAGACTTAAAACAGCTTGGAACCAAATTCAATGAAGTCCAGGGAATACAGTGAATTCCCGGGTCGTTATGTCCCACGGAGACTCAATGGTGCGCAAACACTAGATCAGACGATAGAATGATCACTAATGATAGTGATCAGAAAGGATTAGGATTGAATATTACACTCTTGAAAAAGTTTATAAATAACAGCGACTTAAATACAAATTAAGAAAATTAAAAAGATAAAAGATATTAAATAAACGCTATCACTATATTTAAAGTGATGAACGTTTAAAACTAAAAACTAAAAACTTACGTTTAAATAAAAATAACGTAAACGTACAAATAAAAACGTGAAAATAAAGAAAGAAAATACCTACGGATATGAAAAATACATTTTTACAATCCTAATTATAAAAGAAAATTATTAGAAAAGGAAAATTATTTTTATAACTAATTAATTAATTATTATTAATTAAAAACTATTTTAAACTATTTAATAATACTCTAAAATAAAAGAAAATATGAAATAAGACTAGAAAAATAAAATTAAAACTTAGAAAAATCTAAAATATGATAAAACTAATTTTAAAACAGAAAATATATTTTTTAGACTTTTTATATATTTATTATTAATTTAAAACTATTTAAAACTAATTAAAATGCTAAAAAATACTTTTTAAACTAAGAAAATTATGAAAAATACTTTTTAGGCTATTTATATTTATCTTAACCTAATAAAAATGAAAAACTATTTTTTGAACTTTTCTTAATTATTTGTATTAAAAGCTAATTAAAATGATTAAAAGCTAATTAAATCAAGAAAAATACCAAACAAGCTAGGAAAAATCTGAAAAATTCAGGAAATGCTTAAAATAATAATAAGAAGCTAAGAAAAATGGAAAATCATGGTGTTGTGTGGAAGGATTTGAAACTGATGTGGAATGTGCTAAGAAATAAGCACTTTGATAAGCTAAAAGCTCACCAAAAGACAACAACTGCTTGCAGAAGCCTTATTATGCTAAAAGAACTAGAATGGAGCATGTAATAACAATCTACAACCTCTGAGAAGCTGATTACCACAGATTTGTTGTCTAGAATTAATAAGCTAACACAGATTTTAGGTACCAACTTTGAACACATACACAAGCTTAAAAATAAGCTCACACTGAAAACTACCAATTAGGACATGGAAAAGACCTGGTTGAGAGTACTTAAATCAAAAATGAGGCCATGGTGAGCTCTTATGAGCTCTGTGCACTTGCTGCAAGAACTGAGAAAAATTCTCAGTGAGCTGAGACAGTGGACAGGGGAGAATGGTCCAAGTTCAAGAGCTTGTTTGAAGCTTATAGAAAAATGACAAAAATCCACAAAAATGCAGATAAGTAAGAGTACCAATTGAACTTTCTAAAATGCCAAATTTCACTTGATAAGTCCAAAAAATGAGCTTAAGAAAATTCCTTGTAGTTGGCTGAAAAACAGCTTTTACCAATTTTGACTTGTGATGTTATTGAAGAACTTTGACCAAAATGGATTTTCAATCCAATTTTAAGACAGAGATTGATGTTATTTGATGTAATAAACCTAATGCAATCAAGCTTAATGAATTCTAAGCACAAAATAATGATCTGCTCATCCAAAATCTCAACAGTGGATCAGTGATATGGATTTAAGTGAGAATTTGACTTTGGTGGGTTTGCAGACCAAAACTATGATTGAGATGTGCTCAAATGAGCTTAAGCAACATGAACTAACAGAGAGCTACCACTGAACAAGCCTTAAGGGCAGCTTAAACTACAAATCCAAACACTCCTTATACTATCTGATTTGCAACCAAAACAGATCCAAACACAGAATCATCTTATAAATATGATCAAATTAACTTAAGACAACCTAAATACTTCTACTAAAACAGGTTTTAACAAATTTAAACTACAATAGCAGATTTTGCACAAGAACTTGAAAGTCACTTACAACTTGTCCCAAGCCACTATGGCTAGCAACTGTGAACCAAGCACCACTAACCTATCAAACAACCCATTGCTTCCATTTCAACCCATTCTCATGTCTGAACCAACCCATTCCTTTCCTGCATCACCCTTTTTTACCCGTGTTGACTTTTGTTGACCAAGATTCAAAAGGACTTGAAACTTGACTTAAGGCTTATAAAAAGCTATCACTAGCTTATACAAGCTTATACAAACTTAAAAAGAAGCAATATGAAGCTTGAATGTATGACATGGAAACTGCTATTTTCAACAGTGAGCATATAAAGATGAAATAACATGAAACTTGGAATTAATGTTTAAAACTTGATCAAACTGACAATATGACTTGAGTTTAATATTTAAGAACAAAATATTACAGCTTTTGAAGAAAACTAAGACATTATTATTAAAAACGACATAAAAGTAAACTACAACTAAAAATTCTCCTCTCCAACTTGCTCCTCCTAGCTTTCTTTATATCCAAACTCCTTTGCCTCTCTCTTCTGATGAAATCCCACCAATCCTAGCCATTGGATGGCTCAAAAATCATCTCAACCGTTTAAATGGACTTTTGGCGCCAAATGGTTATATGGCAGTTGGTGAGTTGAGTGCAAAGGGTGAGAGATCATTTAATGGTTTTTGTAGTTGTGTGGAGGTGGAGGGACAAGGAGAAGACAAGGGTGAGCTGGGGGGATGGGTTTGGAGTGATTTCAGGGATGCAGTTGAGAGGGGGAAGAAAAGCGGGCAAGTGGTTTGGTTGTTTTATTATTAAACGTGGGTTTGGGTCGGGTAATGGGGGTGGATGGGTAAAAAGACCGGGTAAAAGGTTTGGGCCAGGGGGAGTTGATTTGGGCTTGGGATTAGTATAAGGTCCGAATGGTTTGTAGAGTTAATAATACCAAGGACCAATTGTGCAAT
Organism: Chrysanthemum makinoi; assembly: GCA_910596185.1. Classification (NCBI taxonomy): domain Eukaryota; kingdom Viridiplantae; phylum Streptophyta; class Magnoliopsida; order Asterales; family Asteraceae; genus Chrysanthemum; species Chrysanthemum makinoi. The sequence continues at coordinate 142,564,091 of OU343216.1, read as the reverse complement.
ATTTGGAAATCCAAGGACCAAACATGTAAATTATGAAAATGTAGTCAAGGGTTGGTCTTGCCAAACTTTAATAATCCAAGGGCTAACTTTGACATTTTTAAAACTCCAAGGATTAATTTTGACCAATTTAAAAGCCCAGGGACCAAAACTGTAATTTTCTCAAAACTTTTGACATTTTTCACCAAAGGACTAAATTTGACAACTTTTGATTTTAAAAGGACCTTTGGTGACTTTACTTTTGAAATTATGTGCTCAGGGACTGTTTTTGACAACTTTTGAAACTTAGGGGACTGAAACTGCAATTTTTGCAAATTTGATATGTTTTTCATCTGATTTTGATATTTTTGAATTTAAAACACATAAAACACTGATTTGTGATATTTTGATCATTTTGATGTGTTTCTGAGTGTTTTCAGATGAATTTGCAGTTTATTTTGTACAAAAATGATGAGTATTTACACACTCATCAATCCCCCACACTGAGATATTGCTAGTCCCTAGCAATGATTTGAGAAAACCTGATGGATTTGAAAAACTCTTTACCAAAAGCCATCACTTCTGGAGTAGCCAAATGTTTCAGTTCAAGCAAGAACCATGGTACACTGATAACCATGTGATTTTGAGCAAACCACCAGCTGTCAACGGATTTGATTTTGTCTTTACCAGAAGCCGTACCCTTTCGGACTAGCCAACTCTTAGATAAATTATCAATATTATCTTTGGTGAGCTGATTACCAATTATGGTTTTTCCACTGCCTTTACCACAAGCCATAACCTTGCGGGCTAGCCAACTCTTCACTTTTTAGGATATGGTGAGTTGAGAACCATACAATTTTGGGCAAATTGCAAGCCATATAAACGGATTTGAGACATCTTTACCAAGAGCCGTTTGCTCCTGGATTAGCCAATCCTTTTGTCTTACAGACATGGTGGACTGATAACCATAAGCTGAGTAAGTGTAAAACACTTACTCCAAAAAAATTTTGGCCAAAAACGGGGAATGGGTGGATAATATGATAAAATTCGTGAGAATTCCCCCACACTTAGAAATGAATATTGCCCTCAATATTCAAAGTACCGGCGGTTATGCCGAAACAAAGAACGTAAAAGGAAAATACTACGGCCATTATTTGAAAGTTTTTTTTTTTTTTTAAAAACATGTGGGCAACCCCCCCCACACTAGGGTGGTAGAAAATAGAAAGAAGTCAGAAATATGGGTGAAAACCCATATGGCATGCTACTGTTTTTGATTTCCGAGTCGCTAGCTTGACTCGACCCCGAATTAATTGGTTCATGGGGAAGTAAAGTGGAAGAAACAATCTCCATCGGACTTTCATTCAAGATGTTTGGATAAACATTGAAGCACGCGAAAGTTCCACACCGACGAGATATACAGAAAACCGGCTCAAAAATGATAATTGAAAATGCCGGGATCAAAGATAGTGTCCTCACTCCCGAAGGAGTGAAGAAGAGAGGAAGTCACCGAGTAGGTGAAGAAAAGAAGGAAAATCATGATGACGATCATGATAAGATCTTCTTCCTCAGGATTAAGTGCAGTTGCACTCGTTTGGATTTTATCGGTTGAGCTCTTTGGGTTGGAAGGCATCTCGGTTGGGAGGGTGGGAGGATTTGTCATAAATATGCAAATTGAGATTCTCTCCCCCCGATCATGATTTTTGCCATCCAAGCAATCATACTCCAGCGGAGATATGATATGAGAAAGTTCACCGGAGAACTCCTCATGAAGAGAATCATTCACATGATGTGAATGTGTGAACTCTTGTTCCATTGTGGGCTCATCACTATCCTCAGTCTGAGTATCAAAGAGTGGATTCTCAGAAATTGAAGTGAATTCAGAGTTGAATTCAAATAGAGGATTAGTGAAAGTAGCTTTGAATGTTTCGGGAACAAAATGATCAACATTCTCTATTGGACTGTTGGGATAAGAAGTGAGTGAACGATCATTATCAATGAGACTTTCATTCTCTCCCAGATCGGCCGAGTCAAAGAGTGGATTGATGTGAGTGAGTTCACCGGAGAACTCCTCAAGAAGGGATCAGCATCAGATTGTGGAAGTGATGCCTCAACGTACTCGATGTCTCCATAAGAAGCACAATCTTCGCTAAGATCAGAGAAAGTTTCAAAATGATCTTGAGAACACTCAAGAGGGAAAGGGATATCACACAGATGCTCGAGAATTCCCTGTGACTCTCTTGGGATTGAGACAAGGTTCTCAACACTAGACGATTCCATTTATGGAATAGTGCTAAGAGCTCATCCCCATATTTAGAGAGTGAGTGGGAATATCGGTGTGATAACAACAGTGAGGGAGTTTAGAAGGACTAGCATACATATGTTTAATACTTTCCATTTGTTCTTCCGCTAGTAATTCCATCATAGTCTTTTCTCCCTGACTTTTCATGGAAGGAATCTTAACTGATGAACTTGATGAACTATTATAAAATTGTAGGATATCAAGGATATCTTCATCATCATCGTCATCAGGAATGAAACGGAATCGAGAGCTGGATTTGGCTGCTTTTTCTTTTGCAATTGATTCCTTAATAGCTTTTTCAAAGGCAATCTGGGAATCTAATTTAGCAGCCGCTCTTGGCTAACAACACTTCCATGGATTTTTCATTTGGATTATTTTGGGATGACATAGCCGACTCCTCCTTAAGTTCTTTTAATAACTCCCGAGTCTTCAGTAGAAGGTCTGTCGTAGTTTCATGAGGAGTCGCTTGAATCATTTGGTACTGTGGAGGTTGGTCTTGAAATGAAGAGTCGTAATTGTTACAAGGAAATGGGTTCCCTGTTTGACAATCCGAGCTAGGGTGAGGACCTCCACAATACTCACAACAGTAAAACTGATGTGGCTGTGAGTGGTATGTGTTGTAGTCATAATTGTTATCAGGAACTTGCTCATAGACAAGCGTGTTTCCCGATTGACAATCAGAACTGGAATGTGAATCACCACAGTACTCACAACAGTAAAACTGCTGAGTCTCACAGTGTGGCAGCTGATGGAATAAATCAGTCGTGTCATGGTAGGAATAGGGATCTTGGTTATAGACAGACCCGTTTCCTGATTCCACCACGCTACAACTGGGGCAATTGCCACCATTATAAGGACCACCACACCATTGACAACCAAGAAGGTGAGGATAAGACATAGAAAGAATCAAAGGTTAACAGAGGGTAAGAAATGAAGAATCAAAAAGGTAAGAGGGTAAAGAGGAATATTTTTGGAATTTTTGAAAAACATGATGATAAAAACAAAGAATGAAAATATTTTTGGATGTTGAAAACACTTCAGAAAAAGTGTTAAAGAACTTTTTGGATTTTCTGAAAACTTTACAAAAAACTTTTTACAAAGGATGGGATATGTGCAAGAATGGATCTGAAAAAGGCTAAACACACGCTAAAGCCTCCCCGGCAGCGGCGCCAAAATTTGATCTGGTCCGAACCGTCAAGTCCTAACAGACTTAAAACAGCTTGGAACCAAATTCAATGAAGTCCAGGGAATACAGTGAATTCCCGGGTCGTTATGTCCCACGGAGACTCAATGGTGCGCAAACACTAGATCAGACGATAGAATGATCACTAATGATAGTGATCAGAAAGGATTAGGATTGAATATTACACTACTGAAAAAGTTTATAAATAACAGCGACTTAAATACAAATTAAGAAAATTAAAAAGATAAAAGATATTAAATAAACGCTATCACTATATTTAAAGTGATGAACGTTTAAAACTAAAAACTAAAAACTTACGTTTAAATAAAAATAACGTAAACGTACAAATAAAAACGTGAAAATAAAGAAAGAAAATACCTACGGATATGAAAAATACATTTTTACAATCCTAATTATAAAAGAAAATTATTAGAAAAGGAAAATTATTTTTATAACTAATTAATTAATTATTATTAATTAAAAACTATTTTAAACTATTTAATAATACTCTAAAATAAAAGAAAATATGAAATAAGACTAGAAAAATAAAATTAAAACTTAGAAAAATCTAAAATATGATAAAACTAATTTTAAAACAGAAAATATATTTTTTAGACTTTTTATATATTTATTATTAATTTAAAACTATTTAAAACTAATTAAAATGCTAAAAAAAATACTTTTTAAACTAAGAAAATTATGAAAAATACTTTTTAGGCTATTTATATTTATCTTAACCTAATAAAAATGAAAAACTATTTTTTTTTGAACTTTTCTTAATTATTTGTATTAAAAGCTAATTAAAAATGATTAAAAGCTAATTAAAATCAAGAAAAATACCAAACAAGCTAGGAAAAATCTGAAAAATTCAGGAAATGCTTAAAATAATAATAGGAAGCTAGGAAAATGGAAAATCATGGTGTTGTGTGGAAGGATTTGAAACTGATGTGGAATGTGCTAAGAAATAAGCACTTTGATAAGCTAAAAGCTCACCAAAAGACAACAACTGCTTGCAGAAGCCTTATTATGCTAAAAGAACTAGAATGGAGCATGTAATAACAATCTACAACCTCTGAGAAGCTGATTACCACAGATTTGTTGTCTAGAATTAATAAGCTAACACAGATTTTAGGTACCAACTTTGAACACATACACAGCTTAAAAAATAAGCTCACACTGAAAACTACCAATTAGGACATGGAAAAGACCTGGTTGAGAGTACTTAAACCAAAAATGAGGCCATGGTGAGCTCTTATGAGCTCTGTGCACTTGCTGCAAGAACTGAGAAAAATTCTCAGTGAGTGAGACAGGGGACGGGGAGAATGGTCCAAGTTCAAGAGCTTGTTTGAAGCTTATAGAAAATGACAAAATCCACAAAAATGCAGATAAGTAAGAGTACCAATTGAACTTTCTAAAATGCCAAATTTCACTTGATAAGTCCAAAAAATGAGCTTAAGAAAATTCCTTGTAGTTGGCTGAAAAACAGCTTTTACCAATTTTGACTTGTGATGTTATTGAAGAACTTTGACCAAAATGGATTTTCAATCCAATTTTAAGACAGAGATTGATGTTATTTGATGTAATAAACCTAATGCAATCAAGCTTAATGAATTCTAAGCACAAAATAATGATCTGCTCATCCAAAATCTCAACAGTGGATCAGTGATATGGATTTAAGTGAGAATTTGACTTTGGTGGGTTTGCAGACCAAAACTATGATTGAGATGTGCTCAAATGAGCTTAAGCAACATGAACTAACAGAGAGCTACCACTGAACAAGCCTTAAGGGCAGCTTAAACTACAAATCCAAACACTCCTTATACTATCTGATTTGCAACCAAAACAGATCCAAACACAGAATCATCTTATAAATATGATCAAATTAACTTAAGACAACCTAAATACTTCTACTAAAACAGGTTTTAACAAATTTAAACTACAATAGCAGATTTTGCACAAGAACTTGAAAGTCACTTACAACTTGTCCCAAGCCACTATGGCTAGCAACTGTGAACCAAGCACCACTAACCTATCAAACAACCCATTGCTTCCATTTCAACCCATTCTCATGTCTGAACCAACCCATTCCTTTCCTGCATCACCCTTTTTTACCCGTGTTGACTTTTGTTGACCAAGATTCAAAAGGACTTGAAACTTGACTTAAGGCTTATAAAAAGCTATCACTAGCTTATACAAGCTTATACAAACTTAAAAAGAAGCAATATGAAGCTTGAATGTATGACATGGAAACTGCTATTTTCAACAGTGAGCATATAAAGATGAAATAACATGAAACTTGGAATTAATGTTTAAAACTTGATCAAACTGACAATATGACTTGAGTTTAATATTTAAGAACAAAAGATTACAGCTTTTGAAGAAAACTAAGACATTATTATTAAAAACGACATAAAAGTAAACTACAACTAAAAATTCTACTCTCTAACTTGCTCCTCCTAGCTTTCTTTATATCCAAACTCCTTTGCCTCTCTCTTCTGATGAAATCCCACCAATCCTAGCCATTGGATGGCTCAAAAATCATCTCAACCGTTTAAATGGACTTTTGGCGCCAAATGGTTATATGGCAGTTGGTGAGTTGAGTGCAAAGGGTGAGAGATCATTTAATGGTTTTTGTAGTTGTGTGGAGGTGGAGGGACAAGGAGAAGACAAGGGTGAGATGGGGGATGGGTTTGGAGTGATTTCAGGGATGCAGTTGAGAGGGGGGAAGAAAAAGGCGGGCAAGTGGTTTGGTTGTTTTATTATTAAACGTGGGTTTGGGTGGGTAATGGGGGGTGGATGGGTAAAAGACCGGGTAAAGGTTTGGGCCAGGGGAGTTGATTTGGGCTTGGGATTAGTATAAGGTCCGAATGGTTTGTAGAGTTAATAATACCAAGGACCAATTGTGCAATATTTGGAAATCCAAGGACCAAACATGTAAATTATGAAAATGTAGTCAAGGGTTGGTCTTGCCAAACTTTAATAATCCAAGGGCTAACTTTGACATTTTGAAAACTCCAAGGATTAATTTTGACCAATTTAAAAGCCCAGGGGACCAAAGCTGTAATTTTCTCAAAACTTTTGATATTTTTCACCAAAGGACTAAATTTGACAACTTTTGATTTTAAAAGGACCTTTGGTGACTTTACTTTTGAAATTATGTGCTCAGGGACTGTTTTTGACAACTTTTGAAACTTAGGGGACTGAAACTGCAATTTTTGCAAATTTGATATGTTTTTCATCTGATTTTGATATTTTTGAATTTAAAACACATAAAACACTGATTTGTGATATTTTGATCATTTTGATGTGTTTCTGAGTGTTTTCAGATGAATTTGCAGTTTATTTTGTACAAAAATGATGAGTATTTACACACTCATCAAGCCGTCCTACCAGAGGGCAGCAATAGCGAAGCGATTCCCGATGATGCAACTGCAAGTACAATCTTTCCATATGACCTTAATGTTGTTATGAAGGTTTTCCATAAATAAGTTTTGCCGGTGCCACCGTGACCATAAACAAATACCAGTTCTTGTCGGCCTGCTTCAAGACTTTCCATAACTATCTGAATTATTTCCTTTTGTTCTAGGTTTAACATCGGTATTAGGACATCCCGCTCCCTTGGCAGTTCTGCGCGATTGTAACATTTTTCCTCCATAACAGCCTTGTTGTTTAGTATATTCAATAACTCTTTTGATGGTAGTGGCAACCCAAATTCTTCCAGGGATCTGCCATGCTGCGACAAACTTGACTCCAGCTCATAGAGTATTCCCGCTTTAAGCTCTAGTTCATTGACGTGTAATAGGTGTACACCGAAGAGTTCTGAGAGTGTTCTTGGAATGTCATCAGACATGTGCTTCCAAAACGCGTCCCACAATGCCATTGGGTTGCTTACGTCGCAGAACAGGAGGATTTGCACGAACAATGCACGCATTTCTGCTGCTGAAGCTATGATTGCAGCATCTTCTAGCGCTATTGACCATTCGTTATCGTTTTCTAATAAACCCATTGCCTCTGCTGCTGCTCTATTTGTCGGGTATATAATATCATCAACCGTCCGTATGTCCGGAAATGAAGTACAGCCCACTTGGTGACATAATAGTAGTCGCTGATAAAAGAGATCGCCTGAACTGGGATGAACATATGTCAGCCTCCCGATGGAGGGTTTGTTAAGATGCGCTCGGGAAAACCACTCTCTATCTCTTTTCGACCACACAAATTCAGATGGGAATTTCAAGTACGTCAAATGTCTACCGATGGTGGATGTGGAATTGTTAGGTCACAAGGTTTACCACACAAGCTTATAAGAAAGATAGAGAGGCGATTGAACAAGTAAGCCAAACACACACACACGATATGATAAGACCGGTTACGCGTAATGATGTGAGTGAAAGAAAAACTTGAACAACCAACCCTCAAGTGAGGGTTATTACAAAGTATTTATAGGCAAGGAGCTAGGGCAACACTCCTACTCCTTCCCTTTCTCCTATGGGCTTGGGCCTAAGCTCATGGGCCTTCTACATAAGCTTAAGGCTAATAACAAACATAAAGGCCATAATAAGCTAACTATTACATATGTGTAACTAACACTTGAATAAGGTTTAGGAGTGATTCCAACAGGAATTGAAATCCAACCATGCTGTAAGGGTTGTTTTCCGGGAATGTGGATTATCAATCACTGACTGTATGCGGTGTCCAGCTTTGAATGTGACCCGTTGCATGTTTTCTAAGTGCACCGCGAGGATTTGTACTGCCGGTTCCCGAAAGTGGATATCAAAACCGAAGATACGCCAACATGCTTCATGTGGGCCTATGTACCTAGCGTCCACAAATTTCTTTATTTCGTCAATAATTTCTGGCACAGTGGAGGATGGTTGCTGACCTTGTTTAGTCGAGGTACCTAGGCCTTGTAAGGTCCTAGTCTTCCTAGTTATGCATCCAACGATCTTGTCAGTTCCCTTCGAGATGTACTTGAAGAGGTATTTTATAAGCATGGTCCAACTACAACACTCAACATTGATATGAGCATAAAACCGCAAACAAAACTGGAGATTATAGGGAACTACATAACCGTTGTCCACACGCATGTTTTGTCGCGTGGCTACAAATTCCTTATCTCTCCGCCGGTAGTGGACGTATCCTGACTCATCTATATATGTGCTGGCACAATATTCTTTAGGAAAATGTTTCTTGCACGTTTGCCGGTCACGCATACATGGAGCATTTGAGAATGGCATTCCACATGGTCCATGCATCATCAGTTCTGTGACTATTCTGAACTCTTCAGGATCCCCTTGCTCATCAGGTAACTCGGCGGAAATGAACTTGTCCACGGCCCCTGGGCTTGTCACTTTCGAATAGGTATCGTTCCAGAACAATATGTGGCAATGAGGAAGCCCCCGTTTCTGAAACTCTATCGTGTACAACACTGCACCAAAAAAATAACTTCACTAAGTATAAGAATATGATGGTCACGGAAAAACAGAAAGGAATTTTACATAACATGATCAGAGAAAAGGAAAAAACGCTTTAATGAACTATGGTTACTGTTACTAACCTGCTGCAATGGCACCCAAGATCTTCTTATCGCGAACGTACTTGACCATTTTTTGCACCTTTCGTTCAAAGACCCTGTCGACCACATCTGGACTGTCAGCAGAAGTTAGGTGTGGAAACTGCGCCATATATTCTTCTATCTCTGGCCATTTAACATTGCACGTGAACGTAACGAAGAAAGTTGGATTGCCATGGACTCTACATATTGCTAATGCATCAAGGTAGTGGCTATACATGTACCTTGGAACTCCTGTGAACAATGCGGGAGTATAATTTCTGGACCCACATCAGAACCGTCATGATCTCCTCAGGCGACAGCATCGTATAGGCCACTCAAATAGTCCCCGCGTATGTCCGATTGGTTTTTCCTTACGAAGTCCATACGATATTGTTCAACTGCACAATAAGCGGTCACAACATATTGCTGGAATAGTCGACCACCTTGGGTAAGAACTGTATAACGATTATAACGATCATGCAAAAGATAAGAATAGTACGCGTTCATTGACATCTGCTTGTCAGTTTCGTTGTCCTGTTCTGCAACATTGCGTAACTTAAGCCCTTTGTGATATCCCTCATCACCGTAGACAAATAACAACGGAAACTGGAGAGACATGTAACACGGATGGAGTTTATTGATACGCTGCGGTTCCCCAGAATGCAACTCTATTATGATATCAAAATCGCTTAACGTTTCAGGGCCTGATTCAAACAATATCGCCCCAATATTAGCTGCTGTCGGTAACTCGTGCCTTGCTGAACCGAGTACACCGAAGAGCGATACTTTAAAGCCGGGGACTGCTGCGTCTTGGAGCTTGTCTCGTGCTGTTCTAAATAGTTGCACTAAGGCATTTTTGTGGTCTAAAAATTATATGAGGCCCTCAATGACATTCCTATCAAATTCGGCTTCTGCATTCCTCCCAAAGTTTGCCAACCTATTATCAACTTCATGATCCGTGTCGTAGATATATAACTGCAAGAATCTTGGATCGTCACCTTGCACTGGGCACATCCGTCCAATCCTGTGGTATATATGACCCGAGACTTTGAAAACATATGGGCCCCTTCCACTGTTAACCGTATCATCAATCGATGCTCCCAAAGATGTCATTGCAAACATCTGGTTGTAGCCGCGTATGTGGTTTAAAAACTGCGGGTCGTCGAACAAAGACCTTATGTACAGAGGATAGTCCCGTGGCAAGAATAAATGGACCTGACCTCTCATGCAGCACCTGTGGTACAACGGACCGGATGAACGTGTCGAACAACTTAACCTTTCTTCGTACCAGAAACGTGCGTGGCAATGTCTGCACACGCGATTGCATGGGCCAAACCTGTCGTAATGCGACGGAGCACCTGCATTTTAACCATCCCTCACATCACGCATCCATTTCATAAAAACAAAACAAAACGGATCATCATAACGTGAATCTGCGAAAAAGGAAAACCATCACCTCTTGCCGGATGTGGGCTCCCACGTGCACGGGCTCCAAGATTATTTTCAGTTGTGTTCATATTAGGGCTCACAGGTGTTGGATGCGGAGCCGAAACCCCTAGAAACAAAAAAATGGAATATTATCATCAAAAGGTAGTGACATCTCGGAATTATAAGGAGCAGTAAATAGAGGACCTCCAACCCATTGACCATCACCATCACATCCCCTTAAATACACCTAGGTAACCGACAAACGTGGACAATGATAACGTGGTAAAATGAATAATGTCAGTCATTACCTGTTGGTGTATGTGACGTTCCAGGTGCATAGGCACGACTATTGTTTCGGCCTGCGGCTACATTCATCTCAGAGGTATCGAGAAACTCTAATGGAGCCCATGCTGAAAGGAAAAAATTATGTTATCACCCAATGGCCAAATTAGTTTATGAGAATGGTAATACGTTAATGTGGGATCCTCAGAAAAAGTCGTGAAGAGCAGCACCTCTACTCGGGGCAGCCCTTCCACGTTGTCGTGGTGTAGTATTACATACACTTGCAGACGCGCTGGCCATAGAGGTACCGGGTGGAATAGGCAAGATTCCTACAACAAAACGGGTAACAGTTCATAACCAAAAACTTTCAATGAGCTATGGGACCAGACCCATATGAATCAGCATGACCAAAATCTATAGTACCTGTTCTAGGATCTGTTGCCGCCAAGCCCATGACAACGTTCGCACCTATAGCTTCACGTACACGCACAGAGGTAGGTATTGAAAATCGTTCTTGGCAGTCTGCAGGTGAACATGAGCGAATGATGGGAGGCACTGCATTTACGTAACGGGAACACGATGATTGGGAAGCCAATGGGTAACATATGACATACCCTAACCACTAAAATCAGTTGTGAACGGCCAACCGACTTACAATTATGAAAAGGCACTGCCATCTGTTATGTTGGTTCCGTTGGCAGTGCGATAGACACACCAAAGACCGGAGGTCCCACATCATTCATTGATGTTCCAGCGCCTGTTGGCACCGGTGCAACACCTGGATGTGGAAACATTAAGATACGTTGGAGAAGGCAAGTGAAAAAAAATGGTGTATGGACAACAATGCATTAAATGATATACGTTACCCGTTCGTCGTCGGACTGAGGGACGTGTGGAGATGTTCGATGCCGACGGTACATGATCAAGGCCTTGGGCAGACACCACCTCTGTAACAAACAAACATTGTTTATAACGCGACGATACAACGGCAAGAAATAACATCACCATAACAGCGCTATTACAGGGCAGAAAACAAACCTTTTATAATAGCCGTCCTTGACCGTTTTCGGGCTGGCACAGTTGCTACAGGCATAGACGGGGAGGTGACCACAACATTAGAAACGACCCCCATCAACCGCGGCCCAACTGTACCAGTTTGGAAATCAAAATTCAAGGGACCGCAGGCTACAAGATATTACCAAAGATTAGTGATGCAATTGAGAAAGGTCATGGGAAACCAAGCCACCAACCACACTGTTAAAAAGAGAGCATGCATGGTTCTGGCTGGCCAATGGACAAACCTTCAACGCCCGCAAACCCTGCGACAAAAGAAGCAAACGGACAAACGTCAAAAAAAAGGCAAAAAGAGACAACATATAAGTGAAATAACAACACAACATCAGTTCCATGCATTCATACCGTCATGTCCAATTTCAACACATGTTTTTTTCGCTTGCCTCCCCCCGTAACTCGTATCAGCCTTACGAACATTCTTTGCACGGCCGTGAAAGGCAGCGGGTGGAGACTCCTGTGGTCCACCGTCTTGCAAAGGGAAATCAGCACCAGCAACAACGTTACTAACAATGTTCCCTACAGGTTCTGGACTAAAACCCTCCGTAATGTGACCCGTTGAAGAACCAACGCCCACTACCTGAACAGAAGTGTCAACACCGTCGACACCATTACCAGAAACACTAACACTGGTTTAAAAAATGTCCTTCCTACGCACTCCTTTACTTTTCGTTTTCATACTCAAGGAAAATAATTAAAATGGAAAAGCAAGGAAACGAAAATGTAACGAAACAAACTAACAATATATATCCGTATCACGACTTTGAAAAAAGGATCAAAACAACACCATACAACCAAAACGTCAGAAACAATACTAAAAAGTAAACGAAAACGGGAAACAAAGATACGACACACATAAGCATGAAACATAGCAACAAACAAACATATCCTAAACGCATAAGAACACATGTAAACTACAAAGAACCTACCAAACCTTAAACCTATCACACATGCAAGGGACGCATGCAAGACGAAAAAAATTGAAACGGGCACACAACATGCAACAACTGTAGATAAGAGACAAAGAAGAAGAAGGTGAGAGATCTGCATTACCTACCTAAACCCTGGAAGCGATGTTTCTTCTATGAGAAGCAAGGATACAAATCGCCGAGAACATATACACACCCAACACACCGGGTCAGTTAAATGGACCTCAAACAGGCCCGCGTTAGAATAGCCCAAAAGAAAGCACATGGCCCAGCCCAATGAATAAAATCGGATAAAAAACAAGTGAGGCGGAATACGCCCTCCTATTAGTATTTATATAAATCTTGTCAATGCTATTACTATCATAGAATTGGTCTACACTAACGGCCAAAGCAATGTGTGTCACATCAAACTAGTTTATAGACACTTCACGTGTATTTCAAAACATAATTGTTTAAACAATAAAAAAAATGATAACCTACGTTATAAGAAGAGTACTTAGCATAACACGTTCGATAGGCGAGCTACTTTCATAATATTCGTTGTTGATCATGTTTATGTATGAAGTTGAAAGTGATAATTCTAATAATATTTCTTGTTAATGGTTTGGGCAATTTGAGGAATTTAACAATCAGATTGATTTCAAGCTTCAAGGCCGTTCGCGGAAGTAATGTTTTATGTGGATTTGTTTATTTGTTTTGTATGTTTTTTTTTTTTTATGTTTTTAGTGGTTATTCTAGTTGTTGGTAACTGGTTGTTCATTTATATGGCATGTCATAAATGATGTAGTGGTTGTTCAAGCGATTACTTGAGGTTAATGTGGCATTTCAGCTACATTTCATTGTATTTTACCAGGGTGGAAGTTCCCTTTTACCAAAAAAAAAATAATATAGACAAAAAAAAAAGAAAAAAAGAAAAAAACTCGTCGTAAACCCAAGATCACTAAGGTTTATATATATCAAAAACATGAACATGAACATGTTCAAATTAGATAGAGTTTTTATTAAGTCTCATAATTTTTGTATGTCATTCTTATGTTGTATTATGTGTTAAGCATAGTAGGAACGTTTGTTTTGCCTGTTTAGGCTGAGATGTGAGACTCACCCACATGCATTTTACTTATTTGTTTTTTGGCGTAATAAAATTTATCAGAAGTATTGAATCCCTTTACAAAGCAGAAAACACAACTTGTGAAACAAAAATGAATACTTCAAATCCTACGTAAACTTTTTATAAACAACGCTTGTAGTGCTATTAGTGTAGATACTGTCATTGTCGCAACAAAGCACCTTTAATCCTTTTTCAACTTTTCACTTTTGAACTCCTACATAAAGTTGTCCATAAGAAAAGAACGGACGCATAGAAATAAACCGACCTTGGACAACGTTTGGCATTGACTTTTGTTATTTGTCATTGCACAACAGACAAAAACCAGGGGTTGCCTTCAGTTTAGCTTAAGTGCCATCTGGTTGTCAGACGAACCAATTTGAACGTAGTATTCCACATATGTTACCAATTTTTCCTCAAGAAATTACATTTTCTTCAAATATTGCAACTCATCCTAAGGACTTGCAACCTTGTTTCGTTGCACAAACCACCTTTTTTTATCAATGTTCCTCATGCACATTATGGGTGGGCCAATCTTAAAACATTAATTGGGATGAGGTAATCCAGATATTTTTATGCTATTGAGAAAGTCAGTGGTATAAACATATTCATAAAATTTGTATCGACGTCCAATGCAGATACCATGTTAGAACTATAGTAACACTTCACGTTGCCTGAAATCATAGTTAGCATGTGTTTGTTCACTCCATCAACCAAGTCATGTATAGGTGCATCGATAACTCTTTCTTGAAAGAATGTTGGATTTTAAAGGTTTTGTAAGAGGTCCGGGTATGTTTCTTAAACAATTTATGCAACATGATCATCAGAATCTGGTATAAGCATGTAATCCGGGAATTCCACAAGTTCCAAACTTTTTGCCAAAAACACGTATTTTAACACTAGTTTAAAAAACTAGTTTAAAAAACACGATCCACGCATAAAGTTCCAAACTTTTTGCCAAAAACACGTATTTTAACACCTTAAAACGTTGAAAGTACAAGAATCTTGGATTGAAAAGTGAAAAAATCGAGTTTTTAAGCGAGCCAAAACACTCGTTACTTTTACGCGTAAGACCGAAACAAAAAACTTCAAAAATAAACGTGTTCACCCAACTATTTGGCGATTGATACCACTGTTAGGTCACAAGGTTTACCACACAAGCTTATAAGAAAGATAGAGAGGCGATTGAACAAGTAAGCCAAACACACACACACGATATGATAAGACCGGTAACGCGTAATGATGTGAGTGAAAGAAAAACTTGAACAACCAACCCTCAAGTGAGGGTTATTACAAAGTATTTATAGGCAAGGATCTAGGGCAACACTCCTACTCCTTCCCTTTCTCCTATGGGCTTGGGCCTAAGCTCATGGGCCTTCTACATAAGCTTAAGGCTAATAACAAACATAAAGGCCATAATAAGCTAACTATTACATATGTGTAACTAACACTTGAATAAGGTTTAGGAGTGATTCCAACAATCTCCCCTCAAGTGTTATTACATATGAATAACAAACACTCAAGTGTTGGTGATGAAAACGGTGAAGGCGTTGATGTAATAGTAGCTTTGACGTCTTCTGACATTCTTCTTTTTTGTGAGAAGAATTGCCTTGATTTGAACAATCTCCCCAGTGTAGAGAGATAGTTTACTTTGAACAGTTATTCTTTGACGTCATCTTTAACTTTGTTCTTTGATCATTGTTCTTTGTGATGAAAGTGATAGTATGTTGTTGTCTGCATCAAATCTGCCTCAGGTCTGCTTCGCTGCTACAGTGTCTCCACGTCATTCTTCAACATGCTCACACGCTCTTTGACGTTTGAATTCAGTACTGATGAAGTTCTTTAACTCTTTAACTTTGTAGATTCTTTGATTTGACAAAGAATCATTTTGACTGTGTGTTGCTTTTGGATAGAACTTCCATTAGTGATGATGTTGGCGTGAGCATGAAAAGAATCTGCACGATCATTCCGCTCCCGAGCTTCCATAAGAAGAAAACATAAAAAACGGTTAGTAATAAGCGGATTCCGGCACTTACAAGTTTGAACTTCGAGAGTGTTAACAGCATAGTGTGAAAACACAACTCTAATTCTTACAAAGGCCATTCCTGAATCGGAGTCCCACAAGTGAGATAACACGATGTACCGAAGTACACCTACGATTCAGATGAGTCGCTGAGGTACACCGAAGCATCACCTCACGACTGTAGACCGTTTGAGACCACTAAGCGCAATCCACGGGGAGTTGCCGAAGCGACCTGCTGTCAGGGCTGTTTGATGTTGACCCTGGCAGGAGTTTCCATTCAATCACTGAGGATCACAAATGTGAACCTCTCATAAATGTTCTTGACAGATTGCTAAGATCTGTGAAGGACTCGATAATGTACCACTGAAATTCTTATTGTTGAATATCAAGTGATGAAATGTCAAGTGTACCTAAGAGATCTTTTGATGAATCTCGTGGCTCTAGACTCAATAGTGCGTTTTGGTTTTCCTGAGCGGAGACTAGGGAGAGGGTCTCCTTCTTCAATACCAGCAATCTCTAAGAGAAAGCCGATAGTTTACGTAGGGTTCCCTGTGAGAATGAAACAAGCTTCTGTTGAGAGAAACTTGAGTGGTTAAGAAGGTTTAGTGCATGCGTCACTGGGTCCATGACGACTTTTAATCTTCAATACCGGTGTCATCTAGTGACAACCACTAGCATTTGAATTGAACCCGGTGTCTGCCCTAAGTTGAATAATCTGGAGGGCTATTTCTTTTCACCATTTTCTTTGCATTTCTTTTTAATTCTTCAACTCCTTCTTTCTCCGATTCTCATTTTCTCCTTTTTACAATCATACCTAAGGACTTCTAAATACTAACTATTTGTGGTGTCCTGGGGTAGATCCCTCCGGCTCTGGCAGATCATAGGACGGTTATTCCTAACCTTAGTCACCTTATAACTCCATGACTAACCTATGTTGCCATAAAAACCACTGTTGTGAAAAATCTCTTAAAGTGTTTGTGAATGAAAAACATTTTAGTACCACTGTTGAGATAAGATTTTGGATAAATACTCCCCCTCCACATGTGCTTAAGAGTTTTAACGGTTAAAATGCACAGTGAGGAAAGAGCGCGCACATTTTGAATTGATCAACTCAAGATAGACATTCCCCCGCGAGACACGGTTACGTGGCATAGTTAAAGAGATGCATTGTCAGCTTTTAGGTGACAATTAGCTCTAATAACTACCTTGAAGGTGTAGACAATCCTCGAAAGGTTGTCAAACCCGTCAGAGTTCATGTCTACCAAGAGTTTTTCGAATGGTACATTCTACTCAGACAAGTCCTTTGCGAGACACATTTACATCACTAGCGAACTAGCTTGAAATTATTACCCGTCCTGGACAAGTCTTTTCGAGTTACTGACAGTTAAGATCTCGTCAATTCATGGGTTAAGTCTATAGCACAAAGATTCATTTGCATTTACACAACATATTTCTTATCACGTATTTTCTCCCCCTCAAAAATGGCATATGTGATGTTATTTTTGAAAAGTTGAGAATAAATATGACCATTTCGAGTGTTGCGGGAAGAATGACCACTGTGAAAAAATTTTGAACAAAGTTTTAATTCAAGTACTCCCCCTCAACGAGTGATATAAACGGTTGAGGTTTTGAAAATCATAAGGGAAAGTACTTGCTCTTTTGAGCAAAACCTTGAAAAATGAAAGGTTTGATAGGTTTTACTCAAAAGTAAGAAGCTTTCGCTCTTTTTATAAGGATTGTGGCACTGAAGCGTACCACAGGGTCCTTTATTTACAAGTACGGGTTGTACACTGTAATGTGTGCACAAGCCATAGACATAATAAATCATACATCCAAATATGTAATGAAAGAAGCAGTTTAAGGGGTACCAGGTAGTCCAGAGATGTCGCCAGGAGTGTGAGTCGGGCGTTGAAAGCCGATGATGTTTCTCCTGGGTCGACCACCAACATAGCTTTCCAGTCTTCTGAACTGATCCCTTCTATACAACCGTTCATCAATCATGGTGATGATCCTCTTCACGTTCCTTCTATCCTGAGAATTCCATCACTTAGGAGACCCGATCTTTTGGTGTATATCCTTCAACCGGTAAGCCAATCCGTCCTTAACCATCTTCAAAGTGTGATCCCAACTTATGAATCTCTGCACGCCATCAAGCAATTTCTTGAAGTTCACTGCTAAACGACACCGAAAGGTTTGCTGATGAGCGTATATTGTGAAAGCTGGTTGATGTCGGGTAGATCAAGCTGCGGTGGATTGAGATTGACACGGGTCTGATAAGATTCAACTGCCAGTTGGAGATCTTCTACACGTTCTTTGATAACTATGCGTCTAATGAAGATGAGCACTGACTTGATGAATTCACGTTGTACTTCAGTGGAGAATTGTCTCCTACGACCCTGTACTTTGGCAAGGTACATGTCTTCGATGTCGTTGATAGACAAATTCTCAAAGTCAGTTTCAGAGAATGCATAATCCCTTTCATCTTGTCGTTTGACCACGATATTCTTTAGGAATGTGTAGTCCCACTTAGATGAAAGATCGACGTGTTTGATGGCAATGATACTTTTAGAACTGAATCACGCATGTTGAGACTTCTGAACCTGGCAGCTTCTGTAGTAGATTCTCGGCGTTCGGCCAATGATGAATCCCTACAGTGCATCTCGGTCGTAAGCTTCCACTTTGTGGAGAACAAGTAATTGGCACGTTCCTCGATAGCTATACAGTTTGAGTATTCGGCTGCTGGGAATGGAAGTGTCAGAGATGTAGCATACTTCCTTGAACCATCGGCACCATGAAGAAGAATTCCAGTCTTTGTTGAAGAAATGTCTGAATGGAATCCTTGGTTCATTTGGTTGGCCAATTGTTAGTAGAGGTTTTGACCAGTCGGTGTAGTATGGAGGATTGTCCCGTTTGGTGAAGTCGATGTTTGCTTCTGGGTGAGCCAATCCATGTTGTTAGACATAGCTCGAGCAATGTTTTCAAGGTGATATTCGACCTCGATGGCACTTTATGAGCTGTCTTTCCAGTTAAAAGCATCATTCTTGATTCGCCTCAACTCGGATTTCGTCATTTCTTCACATGGACTTTTCTTGCATAATCTTAGCATGCTCCAATGTATTACCGTCTACCGTATTTTGACCTTCTTCAGGGTAGGGGGTGGAATTGACAAGTAGAAAACCATTCAAATTCCTCTGTGGTGTCTTCATCTAGCCATGATAGTACGTCTGCCTTGGGCGCCTTTTTTCTTCTGTTCTTAGGCTGCCTAGATGAGGTTCGGTCTTTACTTGTTTGGAGAGGTGGGTTGTTGTAGGGGCTCATGGTGTTCTTCATCGTCACCACCCGTATACTCACAGTAATCACCGGTTTTGAGTCTTTGGTGGTGTCTCAGAATCATAAGGTTTTATCGGTAAGAACGAGGAGGGGCCTTTGTTTGAGCAAGGAGGCTGTTTGGGAGGTGGTGGCATGGGAGATGATTCACCAGACTTCTTTTGTCGTTTAGCTTCATCATTCTTATCCTGATCCTTATCTTCATCGTCTCTAGGACGTTTAGAATTTTCAGCTTCGAATCTGCATGCTTCTTGAAGTTGGTAGTCCAGCAATGCTTGAAACAACTTTCCTTCAGCAGAAGTAAATGTCCCAGATCGTGCAGACATTTGTGTGACAAGCTTGGCCACAATTCATTATCCGAGAAAACTACAGGATCAGATGGATTGATTGTGACGGTTAAGGGTGTTGATCTTACAATTTGCTTGGCTATCTGCATAAGATTCGGATATAGTTGTCTGGTAAACATCTCCTTTGTGACTTTAGGAACGATATCCAGAAGGTACTTGTGAGAGTAGCCTTCGATCATTCGCCATTCTCCTTTGTAGATCATCCTGCATGAGCTTCTGTATGTTTCCCTTTCATCTGCATCTTGTCATTTCTCATCATGTAGATACTGCATTTGGTCAGCAAACCAATTCAGTTTTCGGTAGAGCATGTCCTTCTTTCTGATTTGTTGGACAGCTTTTACAATTATTTTCGAGATTAGAAATCCAAGATCGGGTGGGCTTCTTCACTGATCTGGATGATGATTTGGTTGATCTTTTTTATGGTGGTGGTGAAGAGTGAGAAGATGAATCTGATGATGATGAGATGTGAGGAGACTCCGGGTCCTTTGGTGGTTCAGAAGTTTCTTCCTTTGATCGTGCGGACTATCTAGAAGAAACGTATCATACTAACATCTTCTCATTGCCAGTCTTAGCTTGTTCATCAGCTTTGGCTTTGACTGCAGCTTCTTCATCAACTTTAACCTTCTCCAGCTTCTCAGATTCAGGTTCTTCAAAATCAACTCAGAGTATCTTCGAACGTTCTGTTGTTTGCCAAAGTGGTGGCACCAGATCCCTTATCGGGTTGATTAACCGCATCAGGATCTGGTGAAGGTTGGCTGCACCACTTGACCCTCCGGGGCCACCCATTTGGTTCTTTTGCAAATTCTTTTGCCACGTGTTGGAGTCTAAGGAATTTGAACTTCTTCCTGTATGAGGTATCCAGTTGCTCTTCATCACTTTCTGAGCTTTCATCATATGGCACAAGTACAGGAGTTTTCCCTTTGCCATGTTCAGCTATTGGACTAGGAGGTTTTGTACTGATGAAGATTCATCCTTTGCAGTTTCAGAGTAGTGGACCTCCTCGTCATCTGATTGTGTATCTCAGAGCTTTCTTCCAGTAGCTTTCTTTGGTTCAGGTGTAGGAATAGGAGCAGCTTCCTTGGAGGGAACTTTCTTCCTTGGAGTAGGTTTCCTCTTTGGGACCTTCCTTTGACTCTCTGTACTTTGCACTTCCAGCACTTCCTCTTCTGGTTCTCCGAGTAGGAGTTCCAGAAGGCTTTTCATCGAGATGTCCAACTTTACCTTCTCTTACTGCTACTCGATACCTTTTGTACATTTCAAGCTTTTTGATTTCATTTGTTAGAAGGTGATCAGGCAGCACGGCACCTTGTTTCTTGTTTCGATTCCTTGATTCTGATAGAAAGGATAGGTTCGGACAACACGTCGTGATTGTCAGGGTCATTGAGCCTCTTGGGAATATCAGGATTAAGCCCAAGTGCTCTCTGGATCAAAAGCTTCGTGTATCTGACATAGGGAATCTTTGAGCCAAGCTTCTTGTGAAATGTCATCATGTCATCCCATATCAGTGCTTCGATTTCAATGTCCTTATTGATCAATGACCAGAAGACTTGCAGTTCCATGAGCTTGGGATGCTCATAGCCACTGCACGACCAGAGACAGACTGATGAGAGGGTTCTCCACGGTTGAGGAATGTTCTTAAGCTCCACATGAGAATGCTTAGTAATAATTCCTGAAGCTTCATCATAGCCAATATCAAGTAGAAATTGCAGAACTGTCTCTTCAGTAGGTGTAGCAAAGAAGTCAGTGGCACATGTCTGGAATGATAAGTACAGCCCGTAAGTCTGCATGAGTGATAGTGACTTGTTTGTGATTAAGTGTCACTGTCACTGCACTTTGACCTGTGATCCTCTGCTTTGAATTCCAGAATTTTGAATGTAGATTCCGGTACTGTAGCAGAGTGTGAGAGCATGTTCTGGTAGGGATGATTCCTTAGAATATCCACAGCAATGAGACAAGAAGATTATGAGCATGTGAGGGTTTCAAAGTCAAACCTAAGGTTGTTCTTTCCAATCTTTCTAGGATAGCCATTGGGGAAGATGTCAGCAATTGTGAGAACTTCTGGTGCATCCACATTCATTTGTGCAGCCATGTCGTGATCTGAAATAACATTACCAAAAGAACCAACATTTCGAAAGCCATAATGTTAGTCAACAGAAGGTTTTATTGTCTAATATTAATGTACAGTGCTAATGATTGTTACGAGTCCTAAGTCACTTGTTTGTCTAATAGTCCAATGATGTCGTGAAACGTTTCGTGAGTTAGTTAACTTTAAGTTTTAAAGTTTATTTTATCACTTATAGTTCACAACATATCAAACGTTTAAGTTTATTAGTGACATCATTGGTTTCGTGACGTATGAATGGTTATTTACAAGATGGTACACGTAACAATTCAAAATTAAGGTCAATCCAGGCTTAGGCGTAGAAATGATAAAGTTACGCGTAAACAGAAGAAGTATATGCGTAGGCGCAAGCTTATGCGTAGGATCCTTACTTACGCGTAAGAAATGTTATGCGTAAGAAAAAGGAACCTTAAGCGTAGGGCTTACGCGTAAGGCTTACTCGTAAGAGTAGACCTTATGCGTAGAGTCACTGTTTACGCATATCCTTCACAGGATACGCGTAGTCCCATTGTAGAACCTTATGCGTAGAGATTCAAATGACCTTGATTCTGAATTTTAAGCGTAGCAAGCCTGAAATAAAGTCATCAAATCAGCAATCTTAACATGCATAGTCATATTAAACAGATTACGATATGAAAAACATGTAAACCATTTTACGCGTAGAAACACATACGCGTAGGTCAAAACCCTAAGGGTTATGAATTACGCATAGATTCTAACCATGGAAATGCACCAAACTTTTTCTGGTAGGTCTTAGGTGTTGTGAGAGTCTAATAACCAAGTTTTAACATCCAATTCGTGGTGAATCAAAAATACCCAAACTTAAGAACATTAAACCCTAAATTCTAATTCTGACTTAATTAGTGTTTCTGGGTTGTTATAGGGCCTGGATAACATTAATTCAACATAATATAAACATCACACAACAATCTATTTGACCAAAAACCTTCACATTTGAAAACGCCCAATTCGACTCAAAACCCTAATTTGAAAACCATCAATTTGTGTTTCTGGGTGGTTGAGGATAACAATAGTATTCTTGATGTTAAAGACCGTTTTGACCATTTATCTTAACCTCAAACACATATTATGATCATGTGTCTTACGCGTATGCGTATAAACAAAATCAACATACACGTAATTTAACCGTTGGATTCGTTTGAAAATCAAAACCAATGTTTAAAAACGTGTTACAAACGCAAAAACACTTACAAATTTATGATCAAAACTTCGGATTTCTTGAATGATTTCTATGCGTAGGATTAGTTGGTTAGGAGTATTAAATGTGAAGTGAAAAGTTAGGTGAAAGAGTTTTATTAAAATGACTTTCAACTTTTGGCAGTTTTGGTCCCTCCACCTTTTCCTTTTCCAAACAAAGCCATTTAACTTCCATTTTGGTTACCAAACGAGATTTAAGAAAGAAACTTTGACGACACTCCCCCTCGACTTAATAAATGATGAAAGGTTATAAATTTTAGTCCGAGGAGTGTCAGTTTAACCAGAAAAGTTTACCACCATTGATAAAAGAAACAACCGGGATATGACAACATGCAAGTACACGGATGATTTGAAACGGTTAAGTATTTATTTTCTCCCCCTCAACACTTGATCGGAAAATATTGAATTTTGAAAGATTAGAGTGTTGATGGAAGAAATGTACTTGCCATGTTGAAAGAAAAAATAGATTAGAAGAATATTTTTGTTGTTTTATCAGATTTTATATTTTTGTATTTTGTTTTTGAAAAAATATTTACAACAGAGATTTTGGTGTTTGACAGGTTTTTAAGACTGTTTTAGGAGGTCATCCAATTCCTCTTGAGTCAAACACCTCATACCAATCCGGTGGACCAACTCATTAAACCTAGCGGGAGGCAAGGCTTTGGTGAGAAGATCTACCAATTGGTATTCTGTACCCACAAAATATAATTCAACAGTACCCTGTTCCACGTGATCCTTGATGAAATGATATCGAAGATCGATTTGCTTTGATTTCGAGTGTTGAACTGAGTTGCACGAGATCGCAATGGCACTCCGATTGTCGCAGTACATCGGGATTCTGTCAAATACGTAACCATAGTCTTTGAGTTGTGTTCTCATCCAAATGACTTGAGCACAACACGCCGACATGGCTACATATTCTGCATCGGTTGAGGACAGCGATGTACAATCCTGCTTCTTCGATTGCCAGGACACCAGTTTGTCACCAAGAAATTAGAAGGCTCCTGAAGTACTCTTCCGTGAATCTAAGCATCCTGCGTGGTCAGCGTCTGAAAAAGCGATTAGTTCAAAACCAGAATCCTTCGGATACCATATTCCCAAATTAATGGTTCCCTTGATGTATCGGAGGATTCTTTTAGCCTCGAAGAGGTGAGTTTCAGTTGGTCGCGACTGATAACGAGAGCAAAGATATACGGCAAAGACAATATCAGGTCTGCTAGCTGTTAGATACATGAGAGACCCAATAATACTACGGTATTTTGTAGGGTCCACCAATTTCCCATGTAAATCAGCGTCTAGCTTCTTGGTATGAGCCATTGGTGTGGCATAGGTGTCACAGGTTTTCATTCCAAATTTGTTTAACAATTCAAGGGCATATTTGGACTGACTCAAGAAAATACCACGGGGTGATTGATGAACTTGCAGTCCGAGAAAGAACGTGAGTTCACCCATCATGGACATTTCAAAAATTTTCTTCATTAGTTTTGCAAAAGCGATTGAAAACTTTTTATGTGTAGACCCAAAAATGATGTCATCCACGTAAATTTGAACAATTAAGATATGTGCCCCGTGATATTGTATAAAAAGAGTAGGGTCAACCGAACCTTTGGTGAAATTATTAGCAATGAGGAAAGATGATAGCTTATCGTACCATGCCCGAGGAGCTTGTTTGAGACCATACAGAGCTTTGTTCAGTTTGTAGACGTGATTCGGAAACTCAAGATCAACGAATCCATCTGGTTGGCTGACATAAACCGTTTCTTTAAGTTGTCCATTGAGAAACGCAGTTTTGACATCCATCTGATAGACCGTCATATTCATATGAGCCGCGAACGCGAGAAATATCCGAACAGCCTCAAGACGAGCGACGGAGCAAAATATTCTTCAAAGTCTATTCCCTCTTCCTGATGATAATCCTTAGCAACTAGACGTGACTTGTTTCGGATTACGTTTCCTTCAACATCCAATTTGTTTTTCCAAATCCATTTGAGACCGATGACATAAACCCATGATGGTCTTTCAACCAGTTCCCATACTTCAAGTCGTTTGAATTGGTTGAGTTCTTCTTGCATGGATTCAATCCAGTTGTCCTTTGTCATTGCGTCTTTGATGTTTTTAGGTTCAGATTGGCAGACAGTGAGTGCATAAATGCAATGTTCACCGTCTGTGTGAAGACGTTGTCTCGTAACGACTGGTTGATTCGGGTTGCCAATAATGTTTTCCAGAGGATGGTCTTTCGTCCATCTATGTGTGGAGGGTTGATGTTGGTATACATTGTGCAGATTCTGAGGATTCAAATGGCTTGTTGAAGATTCTGCGACATCTGGTGCAGCAGTCTCATTAGCAAAAGGGTTAAAGAACGCATTTGGATCAAAATCTGCAGGTGGGGGTACTTCATTCAGAACATCATCAGCCGATTCATCATTGTTGGAAGCGGTTTGTTCAACTGTTGTGTTGGAGTCAACTGGTGGTGCTTCTTCAACAGTAGTTGTTGTAGCAGGTGTATCAGGTATAGGAGTATTATCAGGTTGAGCAGCGGAAACAGCGGATACACCTGGAGCACGTTCATCAATATCGTCACTGAACAGCGAAACAAATAACCTTTCCATTTGTTGACGAATAAGTTGGGGGCTTTGTTCAGCTGATGATGGGGTTTGGGGGAAGTTTAAGCGGTTGTGTCCGGGTTTCAAGCTGTTATACTCAGAAGCCATTTCCGTAAGTTCATCAAAATGAGCATGAATCGTTTCCATAACCTCTTTTGTTCGACGATTCCAGATTCGGAAGCCTTTAGAATTGTACAATATCCTAAAAGACTCCAATGTCAGCTTTGGTTTTGAGCTTTCCAAAGTCATCACGATCATTATTCGGATAGCAAAGAGATCCAAATACATGAAAGTGTTTGAGATTCGGTTTCTATTGTGGACAAGCTCAAAAGGGTTTTGTTGTGGCGTTTTGTAATCATAGAACGGTTTTGAGTATAGCATGCAGTAGATACAGCTTCTGCCCATAAGTAATCTCGAAGTTTAGCATTGATTAACATTGTTCTTGCAGCTTCCACTAACGTTCGGTTTCGTCTTTCAAACACTCCATTTGTTTGGTGTACGTGCAATAGATGTCCGATGCTGAATTCCTACTTTCTCATAAAATTCACGAAGAGTTTGGTTAACAAATTCAGTGCCTCTGTATGTTCTGATTTGGCGAACGGTGTTACGTAGCTGAACTTGTATTGTCGTGAGAAAGGTGATGATCATCTGTGGAGCTTCCCTTTGCTTCGAAGAAGAAAGTAGACCCAAGTCCAGCGTCAATAGTCATCAACAATTACTAAAATGTATCGTTTGCCATTGATCGTTTGCACGCGCATCGGGCCACACAAATCCATGTGAAGAAGATGAATCACATGCTGAGAGCTGTGTTCCACCTTTGAAGGAAAATGAGCGCGAGTGCTTTTGCCTTGTTCACAAGCTGAGCAAAGGTGATCTTTAGAATACGAAACCGTGGGAGTCCTTCAACTAGTTTGTGTCGAGCAAGGTTGGTGATGGTTTGAAAGTTTAGATGTGAGAGATGCCGGTGCCATAGCCAGGATTTTGTTGATGTTGCCTTTGAAAGTAAGCAGATGGGAGAAGAAGCAACCATGTCTTGCATAGAGATAGTGTAAAGACTGAATTACCGAGCCAGACATAAGGTCATTTCCTTGTAGATCACGAATGAAACAAGTTTTCTCCCTGAAAGCAAATTCTAAATCTCCATCACAAACTGGCTACTGAAAACAGATTGTGATGAGGCCTTCCACATAATAAACCTGCTAATTTCGATGTTCCATTGATATAGCTCGTAGCCCATGATAGCTGCGAAAGTGATATTCCCGCATGACAGGCCAATGAACTTTGCAATAAAGTTTGATAAAAGTTTAAGGTTTCCTGTCATGTGTCGGGAACATCCGCTATCAACAATCCAAAGGATGAGCTGTATCACCTGCATACACAAAGACGCACAGATGGAATAGAAGTAGATGTGGAACCCGAAATGTTAGAGGGTTCCATAGCAGTTATGTAGATATAACACTCAATAGCTTTAGGTATCCATAAATCCTAGTGTGTTATATATCCACTTTTGCCATCTCCAACTAGTATTTGCTTTAGTCTTAGTGAATGCACTAGGTGGTACTACATTCCTGAGGTGAACTGTAGCTACAGGGACAGCGAAGGTGTTAGGTCACTAGTTTACAACACTAGCTTACAAGAAAGATAGAGGGCGATTGAACAATAAACCAACACACACACAAGTTTAAAGCTAGACCGGTTATGCGTAGGTGTGAGTTGAAAGAGAATAAATTGAACACCAACCTCAAGTGAGGGTTATTACATAGTATTTATAGGAGGGAAGCTAGGGCAACACTCCTAGTCCCTTTCTTTCTCCTATGGGCTTGGGCCTAAGCTCATGGGCCTTCTACATAAGCTTAAGGCTAATAACAAACATATAGGCCATAATAAGCTACTATTACTATGAGTAACTAACACTTGAATAAGGTTAGGAGTGATTCCAACAATTCCCCCTCATGTGTATTACATATGAGTAACAAACACTCAAGTGTTGGTGATGAAAAACGGTGAAGGCGTTGATGTAATAGTAGGTTTGACGTCTTTTGACATTCTTCTTTCTTGTGAGAAGAATTGCCTTGATTTGAACCATCTCCCCTGTGTAGCGAGATAGTTTTTTGGGAAAGTTAGCTTTGACGTCATCTTTAACTTTGTTCTTTGATCATTGTTCTTAGTGATGAAAGTGATAGTATGTTGTTATCTGCAATTGGTCTGCTCAGGTCTGCTTCGCTGTACAGTGTCTCCACGTCTTCTTCAAATGCTCGCACGCTCTTTGATGTTGGAATTCAGTACTGATGAAGTTCTTTAAGTCTTTAACTTTGTAGATTCTTTGATTTGACGAAGAATCATTCTGACTGTTGTGTTGCTTTTGGATAGAACTTCCATTAGTGATGAAGTTGGCGTGAACATGAGAAGAATCTGCACGATCATTCCGCTCCAGAGCTTCCATAAGAAGAAACATAAAACGGTAGTAATAAGCGGATTCCGGCACTTACAAGTTTGAACTTCGAGAGTGTTAACAGCATAGTGTGAAAACACAACTCTAATCTTACAAAGGCCGTTCCTGAATCGGAGTCCCACAAGTGAGATAACACGAAGTACCGAAGTACACCTACGATTCAGATGAGTCGCTGAGGTACACTGAAGCATCACCTCATGACTTAGACCATTTGAGACCACTAAGCGCAATCCACGGGGAGTTGCCGAAGCGACCTGCTGTCAGGGCTGTTGATGTTGACCCTGGCAGGAGTTTCCATTCAATCACTGAGGATCACAATGTGAACCTCTCATAAATGTTCTCGACAGATTGCTAAGATCTGTGAAGGACTCGATAATGTTCCACTGAAATTCTTATTGTTGAATATCAAGTGATGAAATGTCAAGTGTACCTAGGATCTTTGATGAATCTCGTGGCTCTAGACTCAATAGTGCGTTTTGTTTTCCGGAGCGGAGAGGATAGAGAGGGTCTCCCTCTTCAATACAGCAATCTCTAAGAGAAAGCCGATAGTTTACGTAGGGTTCCCTGTGAGAATAAAACAAGCTTCTGTTGAGAGAAACTTGAGTGGTTAAGAAGGTTTGTGCATGCGTCACTGGGTCCATGACGACTTTTAATCTTCAATACCAGCGTCACTAAGTGACAACTAGTAGCATATGAATTGAACCCGGTGTCTGCCCTAAGTTGAATAATCTGGAGGGCTATTTCTTTTCACCCTTTTCTTTGCATTTCGTTTTAATTCTTCAACTCCTTCTTTCTCCGATTCTCATTTTCTCCTTTTTACAATCATACCTAAGGACTTCTAAATACTAACTATTTGTGGTGTCCTGGGTAGATACCCCGGCTCTGGCGGATCATAGGACGGTTATTCCTAACCTTAGTCACCTTATAACTTCCATGACTACCCTCGTTGCCATAAAAACCATCTTTGTGAAAAAATCTCTCAAAGTGTTTGTGAATGAAAACATTTTAGTACCACTGTTGAGATAAGATTTTGCATAAATACTCCCCCTCCATATGTGCTTAAGAGTTTTTAACGGTTAAAATGCACAGTGAGAAAAGAGCGCGCACATTTTGAATTGATCAACTCAAGATAGACATTCCCCCGCGAGACAAGGTTACGTGGCATAGTTAAAGAGTTGCATTGTCAGCTTTTAGGTGACAATTATCTCTAATAACTACCTTGAAGGTGTAGACAATCCTCGAAAGGTTGTCAAAACCGTCAGAGTTCATGCATATCTAGAACCAAGATTTCTCGAATGGTACATTCTACTCAGACAAGTCCTTTGCGAGACACGTTTACATCACTAGATAACTAGCTTGAAATTCAAATTACCCGTCGGACATGTCTTTTCGAGTTACTAACAGTTAAGATCTCGTCAATTCATAGGTTAAGTCTATAGCACAAAGATTCATTTGCATTTACACAACATATTTCTTATCACGTATTTTCTCTCCCTCAAAAATGGCATATGTGATGTTATTTTTGAAAAGTTGAGAATAAATATGACCATTTCGAGTGTTGCGGGAAGAATGACCACTGTGAACAATTTTTGAACAAAGATTTAATTCAAGTACTCACCTCAAAAGTGATATAAACGGTGAGGTTTTGAAAATCATAAGGGAAGTACTTGTTCTTTTGAGCAAAACCTTGAAAAATGAAAGGTTTGATAGGTTTTACTCAAAAGTAAGAAGCTTTCGCTCCTTTTATAGGATTGTGGCACTGAAGCGTACCACAGGGTCCTTAATTTACAAGTACGGGTTGTACACTATAAGTGTGCACAAGCCATAGACATAATTAGATCAAACATCCAAATTTATAATGAAAGAAGCAGTTCAAGGGGTACCAGGTAGTCCAGAGATGTCGCCAGGAGTGTGAGTCGGGCTTTGAAAGCCGATGATGTTTCTCCTGGGGGACCACCAACATAGCTTCCAGTCAGCTTCTGAACTGATCCTTCTATACAACCGTTCATCAATTATGGTGATGATCCTCTTCACGTCCCTTCGATCCTGAGAATTCCATCGCTTAGGAGACCGATCTTTTGGTGTATATCCTTCAACCGGTAAGCCAATCCGTCCCTAACCATATTCAAAGTGTGATCTCCAAACTTATGGAGATCTCTGCACGCCATCAAGCAATTTCTTTGAAGTTCACTGCGGTAAACGACGTCGAAAGGTTTGCTGATGAGCGTATATTGTGGAAGCTGGTTGATATCGGGTAGATCAAGCTGCGGTGGAGTGAAGTTGACACGGGTCTGATAAGATTCAACTGCCAGCTGGAGATCTTCTACACGTTCTTGGATAACTATGCGTCTGATGAAGATGAGCACCGACTTGATGAATTCACGTTGTACTGCAGTGGAGAATTGGCTCATACGACCCTGTACTTTGGCAAGGTACATGTCTTCGATGTCGTTGATAGACAAATTCTCAAAGTCAGCTTCAGAGAATGCATAATCCCTTTCATCTTGTCGTTTGACCACGATATTCTTTAGGAAAGTGTAGTCCCACTTAGATGAAAGATCGACGTGTTTGATGGCAACGATACTTTTAGAACTGAATACTGCATGTGAGACTTCTGAACCTGGCAGCTTCTGTAGTAGATTCTTCGGCGTTTCGGCCAATGATGAATCCCGTACAGTGCATCTCGGTCGTAGGCTTCCACTTTGTTGGAGAACAAGTGATTGGCACGTTCCTCTATGGCTATGCAGTTCGAGTATATAGCTGCTGGGAATGGAAGTGTCAACGATGTAGCGTATTTCCTTGAACCATCGCCACCATGTAGAAGAAAATGCAAGTCTCTGTTGAAGAAATATCGGAATGGAATCCTTGGTTCATCTGGTTGGCTAATTGTTGGTAGAGGTTTTGACCAGCGGTGTAGCCCGTATGGAGGGTTGTCCCGTTTGGTGAAGTCGATGTTTGCTTCTGGGGTGAGCCAATCCATGTTGTTAGACATAGCTCGAGCAATGTTTTCAAGGTGATATTCGACCTCGATGGCACTTTCTGAGCTATCTTTCCACAGTTGAAAAGCTTCATTCTTGATTCGTCTCAACTCGGATTTCGTCATCTTCTTCACATGGAACTTTTCTTGCATAATCTTAGCATGCTCCAATGTATTACCGTCTACCAGATCTTGACCTTCTTCAGGTTAGGGGGTGGAATTGACAAGTGTATGAAAACCTAATTCAAATCCTCTGTGGTGTCTCATCTAGCCATGATAGGACGTCTGCCTTGGGCGCTTTTTCTTCTGTTCTTAGCCCTAGATGAGATTTGGTTTCTTGTTACTTGTTTAGAGGTGTGGTTGTTGTAGGGGCTCATGGTGTTCTTCATTGTCACCACCCGTATACTCAAAGTAATCACCGGTTTTTTGAGTCTGGGGTGGTGTCTCAGAATCATGAGGTTTATCGGTAGAAGAACGAGGAGGAGACCTTTGTTGAGCAGGAGACCGTTACTCGGGAGTGGTGGCATGGAGATGATCCTTCACCAGACTTCTTTTGAACCGTTAGCGTAGCTTCATTCTTATGCTGATCCTTATCTTCATCGTCTCTAGGATCTTATTTAGAGACTTTTCAGCTTCGAATGACCTGCATGCTTCTTGAAGTTGGTAGCAAGCAATGCTTGAAAAAGCTTTCCTTCATCAGAAGTAAATGTCCCAGATCGTTTAGACATTTGTGTGACAAGCTTGGCCAACATTCATTATCCGAGTAAAACTACAGGATCGATGGATTGATTGTGACGGTTAAGGGTGTTGATCTTATAGTTTGCTTGGCTATCTGCATAAGATTCGGATATAGTTGTCTGGTAAACATCTCCTTTGTGACTTTAGGAACGATATCCAGAAGGTACTTGTGAGTGTAGCCTTCGATCATTCTGTCCATTTCCCTTGTAGATCATCCTGCATGAGCTTCTGTATGTATTCCCTTTCATTCTGCATCTTGTCATTCTCATCATGTAGATACTGCATTTGGTCAGCAAACCAATTCAGTTTTCTGTAGAGCATGTCCTTCTTTCTGATTTATTGGACAGCTTTCACAAAATTCTTTTCATGAGTATGAGAAATCCAAGATCGAGGTGGCTTCTTCATGAGTTTTCTGGATGATGATTTGGTTGATCTTTTTGATGGTGGTGGTGAAGAGTGAGAAGAAGAATATGATGATGATGAGATGTGAGATTTTTATGCGACTCCGGGTTCTTTGGTGGTTCAGAAGTTTCTTCCTTTGATTTTTATAAAAGTGCAGGACTATCTAGAAGAAACGTATCATACTCAACATCTTCTTCATTGCCAGTCTTAGCTTGTTCATCAGCTTTGGCTTTGACTGCAGCTTCTTCATCAGCTTTAACCTTCTCCAGCTTCTCAGATTCTGGTTCTTCAAAATCAAACTCAAGAGTATCTTCAACACGTGTCTGTTGTTGTACCAAAGTGGTGGCACCAGATCCCTTATCGGGTTGATTAACCGCATCAGGATCTGGTGAAGGTTGAGCTGCACCACTTGACCCTCCGGGGCCACCCATTTATTTTTGAGCAAATTGTTGTGCAACGTGTTGAAGTCGAACGAATTTGAACTTCTTCCTGTATGATTTATCCAGTTGCTCTTCATCACTTTCTGAGCTTTCATCATATGGCACAAGTACAGGAGTCTTTCCTTTGCCATGTTCAGCTATTGGACTAGGAGGTTTTGGTACTGATGGAGAGTCATCCTTTGCAGTTTCAGAGTAGTGGACCTCCTCGTCTGATTGTGTATCTTCAGAGCTTTCGTCCAGTAGCTTTCTTTGTGGTTCAGGTGTAGGAATAGGAGCAGCTTCCTTGGAGGGAACTTTCTTCTTGGAGTAGGTTTCCTCTTTGGGACCTTCCTTTGACTCTCTGTGCTTATTGCACTTCCAGCACTTCCTCTTCTGGTTCTCCGAGTAGGAGTTCCAGAAGGCTTTTCATCGAGATGACCAACTTTGCCTTCTCGTACTGCTACTTGATACCTTTTGTATGTTTCAAGCTTTTTGATTTCATTGGTCAGAAGGTGATCAGGCAGCACGGCACCTTGTTTCTTTGTTGTCGATTCCTTGATTCTGATAGAAAGGATAGGTTCAGACAACACGTCGTGATTGTCAGGGTCATTGAGCCTCTTGGGAATATCAGGATTAAGCCCAAGTGCTCTCTGGATCAAAAGCTTCGTGTATCTGACATAGGGAATCTTTGAGCCAAGCTTCTTGTGAAATGACATCATGTCATCCCATATCAGTGCTTCGATTTCAATGTCCTTCTTATTGATCAATGACCAGAAGACTTGCAGTTCCATGAGCTTGGGATGCTCATAGCCACTGTCACGACCAGAGACAGACTTAGTGATGATGATGTAGAGTGTTCTCCACGGTTGAGGAATGTTCTTAAGATCCACGTGAGAGTGCTTGTTAATAATTCCTGACGCTTCATCATAGCCAATATCAAGTAGAAATTGCAGAACTGTCTCTTCAGTAGGTGTAGCAAAGAAGTCAGTAGGCACGATGTCTGGAATGATGAGTACAGCCCGTAAGTCTGCAGGAGTGATAGTGACTTGTTTGTGATTAAGTGTCACTGTCACAGCACTTTGACCAGTGATCCTCTGCATAGAATCCCAGAATTGTTGAATGTAGACCTCTGGAACTGTGGCAGAGTGTGAGAGCATGTTCTGGTAGGGATGATTCCTGAGAATATCCACTGCAATGAGACAAGAAGATTCTGAGCATGTGAGGGTGTCAAAGTCAACCCTAAGGTTGTTCTTTCCAATCTTTCTCGGATAACCCTCTGGAAAGATATCAGCAATTGTAAGAACTTCTTATGCATCCACATTCATTTGTCCAGCCATGTCGTGATCTGAAATAACATTAGCCAGAAGAACCAACATATCGAAAGACATAATGTTAGTCA
This sequence comes from Chrysanthemum makinoi, assembly GCA_910596185.1. Lineage (NCBI taxonomy): Eukaryota > Viridiplantae > Streptophyta > Magnoliopsida > Asterales > Asteraceae > Chrysanthemum > Chrysanthemum makinoi. The sequence continues at coordinate 142,530,240 of OU343216.1, read as the reverse complement.
ACAGAAGGTCTTATTGTCTGGTTATTGAATGTACAGTGTCAATGATTGTTACGAGTCCTAAGTCACTTGTTTGTCCAATAGTCCAATGACGTCGTGAAATATTTCGTGAGTTAGTTAACTTTAAGTTTTAAAGTTTATGTTATCACTTATTGTTCACAACATATCAAACGTTTAAGTTTATTAGTGACATTATTGGATTCGTGACGTTATGATAAGTTTATTAACAAGTTTGTACACGTAACAATTCATAATGAAGGTTAATCAAGGCATAGGCGTAGAATTTGGCAAAGTTCAGCGTAAACAGTAATGACATACGCGTAGACGTAAACTTATGCGTAGGATCTTAACTTACGCGTAAGAAAATGTTACGCGTAGGAAAAAGGGGACCTTATGCGTAGAGCTTACGCGTAGGCGTATTTATACCTTACGCGTAAGGCTTACTCGTAAGAGTAGACCTTATGCGTAGAGGTCACTGTTTACGCATATCCTTCACAGGATACGCGTAGTCCCATTGTAGAACCTTACGCGTAATAGTTATGCGTAGGATTTATTCTTACGCATAACATGACTACGCGTAGGTAATCCTTATGCGTAGAGATTCAAATGACCTTGATTCTGAATTTTAAGCGTAGCAAGCCTGAAATAAATTCATCAAATTATCAATATTAACACAGAATTCATTTAATAACAAATCATGGCATGAACATTCGTTAAACAGTTATGAGTAGAAAGTCATACGCGTAGGTCAAAACCCTAAGGGTTATGATTTACGCGTATAATTTCTAGCCATAGGATTTGCACCATACAATTTCTGGTAGTTCTAAGATGTTGTGAGAGTCTATAAACCAAGTTATAACATCTAAATCGGGGTGAATCAAAAATACCCAAACTCAAGAACATTAAACCCTAATTCCTAATTCTGACTTAATTAGTGTTTCTAGGTGGTTATAGGGCTGGAAATCATAATTACCACCATGATATGAACATCACACAACAATCTTTTTGACCAAAAACCTTCACATTTGAAAATACCCAAACTTATAAACCCTAATTTTACCAAAAATCAATTCGTGTTTCTGGTGGATTAAGTGAAGAAAATGTATCATTGATGTTATTGAAAACATTTTGACACAATCTTTTTAACCACAAACACCCATTCTTGATTGTGAGTTCATACGCTTATGCGTAGAACACAAAAAACAATCATTATATCTCAAGTTTTGACCGTTGGATTCGTGTAAGAAATCAAAACCATTGTTTAAAACTTGTTAAGACATGAAATAACTTACAAATTGATGATCAAACACGGATTTGAAGAACGATTTTTATCGTGAGATTGTTTTAGGTTGGTGTATAGTAATAAATGTGAGGTGAAGTAATTAGGTGGAAGATGTTTTATTAAAAATGACTTTCATTTTTTGACGGTTTTGGTCCCTCCACCTTTTCCTTTTTCATACAAAGCCATTTAACTTCCATTTTGGTTACCAAACGAAGATTTTAAGAAAGAAACTTTGACGACACTCCCCCTCGACTTAAGAAAATAATGAAAGGTTATAAATTTTAGTCCGAGGAGTGTCAGTAAACCAGAAAATTTACCACCATTGATAAGAGAAACAACCGAGATATGATAACATGCAAGTACACAGATGTTTTGAAACAGTTAAATCTTTGTATTCTCCCCCTCAACACTAGATCGAAAGAAATACTGAATTTTGAAAGATTATAGTGTTGACGGAAGAAATGTACTTGCAATGTTGAAAGAAAATAGATAGAAGAATATTTTTGTTGTTTTATCAGATTTATACTTTTGTATTTTGTTTTTGAAAAATTATTTACAAAAGAGATTTTGGTGTTTGACAGGTTTTAAGACTGTTTTAGGAGGTCATCCAATTCCTCTTGAGTCAAACACCTCATACCAATCCGGTGGACCAACTCATTAAACCTAGCGGGAGGCAAGGCTTTGGTGAGAAGATATGCCAATTGGTATTCTGTACCCACAAAATATAATTCAACAGTACCCTGTTCCACGTGATCCTTGATGAAATGATATCGAAGATCGATGTGCTTTGATTTCGAGTGCTGACTGAGTTGCACGAGATCGCAATGGCACTCCGATTGTCGCAGTACATCGGGATTCTGTCAAATACGTAACCATAGTCTTTGAGTTGTGTTCTCATCCAAATGACTTGAGCACAACACGCCGACATGGCTACATATTCTGCTTCGGTTGAGGACAGCGATGTACAATCCTGCTTCTTCGATTGCCATGACACCAGTTTATCACCAAGAAATTGTAAAGCTCCTGAAGTACTTTTCCGTGAGTCTAAGCATCCTGCGTGGTCAGCGTCTGAAAAAGCGATTAGTTCAAAACCAGAATCCTTCGGATACCAGATCCCCAAGTTAATGGTTCCCTTTATGTATCGGAGGATTCTTTTAGCCTCAGAGAGGTGGGTTTCAGTTGGTCGCGACTGATAACGAGAGCTAAGATATACGGCAAAGACAATATCAGGTCTGCTAGCTGTTAGATACATGAGAGACCCAATAATACTACGGTATTTTGTAGGGTCCACCAATTTCCCATGTAAATCAGCGTCTAGCTTCTTGGTATGAGCCATTGGTGTGGCATAGGTGTCACAGGTTTTCATTCCAAATTTGTTTAACAATTCAAGGGCATATTTGGACTGACTCAAGAAAATACCACGGGGTGATTGATGAACTTGCAGTCCGAGAAAGAACGTGAGTTCACCCATCATGGACATTTCAAAATTTTTCTTCATTAGTTTTGCAAAAGCGATTGAAAACTTTTTATGTGTAGACCCAAAAATGATGTCATCCACGTAAATTTGAACAATTAAGATATGTGCCCCGTGATATTGTATAAAAAGAGTTGGGTCAACCGAAACTTTGGTGAAATTATTAGCAATGAGGAAAGATGATAGCTTATCGTACCATGCCCGAGGAGCTTGTTTGAGACCATACAGAGCTTTGTTCAGTTTGTAGACGTGATTCGGAAACTCAGGATCAACGAATCCATCTGGTTGGGTGACATAAACCGTTTCTTTAAGTTGTCCATTGAGAAACGCAGTTTTGACATCCATCTGATAGACCGTCATATTCATATGAGCCGCGAACGCGAGAAATATCCGAACAGCCTCAAGACGAGCGACCGGAGCAAAAGATTCTTCAAAGTCTATTCCCTCTTCCTGACGATAACCCTTAGCCACCAGACGTGACTTATTTCTGATAACGTTTCCTTCAGCATCCAATTTGTTTTTCCAAATCCATTTGAGACCAATGACGTAGACCCCTGTTGGTCTTTCAACCAGTTCCCATACTTCAAGACGTTTGAATTGGTTGAGTTCTTCTTGCATGGATTCAATCCAGTTGTCTTTTGTCATTGCGTCTTTGATGTTTTTAGGTTCAGATTGGCAGACAGTGAGTGCATAAATGCAATGTTCACCGTCTGTGTGAAGACGTTGTCTCGTAACGACTGGTTGATTCGGGTTGCCAATAATGTTTTCCAGAGGATGGTCTTTCGTCCATCTATGTGTGGAGGGTTGATGTTGGTATACATTGTGCAGATTCTGAGGATTCAAATGGTTTGTTGATGATTCCGCGACATCTGGTGCAGCAGTCTCATTTGCAAACGGGTTGAAGAACGCATTTGGATCAAAATCTGCAGGTGGGGGTACGTCATTCAGAACATCATCAGCCGATTCATCATTGTTGGAAGCGGTGTGTTCAACTGTTGTGTTGGAGTCAACTGGTGGTGCTTCTTCAACCGTAGTTGTTGTAGGAGGTGTATCAGGTATAGGAGTATTATCAGGTTGAGCAGCGGAAACAGCGGATACACCTGGAGCACGTTCATCAATATCGTCACTGAACAGCGGAGCAAATAACCTTTCCATTTGTTGACGAGTAAGCTGGGGGCTTTGTTCAGCTGATGATGGGGTTTGGGGAAGTTTAAGCGGTTGTGTCCGGGTTCCAAGCTGTTGTACTCAGAAGCCATTTCCGTAAGTTCATCAAAATGAGCATGAATCGTTTCCATCAACTGTTTTGTACGACGATTCCAGATTCGGAAACCTTTTGAATTATCACAGTATCCGATAAAGACTCCAATGTCAGCTTTTGCTTTGAGCTTTCCAAAGTCATCACGATCATTATTCGGATAGCAAAGAGATCCAAATACATGAAAGTGTTTGAGATTCGGTTTTCTGTTGTGGACAAGCTCAAAAGGTGTTTTGTTGTGGCGTTTTGTAATCATAGAACGGTTTTGAGTATAGCATGCAGTAGATACAGCTTCTGCCCATAAGTAATCTGGAAGTTTAGCATTGATTAACATTGTTCTTGCAGCTTCCACTAACGTTCGGTTTCGTCTTTCAACAACTCCGTTTTGTTCTGGTGTACGTGCAATAGATGTCTGATGCTGAATTCCCACTTTCTCATAAAATTCACGAAGAGTTTGATTAACAAATTCAGTGCCTCTATCTATTCTGATTAGTCGAACGGTGTTTCGTAGCTGAGCTTGTATTTTCGTGAGAAAGGTGATGATCATCGGTGGAGCTTGATCTTTGCTTCAAAGAAAGTAGACCCAAGTCCAGCGTGAATAGTCATCAACAATTACTAAGATGTAGCGTTTGCCATTGATCGTTTGCACGCGCATCGGGCCACACAAATCCATGTGAAGAAGATGAAGCACATGCTGAGAGCTGTGTTCCACCTTTGAAGGAAAATGAGCACGAGTGCTTTTGCCTTGTTCACAAGCTGAGCAAAGGTGATCTTTAGAATACCGAAATCGTGGGAGTCCTTCAACTAGTTTGTGTCGAGCAAGGTTGGTGATGGTTTGAAAGTTTAGATGTGAGAGACGACGGTGCCATAGCCAGGATTTTGTTGATGTTGCCTTTAAAAGTAAGCAGATGGGAGAAGAAGCAACCATGTCTTGCATAGAGATAGTGTAAAGACTTGAATTACGTGAGCCAGACATAAGGTCGTTTCCTTGTAGATCACGAATGAAACAAGTTTTCTCCCTGAAAGCAACCTCCAAATCTCCATCACAGAACTGACCTACTGAAAACAGATTGTGACCGAGGCCTTCCACATAATAAACCCTGCTTATTTCGATGTTCCCATTAATGTAGTCTCCGTAGCCCATGATAGCTGCGAAGTGATCATTCCCGAACCTGACAGTGCCAATGAACTTTGCAATAAAGTTTGATAACAGTTTAAGGTTGCCTGTCATGTGTCGGGAACATCCGCTATCAACAATCCAGAGAATGATCTGTATCACCTGCATTACCCACAGACGACACAGATGGAATAGAAGTAGATGTGGAACCCGAAATGTTAGAGGGTTCCGTAGCAGGTATAGTAGATAGACACACATCAATAGCTTTAGGTATCCACTTAAATCCTAGTGTGTTATATATCCATTTCTGCCATCTCCAACTACTATTTGCTTTAGTCTTAGTGAATGCACTAGGTGGTACTATATTCCTAGGAGGTGAAACTGGAGCTACAGGGACATCAATGCATTTTTTAGAATCTAAAGAGGGCGGTCTACCAAGCACAGACTTAGAAAGATTAGTGGGCCTAGAGGTATTCCGATTCTTAGGATTCCTTAAACGAGAGATGATAGCTTTAGCAACACATTTATCATGACAATCAGAATTCATACTTTTACGACAAATAACACAAGGTGCATCAGACTGAATATCAAAAGTACTTAACGGTTTAGCATTCGTTACATCACTATTTCTATTACATGTGCCAGACGCAATATCTATAGTGGAAGCAACGTGAGTCTTATTCATAGTCCTAGGGTGTTCTTCTACTTTAGCATTCCTGATTGATCTTTTCTTAGGTCGTAACTTCCTATTCTTCGATGTAGTGCTCCTAGGCTGTGAAGTGCGGACGTTTGGAAAAGACGCAACTATTCCTGTTTCAGTAGAAGGAGGCACGTTAGCAACTTGTGATTTGGCAGTAGTGATTCTAGGTTCATGATTACTAAGTGTTACTGGGGCTATTCTCTTAATCACGGTAGGCGGAAGTTGTTCATACTTTCCTAACATTTCTCTTAACTTGAAGATAGTGTGAATCAGATCTTGATTTTCAGACCGAACATTTCCAGCAAAATGCATAACTTCTTTAGTGTGTGCAAGATAATGATCAAGTTCATTAGATGCTTCATCACGAGTCTTTTTGAGTAAATCAAATATGACGTTTACAAGTTCTTGTTCATATTTTGAGATTTGACACTTAAAAGACACGTTTTGATCATCCAGTTGCTCAATTTTAGGATCAGAAGATTTTGCACGCAACTGGGCGATTTTGTGTTGAAAAGCAAGTTGTTGATCGTGAATATCTTTTTGACACCAATTAAGACGACGTATTGCATTTGAAAGTTCGTTTGACAATCGTTTGTTTTCAACTTTTAAGGACTCGATCTGAAGCACATTATCAGTGTTCTCAACATTTACCACAGAATCAACAGTATCAGCAGAGATATAATCAAATGCATATGACAAAGAATTCAATAACACAGCATTATGGACATCAGCACAGATGACATCTTCCAAGAGTCGATCAACATCTTTTCTCAACAGTTTCTTTTTACGTTTAGTGTTAGAAATAGATGTTTCTGTTTTCTCGAAAACGACCTTCATTAATCCAAGTTCCTTATGAAAGTCCCTTTCCCAAGACAATGCACAACTTTTCAAATTTTTAACATTTGGTAAAAGATTTTTCTGAAAAATGTCTCTTTGTTCTCGCGCTAGAGGCGATTGAAAGTGTTGAACTTTGATTTCAGAATGATATTCTATCTCATGTTGTAAAGTTTTGAGGTCAGCCATGAAAAAGTCAAAATATCGAAGAATTTTGCGATTTTCAGGTTTTGAGTTTACTTCACTGAGGGAAGGTAAAGGACCATAAGTTTGTGCATAATCTGGTTTGGGATTAACATTAGAGGACTCAGGTGTTTTTATGATTACCCTTGGTGTGTTAGAAGAATCCGTTGGTGTGACGAAAGTGACCGCTTTTGAATAGTTAAAAGGTTTGTTGTAAACAACTTTTTCTAATTTTGATCGACTCTCGTCTTCTGCATCTAATTCCTCTTGACGATGATATTCAACAACACTCATAACAGAATTATCAACTTTATATTCTGCACTGGAAACTTCAGGATTTGGTTTGAATGCTTTGGTTGAAAGCTTAGGTTTGTAATCAGCAAGATTCGGTCCATATCCATTTGGATTGGGTTTTAAAGTAAACTTTTCAATGGCTGTGACCGACTCGCCATGTTTGTAAACAACAGTTTTAAACTCTTTAAGTTTGTTTTGCAAGCCGATGATTTCTTCAAGATGATCATCTATTTGTTTCGTTGAATGCTTTTTGTATGCAGAGAACTGTTTTTGACAAGTTAACAACTCAGCCTTAGCTTTTTGATTTTCCAAGGTGAGAGCGTTAATTTGCTTTTTATGTTCATGTTTCAGTTGTTCTATTTCAGACAACAAAGCATTCTTCGAAGCGGCTAGATCACGCATCTGTCTTTCTAAATGTTTTTCGTTTTGATAAGATTTGGCAAAGGCTGCTTCAAAACCGTTTTCACGTTTTTCTTGAGTTTTGAAAAAGTTGAGTTGCTTTTGTAAACATTCAAGATCCTTAGTTAACAGTGCATTTTTGCATTTTAAGTCCTGATTAATGGCATGACATTTTTCCACTATGGTCTGTTGGTCTTGTATTAAACGAGCAAAATCTGGATGAGGCAATAGTTTGGTGTGTTCAACGTGAGTCTCAACATGATCATTACTGAGATCCTCAAGTATAACCACGGAGTCAATTTGATTATCAAGGGAAACCGTTTGGTCATCTTGATCGTCAAATATAACTACGGGGTCTAGTTGAAAATAGTCGGAATGAGATGTGGACGGCGCATTTTGAACATTCTGAGCCTTGCCGGATTCAGATGTTGGCGGAGATATGAGATCAGAGATAAATATGGTTTGTTCGGGTACCTGAGACAAGCCATCAGTGTCATACACTGGGCCTGTGTCACTCATGTGTAACTCATGCATATTAGCCATCAACATAACAGCTGCATTGGCCTGCAAGTCCTCCATATCATCATCTGAGTCAGCATTTGCCATAAAGCTCTGTTCTTTGTCTGTGAGAGTTCCACCAGCTTCATCCTTAAGAGCCAAAAGAAGAGCCTCTTTGAAATAAGCACTGCCCCTAGTCCTTGGCTTTGGGCATGCATTAGCCAGGTGTCCCTTCTCATTGCAGTTGTAGCATCGAAGACCATTCAACCCATTCTGAGCATTTCCCTGTTCCACCACTGGAGCTCGATTGTTATTCCTACCCACAGCATTAAACCCTTGACCACCGCCCATCTGACGACCATAACCATGATTCTGAACTTCAACTCGTCCATTGTTCACAACAGCTTGATTCCTTGTATTAGATGAGGAACGAATACGGTTGTTGGATTTGTTGGTATAACGGCTAAAGGCATTAGCAATCATAGCAAATCCTTGTTGCAGTGCTTCAAACGGATCAGATTCCTCATTAGCTTCACTGACAAGGGCTTGAGCATTGTTGTTGTTGTATGGAACCAATTGAGTTTGTTGAGATTGAGGTTGTGAAGGATCATGTGGTGTGATTGTAGCAGTTGGTTGAGTTGCTGGTTGAGGAGAATAACTGTTTTGAGCATATAAGGCAAGTTGTTGATTTTCCGGATGTGTCGGTGGAGCAATTTGAGCACGGAGAATCCTGTCCCTATCAACTGCCTTTTCATGAGGTTTCAAGTAATCGTACAATAATCCATATGTAGACTGATGCATGTTTTTCGCTTGACGGAGGAAAATGACATACTTCTCCCATTCAGGACCAAGACTACTCAGGAACTTAGTATTCACTGCAATTCTTGGCATGATGATGTTGTGTTTATCCAAATCATTGATGATGTCTGAAAATCGGTGATGATAGGACTCTAGTGTCTCTCCAGGTTCAATCATGAAGTGTTCATAAGCCAAGTAAATTTTGGATTCCAAATCTTCCTGATTGAGTACAGATCCTTCCATAAGAAGACGAATATGATCCTACATTTTCTTTGCAGTCTTTTGAGCATCAACACTACGAAGAATTGGGTTTGGTAATCCTAAGAGGATATATTCCATTGCAAGCTCATCTGCTTCATAGTGTAGAAGTTCTTGAGGATTCAAGTCTGCAACAGTAGCAATGTTTGTTTGTTCATCTCTTGGTGGAATGGCATTTGGATCTCCGGGTACAATGACAGTAGGCATCTCAAATGGACCTTACAAGATAACCTGCTTAAGAACTTTCCATGTGGCTTCTTTAGATCACAAAACCTAAAGAACCTTATCACCCATTGATCGTAGTTTCCTGGAGTGAGCATTGGAGGTCTATCAAGTGATCCAGCCTCATGAATTGATTGTTGGCTGCTTAAAGCTTCAAACATCTTTGCAAACCAAGTGGGTTCCTTCATAGTGTTCCTTGATGGATGTTGATTGAAGTCATTTGTGTACGGTTGAACTTGAAGACTTGGTGGTGGTTGAACCATTTGAGGTTGGGGAATTGCAGCAAGTTGTGGAGTATGTTGTTGATTAAATTGTTGTTGATAAATTGCTTGTTGTTGATTCCATTGTTGATGTTGTGGACTTAATTGTTGTTGACGTTAAGGATAAGTGTAAGGGAAATAGTTAGAGTATGGTGGTTGTGACATGTTGATAAACTTGTGTTGGTAAAAATGGATCTTTGTAGTCGAATGAACCTTTGTTGATGAAGTATTCTTAGGCGTAGAAATCACAATAGCCAAGTAGCACTTATGCGTAAAAACACCAAAGTTACGCGTAACAATCAAGAGTTACGCGTAGATTTAGCTTACGCGTAAGTATGGAAAAGACTCTAAAGTTATGCGTAGACACAAAGTTAGACGTAGAAAGTTAGGCGTAGGATTATCTTATGCGTAAGACGAGGCTTAGGCGTAAGATAAATCTTAAGCGTAGGATTTCTACGCGTAAGCTTTATGCTTATGCGTAATTTTAGGGTTTTATCCCAAGTGATCTTTTACACTTCACAGTGCAAAAGATATCCAAAGTCGACGTATTTTCAGGCTTATCCAAGCAAGAAAACACGGAGTAAACCACGAAATCGAAGATCAAACCAAGGATAAAGTTACGCGTAAGATTAGGGTTTTCTTACGCGTAGACTTACTCGTAAAAGTGATAATGCCCAAAGATGTTTCTAAACCAGTTTTTGTGTGATGAAATAGCTTCAATAACACCAAAAGACACAAAAGTGTGAAACTTGATGATCCAAAGCTCTTAAAACTGTTACGCGTAGGATGAAACCCTCGTATAAAAACTAGTTTAAAAAACACGATCCACGCATAAAGTTTGAAACTTTTTGCCAAAAACACGTATTTTAACACCTTAAAACGTTGAAAGTACAAGAATCTTGGATTGAAAAGTGAAAAAATCGAGTTTTTAAGCGAGCCAAAGCACTCGTTACTTTTACGCGTAAGACCGAAACAAAAACTTCAAAAACAAAAGTGTTAACCCAACTATTTGGCGATTGATACCACTGTTAGGTCACTAGTTTTACAAACACAAGTAATATAGAAAGAGATAAAGGCGATTGAACAAGAAATCAAACACACACACACACGATATAGTAAGACCGGTTATGCGTAGGAGTATGTGAAAGAAAAACTTGAACAACCAACCCTCAAGTGAGGGTTATTACATAGTATTTATAGGCAAGGAGCTAGGGCAACACTCCTACTCCTTCCCTTTCTCCTATGGGCTTGGGCCTAAGCTCATGGGCCTTCTACATAAGCTTAAGGCTAATAACAAACATAAAGGCCATAATAAGCTAACTATTACATATGTGTAACTAACACTTGAATAAGGTTTAGGAGTGATTCCAACACATTTCTTTTCTACCACCACAATTTTCGAGTCATGATGAAGATTGTTATCATTGTCAACATGTTGAAAGCTTGATACATGAAGTACATAAACATCAACGTTTCATGTTTTATCACCTCCTCGAACGTTTCGACGAGATTAACAAACCCAAACAACCTTGAGCTTAAGGATTCAAGTGGTGTCCTAGTATTAAGCTTATCTTAAATAGTTTAGGATTCATATTTCATGTTTAAATCATTCTCTTAGTTTTAGAGATATGTAGATCATTTCTCGTATGTTTTATTGAATGAAATTACATGTTATATGCCATATTGTCTTGAGAATATGTTTGATGCCTTAATACATATCTCATTTTGATGTTAACATCACTTGTTACATCACCATTGCTGCCTTAAGCTTTCAGACA
>OU343216.1:142508608-142518791 GCA_910596185.1 Chrysanthemum makinoi | reverse complement strand
GTCTAAGTGACATTTGTTGTGTCATTTGTAAAGACATTCCTAAGTACGCTAGAGGTATTATTTTCTTTTTACTTTGCTTGATAATTAAGTATACCTATTTAGGTATTTATATGATTATCTTTTGTGCTTATACATGTTTTACATAAAGCTTCATTAGGAAGCCTTTTTCTCACATACGTGTTTTATTTCTCGTCTAAAGTCGTGGTATATAAAACTTTGTTTTGTTTCTTTTTTCCAATAATAAAACAAAACACGAATTTCAAAAATTCCTCCTTCCCTATAAAACCCCACCATCGACCACTCTACCAAACCCTCACTTTTTCAAATCCTCCAATTTCAAAATTTTCTCTTATTCAAAAACTTCATCTTCCTCCTCATTTCATCTCAACCGAAACCAAGAAGATTCGTCATCAACATGGTTTACATCGCACTCGTGCTCATCGCCCTAACACTCATCGCACTTGTGTTCCCTATGATGAAGTTCACATATGGAGACATTTACTTTGTGTTGTTAATCTACATTGGGATCATATACCCAATCCTTTATATCATCCTTAGTATTGAAATGCAATATTATTAATAATCTAGTTTATCTAGGTTATTTTTATCATAATGTGTTTGTCACTTATTTTGATTTATATGTTTTATATTCTTTCGTGATACATTAGAAGTCATGTATTCATGCTAAAAGAAAATGTAGGATAAAACATATTTCGTGGTATAAAAACTGTAAAATCTAAGTTTTTATCAAATCTGTTTCTGTTACTACAGATCCACGGATCCCGGAGGATATACTAGCCGGATCCCTTTTGTAAAAGAACCGTGGGATCCGTCCTACTGGAAAACAGTCTTCATGCAAGATTAAAAACCAATATCTTTCTAAATGTAATAATCCACTAGAAAGTCAAAACCTTGAGTATATCAAAGTGTTAAATACCATTGTTAATAAAAATCTAGTAAAAACATTAGATTGTCATAGGTTGACCACAAACATCTCTTTTTATTAACTTATCATTTTTATAGGTTCAACTATGACGCATGAATATGAGTTTGATTTTTCACTCACTAGCGTCTACACTCCGAACATCTCTCTCGAACCTAACACACTAGGCAATCATGTCCGTGGGTTCAATAATCTCGAAAACCGTCACTTCTATGAAGGACGTATTGTAGACACCTCTCTACAATTCGAAGAAGGTATCAATACCTCCTTCCGAGCCATAGGACTAGAATGCCTTCTTGAAATCAACGAGAAGATATGTCCAAGGTTCATAATGGAATACTTCCGTCAAGTCGAACTCGTTCGTAACGAGGATCGCTCTCTATCTCTTTGGTTTTATATCAAAACCAAAAGTTCACTCTAACCCTTGGGCATTTTGCTCACATCCTCCGGATTCCAAATCATGGACAATGTGCCTTCACCGAAGATTGGTCTCTTGATTCTCTCTTCAACTTTCGTGAAGAAAATAGTCCATATTGTTCACACATACCCTCTCCTGAAGATTTAAATCGCATAATATGCAAACCTCGACCATATTACTCCGATCCAAACATTATCTTTACAAGGGATATCCGAGAAGAGTACAAGCCTCTTGCACTCATCCTACGTGAAAATGTTTGGAGTCTTAGGGGAAATCGAGAAATTCTTCCCGCTTGTTGTGCTCACATGTTGTACTGTTTGCTAACACAACAACCATACAATCTCGCCTACTTCTTCGCAAGGCGAATTGCAAATATTCAAGGCTCCAAGAATAAACTCATCCCTTATGGAATGTTCTTGACATGCCTCTATCATAATGTTATGCACTTCCATCCTCAATTTCAAAGTCCATTGTACGTACTTGTGAACAAGATGATGGAACCGCTAAACATATCTCTCATGAAGACTTTCTTCATTCTTGATTCCACCAACACTCATCAATCACATAATGATCCTCCTAGCGAAAACACTCAAGGAAACTAATAGTATTCCAAAATAGGATCAAATCTCTTGTACTCGTGCTTTATCAATGTAATCCAATTTCCTTCATGAAATAAAACATTTTACATTTGATATCTTAGTATTAGAACTCTTTTTAGACTATCCTTGAGATATAATGCATTGTCAAGATCATTGCATACCTTTAGTAAAGGTCCTGCTGAGCAGATGGGCGGATCCCAAAGATTGTACTAGATGGATCCCTACTCTTAAGGAACCGTGGGATCCGGCAAACAGAAAATGCAATTGCAAGCATTATATTTCAAACATATCCTTAGAACACCTCACACACTAAGCTAAGCATAGTGCCTTAAGGTAAAATTAAGTCCTTATCAAGATAGGTTGATCTTTCCTACTCATACATAACTCACCTAGATCACACTCTAAGACGATTGTAGATCTACCGTTTCGTCCTTAATCCACTACTCTTCCGCTCTTAAACTCACACTTCATTTTTTTACTTGATCTCTCCCATCTAGCCTTAGAGATCTTTCGATTATGGAAAAATTGATCATCCTCACCTCAAAATTGATCAAAGTTGATCAAAATTTAGTTTTCCCATCTCAAAGCTTCTAGGATATTTTCAAAAACACTATCCTAAAACACAACCTGATCTCTAGGATCATTTAGCTTCAATTGACACTCTAAATCCTTAGTGTCATCCTTGCTCATCCATTGGTACTCTCGAAAGTTCCAAATCCTTCCATAAATGACAATCATTAGCTACATCATTCATTACCTTCAAGTACTCAAGCACCCCTTCATTTAAAACACTTAGGAGGACTGAAACACTCAAGATGATATAGGTCTTAGATCTTAGAAACATCATTTCCACCCTTTCATAATTGCTGAAAGCCGGATCCCTAGGATTAGCCTAGACGGATCTCTCTGAGGAAGGAACCGTGGGATCCGGATGACAGTTTATGTAAAATCTTGCTAAAACAATCATTTCAACTCATCTTCCTAACTCAAACACTCCATCTCATCTTAAATGAGTTCCTAGATCAGTGCAACCTCTGAAGTTGACTCTTGTGCATGTCAATCATCACATTCCAATGAATCCTAGTGGCTTAAGGCTTAAATGCACTTGCCAAATCTCTTAGTTTATAAACTACCTTGTTAGGACCTCCATAGTCATCACTCTCATCCTAACTTTCAGCTCTTGCAACCTCTTGAAATCATCTCATCATGAGGAAAACCCCAAGTTGTAACTTATCCACCAAAGAACCACCCATGAAAAAGGCTCGTGTTATACACGAAATTTCTTCAACCGAATCATCTCCCGTCAAGCCAACAAATGATAGAATTCTTCATCATCCAATCAAACCAATTCCTAAAAGGATAGTACCCACAAAACTACCTATGCCAAACACCACCATACCTCCTAGGCCAAACAATATCATCTCCACTAAACCATCACCATTGGTTCCTAGAGCTATTTCATTTACATCCCCACTATCATCACCACACCTCTACAATTTAGAGGACTTGCCTCCTAGGCCATCTCATCCGCTTCTGCCGACAACATTCTCCTCGTTAGGAGGAATAATGGTTCAAAATCAAGGTGTTGAGTCAACACTTGCTCCCGCTTCCTTTTCGCCGTTTCCATCATATAATCCCATTTGGATTATGAGAAATCATCAAAGTCAACCACCCGACCATATGGAAGTTGACACTTCTCTACCACCACCATCATTTTTGGTTGAGTCATTCTCAAATGCACCTCCACCAATCCCTCCATCGTTTGAATCTCCACAAGCCGCTTCCCTTGATCCTTCGCATCAAGCCATTTCACTTCTTCCACCACCACTACCTAGCCATGACAAAGATTGTTATCATTGTCAACATGTTGAAAGTTTAATACATGAAGTACGAGAAGACCAACGTTTCATGTTCTATCATCTCCTCGAACGTTTCGACGAGATCAAACCTAAACAAAACTTGAGCTAGAAGATTTTAGTGGTGTCCTAGCATCAAGCGATAGTTGGTTTAGAAATTCCTAGTCATGTATTTTCTTATTTCCTTAGTTTTTAGAGTCATGTATATCATAACTCTAGTTTTATTAAATGGAATTAGATGCTACTTGTTATTTTGTTGAGCATATGATTACTTTGTATTCATATCTTATTTATGTGATAACATTACTTGTTATATCACCTTGGTGAAATTAACAGCTAATACGGATCCCTCAGAATTGCCTAGACGGATCCCTACTAGAAGGGAACCGTGGGATCCGTGAAAACGTAAAGCTTTCTTTCTACTAACTTGAATCACATTTGCAGGAAATTGTGAATTATACTTGCTTTCTAACCTTTGTTTTGTAGTTATTCAATTTACATATGAAGACTTTGACATCCTAAAGCTAGGGGGAGCTTTATGTCAAAGCAATACATTGCAAATTACTTGCAATACTAGATTTACATTTCGTGACATCCCCTTGCAAAATTGCAATCATCAAGGGGGAGCACATTCGTCTCTTAGACGATATCTTTTGCAAACTTATTTGCAAATAAACTAGATTAGTATCACTTACTTGACGCCCTTACATAAGGATGGACTCGTCAAGGGGGAGTAAAGACGAGATCCTTTCCCGTTATTTGCTCTCTATTTCTTTTTACTTATTTTTTCTTTCACATGTTTTTCTTAAAAACGATGTGTTGCCTTCCTTCAAACACTTTTTGTTTCGACAAAAAGGGGGAGAAGAAAGTAAAAACTACAAATTCAAACTTTTACGAATTTTAGCTTTTCCTTAAAATAATTTTATGTTTTGTCATCAACAAAAACGGGGAGATTGTTAATACAAATAAGCCGTAAAAACGTTTATTTATATTTTACGATCTTCTATTGTTTTGTCGATAACAAACGTAAAATCATATTAACGAAACAAATAAAATACGTCAATTGTTTGAACTAATAGTTTCTAACATATTCACATTTTCACATAAAACACTAAAACAATTATAAGTGATTTTATGATTTAGTAATACATATGTACAACAACTAGTGTTTACATATTTGGATAAAATATACACATAACTAGTATGTAGTATATTGGGTAATATAAATGGGTAGAAACTTAAGTATCACAACCCATTGGGCAAATACATTGAATGTACCCAAAGCCCATAACCCATGGATCTTGACCCAAAACCCATTGCATGACATCATGCTTATATCACATATGGATAATACCCATAACCCATGGATCAACCCATACCCAAGTGACTAAGTGCATTGCACTCAAAGATACATTGTATCTAGCCAAAGATCCATGGTCCAACCCATGACCCATGACTCATAACCAAAATACCCATGGGTAAAGAGGAGCGTTCCATGGATCCCTAGCTTTGTGCTAGCCAGATCTCAAGTGGAAGGGATCCGTGGGATCCGGGGAACAGTGGGATTTTTACTCTATAAATAGTGAGCCATTTCTTTATTATTGATCATCTCTTTCTAACACACTTTCCCCCTGAGTTAAATCTCACTAACCTTAGATCCAAGAGATCAATGTTTGTAGTTTTTTTTTTGTGTGATCTTTTAGGTTCCTCTTAAAGGCAAGATCGCCACCTTTGAAGTCAAGCAAGCTCAAGTCCATGAGTTGCCATGCTTCCTCATCATCTAGGCTACTGAAGTCTTCTTGTTGATGATTCCTTTCTTTTCTCAAAGAAGTGTAGTGTTGAAGACATTAGTGAAAGATGTCTCAAGTGTTAAGACGAAGATATTAGTGAAAGGTATCTATCTTCTATAGCATAAGCACTTGTGGTAGGTGCTTAGAAGTCAAGACAAAGAAGCATTAGTGAAAGGTGCTTAGAAGTCAAGACAAAGAAGCATTAGTGAAAGGTGCTTAGAAGTGAAGACACAAGACTTTAGTGAAAGGTGTCTTGTAGATCTAGTCAAAGGCATTAGTGAAAGGTGCCTTAGATGTACATTAGATATGGTGTGTTTCGATGTACAAGATAGACTAGTATTAGATCCAAGGATATTGATATCCTTGATGATGTTATAAAGGAGTAGATCTCCTTTGGGATTAGTCGTTGGTGTAGTGTGGTAGTAGTTCCTCCATTGCAATGGAACTAGGTGCTTAGCCTAGTACCTAATAAAGGGTAGGCGACGTTGTGAAGGTGTAGTTCATCTTGGAGTGAAAGAACTAGGTACTTAGCCTAGTACCTTATAAAGGGTAGGCGACGTTGTGTAGGTGTGGTTCACCTTGGAGTGAAAGAACCCGGTGGTTAGCCTAGCACCGGAAAAAGGGTAGGCGACGTTGTGAAGGCTTCTCCGCCATAAGGAGATTGGTGTAGTGATTACGAACTCTCGAGTAGGTGACTCGGGGAGTGGAGTAGGGCAAGGAAGGTGTCCTTGTAGCCGAACCACTATAAATACTCGTGTTGTGGTTTTGTGCTTCTTACTCTTATCTTTTCATTACTTACCTTTATATGTTTGTTTATCAACATCCAACACACACATCCAAATAGATTGTCATAAGTCAATCTAAATAGATTAAAAAGAAGTTTTAATTGGCAAAACTATTCAACCCCCCCTTCTAGTTTTCTACAGACCTTGTCCACAATCGAAAACCTGATCTTTCCTTCCTTCGTGTGTTTGGTGCTTTGTGCTACCCAACAAATGATGGTCAAGATTTAGGAAAATTAAGAGCTAAAGCAGACATAGGAGTTTTTGTGGGTTACGCACCAAACAGGAAAGGTTACCGAATCTACAACAAAATAACCCGGGATATCATGGAAACTATTCACGTCACGTTCGATGAGCTGTCTGGGCAAATGGCTCCAGGATAATCAAGTTCTGGACCCGAATCTCAACCTTCACTAAGTAGTCCTATTAGTTCCTCCCTTGTACAAAACCCTTCACCAGCAGTTCCATATGTACCTCCTTCTGAAGAAGATTTGAAGAAATTGTTTGATCAAATATTTGACGAATATGATGAACTTATTGCTAATGATCTGTCTAGTCCTTCAACAGAGGGTGCTTCTAACCAATCCAATGTGGATAACCCTTCAGTCTCTATGTCATTGAGTCAAGAAGTTCCAACTACAGATCACTCATTCTCATCATCAAATCCTCAATCATCAAGTGTACATCATGGAATTGTTTCTGGCACCTATGATGGAGATAACCCCTTTGCTACTCCCGAAGATGCTCCATTTGAGAACATATTTGCTCCTAAACCAACCTCAGAACCATCTTCATCGAGATTCAACTCGCTACTTCGGTCCTCAACAACTCCCACACTAACACCTTAGAAAATGGACACATGACCATCCATTGGACAACATCATTGGAAACCCTTCTCGTCCAGTATCCACTCATAAATAACTTGCAACTGATGCCTTATGGTGCTTCTTCAACTCCATACTATCCAAGGTCGAACCAAAAGATGTTAAAACTGTCATGAATGAAGACAGCTGGTTCAATGCCATGCAACAAGAAATTCATGAGTTCAATAGACTAGATGTATGGGAATTAGTACCGCCTCCCCGACGTGCTATGATCATTGCTCTAAGGTGGATCTTCAAAGTAAAACTGATGAGCATGGTGATGTGTTAAAGAACAAGGCTCGATTAGTTGAAAAAGGATACCGTCAAGAGGAGGGTATTGAATTTGAAGAATCATTTGCTCCAGTTGCACGTATTGAGGCAATCATAATCTTCCTGGCTAACGCTGCAAGTAAGAACATGGTAGTCTATCAGATGGATGTAAAGACGGCTTTTTCTAACGGAGATCTTATGGAAGTTGTATACGTCAGGCAACCTGAAGGTTTTGTGAATCCTGAGCATCCTACTCATGTCTATCGCTTGAAGAAGGCCCTTTACGGTTTGAAGTAAGCTCCAAGGGCATGGTACGATACGCTATCAAGGTTTCTTCTATCTAATGGATTCATCAAAGGAGCCGTTGATCCGACATTGTTCACCAGAAAGTCAGGAAAACACTTAATTCACGTTCAAGTCTATGTTGATGATATTATTTTTGCCTCGACTGACCCCAATGAATGTGACCATTTTTCTAAGGAGATGGGCTCCAAATTTCAAATGTCAATGATGGGACAAATGTCATTTTTCTTGGGATTACAAATTTCACAAAGTCCCTGAGGCATTTTTATCAATCAATCTAAATATGCTAATGAAATCTTAAAGAAATTTGGATTTGACTCTTGTGACCTTGTTGACACTCCCATGGTGGAGCGTACTAAACTGGATGAGGACCACTCAGGGATCATGGTTGACCAAACTAAATATCGGAGTATGATTGGGTCCCCATGTACCTCACACCGCCAGAGACCGACATTCTGCTGTATGTATGTGTGCTAGATACCAGGCTAAGCCTACCAAAAAGCACCTTGAAGCGGTTAAACGAGTCTTTCGGTATCTCCAAGGAACCATCAACATGGGACTTTGGTACCCAAAGGATACTGGTATGTCACTAACAATTTATGCAGATGTCGACCATGCGGGATGTCAAGATACACGTCGAAGCACATCAGGAGGTGCTCAGTTTTTGGATGATAAGCTTGTGAGATGGTCTTTAAAGAAACAAATGAGTACTTCTATATCCTCTACAGAGGCAGAATACATAGCCATGTCATCTTGTTGTGCTCAAATCCTATGGATGAGATCCCAATTATCTGACTATGGCTTTGAATTCAACAAAATCCCTCTGTATTGTGATAACAAAAGTGCCATTGCTCTCCTGTGCAACAACGTTCAACATTCGAGAGCAAAGCATATCGACATTCGACATCATTTCATCAGGGAGCAAGTGGAGAACGGTGTGGTGGAACTTTATTTTGTGAGAATTGAATACCAATTAGCAGACATCTTCACCAAAGCTCTTCCTAGAGAACGTTTTGAGTTTATCCTTCCACGACTTGGTCTTAAGAGTCTACAACCGGAAACACTCAAACGTCTTCAAGAGGACGACGAGGAGTAAAAGTTTTTCTTCATCCATCTCTTGTAAATATTTATTCAAAAAGCAAAATACAAAATTATAAAACCCACAAAAGAAAATAGAAAAATATAAAATTAAAAAAAAAAGAAAAAAAATCCATAAAAATCAGAAAATCTTTGAAAAAGCTAAAAATATCTTTCTCTTCTTTTCTTTTATTTGATTTCATCTACGGTCTTTGTGTTGTCATTCAAAGAGTGACACGGGTCTTTAGATGAAGTTCGAATGTACATAATTTTAAAAAAAATAATAAACAAAAAATAAAAATAAAAAAAATTTGAGAGAAAGAAAAATAAAAGGTTTATAGTCATTTCTGACTATACCCCGGTTTTAAAAGAAAGAACAGAGCCATGCTTTATCTTATTTCTCAAATCTCATGCTTTGATTCTAAAAACAAATGTTTGTCACCAAAAAGACAAATGTTTCATTCACAAATATTTTTCCTTCTATAAATTCTTCTGAAAAATATTTGTTATCTAATGAAAACTTATAGCTTTGAAAAATAACTCGGACTCAATTTTTGAAAATCATATGGGCTTGACATTTGTCAACATCTCTATCTCTCAATCAACAACTTATGTCATTGATTGAGGGGGAGAATGATTTCAATTAAATCAAAAGGTTATTTATCATACAATTGGTTCAGACCAAAGCTTATGTCATGTTTTCAAAAGATACTCAAGCATGTTTAATCATTGGAGTTTAAGGTCTCAGATTTGATCCTTATCGGTTAAATGTTTTCATAAGCAAGTCACAATTCTCCTCAAAAGCTTTCAAAATCAATTTAAATCTATAGAGATCACAAATCTTAAATGACTTGGAAATTGTGATCGGGGGAGAATTTGTGATTTAAATTGGATTTAAACTGATAATTCGATAAATGGTTTTATAAGTGATTAGCAAGTTCTCCTCCCTACATGTGCCAAACGATTTCAAATTTTCCATGCACATGTTAAGGGGGAGCATCTATATCAAACCAAAAAGGATTGAAACGTGATTGATTTATCTCTAAGTGCAGGTTTTCCCTAATATGTGCAAAACACTTTCGAATCTCGATGCACATATTGAGGGGGAGCAACCTTTTGAAAACAACATCCTTTCCCATAAATATCTTTAACCAAGTATGAAAAATACTAATCTTGATCGGGAAGGTGATGTCGATATTTTTAGAAAATGATTAATCAATGAATTGAATTCTTCCTCTTGCCTCCATGTGCCAAAATGATTTCCAACATTCGATGCACATGT
>OU343216.1:142454763-142508508 GCA_910596185.1 Chrysanthemum makinoi | reverse complement strand
TCCCAATACACTCGGTTCCGACATGCTATATGTTTCGCCTTGACCCATGCGGGGTCAACCGAACAGGGGAGTCACCCCCAATAGATCTATTTATAATATTCGCGCTTCCCAGCAGGAATTGACGGTTCATGAAAAAGGCAATGTGGGATCTAAGGACTTAGGTTAAGCTGCGTAATATTCTAAGTCAAGCATTATGGTATGGTCCATAAAACATCAATGTGTGATGTATCTTTAAACATATCAATCATAAAGCATAATATGCATGGAAATGCACAATTTCAATAATTAAAATCATTTAAGTAAAATGAGCATGTATCTTCCCCAAAACAAGTATAAAACAGTTTAAAGTAGGGGCTATGAAACTCACCTTGGCCATTAGTAGTCCGAAAGGAGACAAATCAATTAGTGGTAGTACACGGCTCCGGCACGCAACCTAATTTAGTACGGCAACTTTAGTCTTTACTCATGTTTAAGACTCGATGAAGTTTAACTAACTTTATAAATTTCTTAATATTTGTGTTGTTGTTGTTGCTTGTGTGGCTTTATTTAAGATTGGTAATAGATTTTCATAAGTTTGAGTGCATTGGCTTATGGAAAGGTACACGCAGAAAAGGATATCAAGGATGAACGAGGCTTCGGTTTGATGGAAACCGGAAGATGATGTACGGAGATAATTACATATGATTTTAGACGTTAATGGATTGTGTAATTATTATTTCAAAGGTATATAATTTACTAAAGGTACATACATGTACAAATATCTCTATGCATCACATTTATTGGTTAACATAGGAGTATTTAAGTAATAGCCTTACTTAATATCTTTGTATTTACATAATTTGATGGTGCAAGTTATGAATAAATCTCCTCATTGATGGTTATCATATAAAAATATAATAGGTTATATTTGGTTATTTATAAAATATAACAAGTTAATTATATTTTGACAAAAGTTGAACATGATTCATGTATACAAATAAATTGATAAGTTTATATGTATATGTTGGCAAAAATATGGTATGAACTCAAGTATATATTTTCATTTGTCCGAGGTGACTGATGTCAAAGTTTAATAATAAATTTTGTTAAATTTAAATACTCGAAATAGGGTTATAAGTAATGTAAAAATATTCGTTTATATCTTATAAACTCCCATTAGTGACTAAGGTGGTTTTTAATTTGTCTAAAGTTTATATCATTTGGTTCACGACTAAAGTCTTCAATAGTTTTGATCTTATGATTTATCAAGTAACATAATAGTCGGATGAGATCGGGAACTTTGTCGCGGGATGAGCTGAGTCTAGTGGCAAACACACGCTGAAAACTTCATGGGCTTGTGGAATTAGAAGACCCATACTTGGTCAATACTTGTTCTCATTGTAAACATAGATTTGGGCTTGTGGAATTAGAAGATCCAAACACACCCTTTTCGACCCCGATGAGCTTGCAACCTAGAAGAGTAACAAGCCTTCTTAAAAACTGGGTTTTGAGGCCCATGATCACTACTAATTAACGCCATATTTTGAACTGTATTTTATTTGTACCAGGTTTGACGCGAGAATGTTTCAACCAACATAACAATGTTATATTGTCGACTCCCTTTCGGTTTTTAGAGAACTAATACGCGAACGTTTCCCCTACCACTTCGTGGTCTTGAGGCAGTCTCGATAGCAAGCACCCTTCGGGGTGTCTTTTACTTGACTTAAAACAAAAGTTAACACCTTTTGGGTTTACTTACACACTAAAACAAACATGACTTTCAAAGTAAGTGGGCATAATCCAGGGAGCATAGAGGCTTGATTTCGACACTAGTCTTACCCACAAACCAACATGACCAAAACCAAGTTCTTTTACTGAAACTAAACGGAATCAAGACTCGTCGCCAACTATACAAACCCGTAATCATGCGGCATTGAACCTATTGCGAGACACGCAACAAAATGGGTCACAAGTATATTTGGCTAGTATCCGAAACACAAACAATCACCATCGGGCACATATAAAGGTCGAGATCGAGATTTGGCATCGTCGATCGTATGACCCAACCTGAGTGAGTGGCTCGACCTCGACCATACCCTTATGACTTCAGTGGCTCACACGAGAAATCAAACACCTCTGAAGTGGGTTTTCATTTTAGTTGAGTAAAGAAGAATTAAGTCAAAAATAATAAGTGGAAAAACTAATAGGCCGATTTCTACTTAAGTCACACGTTAAGCCACATAAATAAGTTATCAGGTTTTCAACTTTTCTTTCCGCTTGTATTTACCACACGGCAACAACAACATTTAGCCTCCCATTTCCAATTAATTGTTTGATCTTGTTTGAATTTGTTTCAAAAAAAATCTTAATAACTTAAACAAAACAAAATTTCCATAATACACAAGAAAGAAAGTTAACAAATTTTTCTAACAAGAGGAGAGTGGTGCGTCAAAGGAAGAGCACCAACTGGACTTGAACAAATCTTCAATCAATCGACTCTAATACACGAATTTTCACCGGAACCAGGTTAATTACACTTCGAATTGACTAAACCCTCGCTTGATTTCGAAAACCCCTAAATCAATTGTGAAGAACCCTAAATTGAGAAACCCTAATTTAGTGAAATTTTGTGTATGGCAATTTAAGAAAACCTGTAGAGGATCAACTCTAGTTATAGAAGGATAAAAGGAAGGTCTTGAATCCACTTTCTCATCTTGATTGTAGTGTGACACTTTACTTGGCTTCCATCTCCACCCATAGCCACGCTAGAGTCTCCTTGTGATAGTCTAGGGTAGATTAGGTGGCTGAGAATTGGTGGTGATGGTGATGGCTTCTTGTGTTGATTATCCAAAAGAATAAGAAAGATACATTTTGGTGTTTTTGTTCCTGTGTATGTCAAAAAGAGAACATGATGCAGATTGACAAATGATGGAGAATGTGGGTAGGGGGTAGGATGTGTTTTATTATTTGTTTTATTATACAATACAGTACAATCTGTCACTCGCATGGTTCAATCGAATCCTCAAGTAAACGTACCTTCCTGGTACCCGCAAAATGTAAAAATTATATTTTTGGAAACGCTCTTGAGAGCGTAAAATTATAGAATCATTATTATGTAGGATTCAAATTATAACATTTTTTGTCGTCACTAAATCGGTGTCGGTATGCGTGTGTATGTGCTTTTTTCTGAATTTGTAAGATGACCTCTCTATTTCTTTCAGAAATTATTAGTGAATGTTTAAAAGTGTATATTTCACTTACCTAAGTATTTATTTTTAGTTCGTATGTTAACAAGGTGCGTCTGCGGTTATGATCAGTGTGCGGAATAACTTCCCGAAATGATGGTTTAAGCTTATGTATGCTTAAATTTAACTCCGAGAATAATAAGTTTCACATTTATAATAAGGATACTTAGTGGACAAGTATCGTGTTGTGTGTCGGGTTTTTAAGGAAACGAGATGACCTCTCGTTTTAAATTTAAATATCGATACATTTCTAAAATTACGATTTAAATTTTCGACGATCTAAATATTATTATAATAATCCGGAATTTTACGGGTTGTTATAATGCAATACCACTAGGTGGTTACCGGATATCACTTGGAATCGTGTTATCACTTTCCAAAGTAAACTATTCGACCTTATGCCTGGGTTACACGAATATCTACTTGGGATAAGACCAAATGTTAGTTATTGAATTAGGCACAATCAATAACCCTTGCGCATAAAAGTGTTTTAGCTATTTGTTTGTTTCTCCTGGTTTCGTATTCCTCATGCTGATGATGACATTCTCTATATATAGTAGAGAACACTCAATCCTAATCAATGGACTTTATGAGTAATTAATGGCCAATTAATCACCCATAATAAGCCTTCATTATCATAGAAATAGTGGTTACATGACCAATTAAACGTGGTCATAGCGTCATAACTTGACCACTTGAATGAGTCAAATGTTACAAATCAATCACTGCAACACTACCAGCAGAACCATTACACTAGCAGCTAGGAACCAATACACTACCAAGTAGGAACCATCAACTGCAACATTACCAAATAGAACCATTACACTAGCAGCAGGAACCAATACACTACCAGTAGGAACCATCGGTTACTACACTAGCAGTAGTAACATATACACTAGCAGTACTAACCACAATTGAGTCAGGGTGTTCAAGGACCTCATGGGTGTACACTCCGTACCTCCTTCCCCAAAACCAGGTGTGAACTAATCCCACAAGTGCACTAAATTTTCCAACAATCCTCCCTAAATTTAGTTCACTTCTTGTGCAAGAAAAACAAACATCAAACAAAACATGTGCATAAACGAAAATATCCTGAGGATTGAATTTCCATCTTAGTACATTACACGTTCAAATATTCAAGAATCAGGGTGTTCTAAGAATTGAACCCTTCAACCCATTTGAATACTTGAAAATAACATACACAAAAGTTTTCAAACACTTAAAAGCTCCTGACACTAAACAAGCCATGTGTCCATATCCAAATTCATAAATGTTGTAAGAGCCAAAAGTCCAAAAGCTCCTTGAAGCGGCAAAACTTCAACATTCACATAGGTGGTACCTCTTTATTCATGCTCCTGCCAAGCACTTTTTCAAAGAAAATTAACCATTAAGAAGTAAAGACTTCATCCTCCTTTCAAGAGGTTCTCGAAGGCACAACCTAGGGATGTAAATAAAACATGTGCTCTAGTCCACTGAATGTTTAGCTTTCCACATTGAACTCAGCTCCCAAGTTTCCTTAGGAGGAGTTTGATGTCTTAGCATTCAGTGACTAAGTTGGACTTAAACCCATCCCTTTAGCAGACTTTAAAACCAAGTCTCTAGCTAATCCCTTCGCCAAGTGATCAGCTAAATTTTGTTGAGATCTAACAAACTCTATAGATATCACCCCATTCATGATAAGCTCACGAATCATTCTATGTCTGACACCTAAGTGTCTAGACTTCCCATTGTACATCTGGCTATAAGCCTTTGCCAATGTAGTCACACTATCATAACGGATAGAAATAGGTGCTATAGGTTTAGGCCACAATGGAATCTCAAGATGCAAGTTTTTCAACCATTCAACTTCTAAACCAGCAGCTGCTAAGGCCATAAATTTAGATTCCATTGTTGAACTGGTGATGCAAGTTTGCTTCTTGGATGCCCAAGAAACTGCACCTCCACCAAGTAGGAATGCCCAGCCACTAGTAGACGAATTGTCTTCGTTAATGATCCAACTTGCGTGAAAGCAGTGTATCATTCTAATCTTGAAGGATAACCAGGTATATGAGAGACTATAATCCATAGTTCTCTTCGATACTTCATTACCCTCTGAATTGCTTGTCGCTGATGAGCACTAGGATTGCTAGTATACCTGCCGCTTTACCCACGCAAAAGCAATTCAGGTCTTGTACAAGTCATGGCATACATCAGTGACCAATTACCCTAAAATACTCAAGTTGAGATACAACCTTGCCATTATTAGGCATCAGCTTCTCACAAGTATCCATAGGTGTACTCACTCGAGTACAATCAAAGTAATTGAATTTCCTCAACACCTTCTCAATATAATGAGATTGAGAGATAGAAATTCTTTTACTTTCATGTTTAATCCTTATACCAAGGATAACATCGGCCTCCCCCATGTCCTTCATGGAGAACCTTGATGACAAAAATTCCTTTGTCAAGTCAACCTGATTTTGGTCAGTGCCAAAGATCAACATGTCATCAACATATAGACAAATGATGACTCCTTTACCGGATTCATCAAATTTGCTATATACACATTTGTCAGCTTGGTTAAGAACATAACCACTAGACAAAACCACTTCATCAAATTCGATGTCATTGCTTGGTGCCCGCTTTAGTCCATAAAGAGACTTAATCGATGATTGCGTTTTACCCACTGTCTTAATATTTATAAAGTCTCGTTATACCTATGGTGATTAAATAGACATGTTTATAAAATAAATTTGGGAAAAAGAATTATTATTTGTGTTTGGCTTATATAAAAATAACACTTTTTATATAAGGGGGTATTTGTTTAAGCTTTATATATGAGCTTACGTGCTTATTTGATTTCGGATTATATTTCATATGTATTAATTTGGGCTTATTTTAAGACTTGTGGGTTTATATAAGTTTATCATAATAATAAACTTATATAAGCCCATAAGTCTCAAAATAAGCTAAAAAATTAGGGCTTATGAAATATGTTTTAAACACAAATAAGCTAATAAGCCACATATAAGCTTCAACAAACACCCTCTAAAAGCGAAGAGTTGTTATTTATAATATTGCACGTGTATAGTGACGAAATTAGCGATCATTTTTTAGCTTGGTCACTAACTCGCGAATGACCAAATATTAGTGTTCAAGTGTTCATCATTATATGGTTATTAAATTGCCTAAATTGTGCAAAAAAAAAAAAAAAGGTCGACATTATATTCTGGTCAGTAAAGGATCTTTTTCTTGTAGCGCCATTAGCTTAATTTTCTCATTAAAAGAGGAGATGGGTAGTAAACTAAAATATACCTTAAGTTTAAAGTTCCTAAACGTAGAGACCAAAAAGTTTGGAGGGAAAAAGCTTTTAAAAGATATTTTGTACAGTAGTAGTAAAAACCCTTTTACGGAAAGTTCTAGTAAAAGGTTATATTATCAAATTTTATAAATAAGTATCTGGTTATAAAAATAACTTATAGTTTTAATTATTGTCACATATAAAATGCATGTCAATACGTTTTGCTCTCCTAATTGCTATCATATACGTACTGTTGAGTCGGTTACAAGATTACATGCAACAACTTCTATATAAACTTCAGCTTCGTTCACTATATCACACCAAAAAAAAAAAAAAAAAAAAAAAAATTAAACCATTATAATTTCGACTTCAATCATGGAATGCAGAAATTTAGAGATCTCACTCATCTCCGCTGAGGGTATCAAGAAATCAGATAGAGTTTACGTCGTTGCTTACATCTCAGAAACATTCTGCAGATTTCGAACACCAGAAGACAAAACAAGAGGTTCAGAACCCACATGGAATCATCCCATGCATTTCACAATAGAAGAAGCCCTAGGAAAACAAAACCGCCTGAAACTTGTTGTTAAGATTAAGGAGGTCAGGATGTTTTTCGATAAGAATCTGGGCGAAGTCGGCCGTGTGCCGATCAAAGAGCTAGTGGAAGGTATCAAAGATGAAGGGGATGAAGAGAAGAAGTATGTTAGTTATGAAGTGTTAAGAAAGTCCAAGAAACCAGGAGGGTTTCTCAAGTTTTCGTATAGATTTGGTCCAAAGTTTATAAAGCCGGTCAGGGCTTATCGTGAAGTTACGTCATATACTGATGGTGGTCATTATGATAGTGGTGGTGGTGGTCATGGCGGTGGTCATCATCATGGTGGTGGTCATTATGATAGTGCTGGTGGTGGTCATGATGGTGGTCATGATGGTGGTCATCATCATGGTGGTGGTGGTGGATGTGGTGGTGGCGATGGCGGTGGTGGTGGATGTGGTGGTGATGTGGAGGCTAGGTGGCGATTAAGCTTATTGAAACTTGAAACTATTGTTACGTTTATTGATTCTTTTTATTTTCTTTAAGACTCTGAACGTATTCGTCTCCTTGTAAATGCATTGTTGATACCAATTAATATATGTAGTTCAGTAGATGAAAAAGATTATCGTTACAATGCTTCGTATTAAACACATGTACGGATACATACATGCATACTTTTCTCTAGCGTCAAGGAAGAAGGAACTCGAGCTACTTTTCCTATAAGAATTAATGTCACTCCAAAGTTTCTAAGTTTTGGATTCAGTATGTTGATGATTCCGGGTTGTTATATTAAAGTCTAATTGAGTATTGGCGGTTTTAGGTGATATAAAAGCCCTAAATCTAGAAACTGTACCATATAGTGTTGTTATGATTGTGCTTGCTTTGTTTACTTATCTCCCAAGCTCTATTCCATGTTCATAAAGCTTATATACATGAGCTCATATTATGTCTTGTTTCGAGTCAATCTTGGGTTGATTGTCATGTTCTAACTTAACTACATGTATATATGTGTATTGCTTTAATTTGATTGCTCTTTTCTTTGGGCTATTGGAGGTGGCTTTGTTAATATTCTCTTATGTTCGCAATTATCTGAAATTTTTGCTAAGTTTGGAGTCCTCTACCTATACTTTCTCCTCAACAGATCCTGGATCACGTCCTTGCCAAACACTATTTACATTCTACCTGACTTTAATTTGCCAAGAACCGGTAAAATTGCAATTGCTTGTATTATGTTTGTCAGTTACTTTGTGACTTTGTGTGCTCAGATTTTGTTTGATCATTGCATATGAACTATGTAGTCACTACAAAATAAATGACATTTGCTCACTAAAGCAAGTGTGAGCAAATGATAAAAAACAGTCACTAAAAGCTAATATATCAACTCCCACTAAAAAAAGAAGAGTAAGTAACCAAGAGCAATGTTTTAAAACCCGGGTCGACCCGGCCGGTTCAACCGGTTGAACCGGGAACCGGATCGATGACCGGGCCGGATGTGACCGGGTTTTTGCTTGTTTAAGAACCGGATTGAACCGCCGGTTTTCTCTTAACCCGGGTTGACCCGGTTTGATAAATCCGGCCGGGTCAAGCATTTGTTTTAAAATACAATATGACAACAAACTCCTATACTTCTATTTTTTGTATTCAAAGTGATATGCTATGAATAGCTTGAATTCAAGAACTAAAACGCCCACAGAAGTGGTATAACCAGAGAATATGTGTATGAGCCTTGTATGCATTTACATTGAGAGCTAACTAAAGATATAATGGACAAATTTACTAGTGCCTCAAAAGAATATCGGCAAGAAACAAGAATCATTGTGGAAAAAAAGGGAATACTAGTCAATATTATAACCAAAACAAAGGTTTTTCATGTTTAATATGTGTTTGGCATTTACTTTTACATGTTTTATAGATGTTTGGTAAGTTTAATAATTAGAATTTTTATTTAATAGAAAACCGGTTTGACCCGGTGGTCGAACCGGTTGAACCGGTGACCCGGTGAACCGGCCATCAACTGGTCAACTTAAAACCGGTTTTAAAACATTGACCAAAAGATCACTAAAAGTCTTTGTTACTAAAATTTTAGTAAGCAAAAGTTTAAAAGATTCAGTGACTCAACCTATTTAGTCACTAAATGGTACATCAGTTCTCTATAAAATAACTAAAATGACGAAGGTTTTAGCCATTTTCATCAAAGAAAAGTCTCTAAAACCATTTAAATTAGGATGATGTTACGTAAATCTATACAATTACAAACTCAACAATATAAAAACTATAAATTTATTGCTAGAAACACATGTTTATAATTTGATTCAACTTTTAAACCAACTTCTATGCAAGATAATAGAGAACAATTATGTTACATCAAGAACATCCTATATCCTATCGATGCTCATAGCCATTCCTCCATTAGCAAGTAGCGATCCATCAACAGAAAGACTCGATATTGGATGCTCCAAATAACCAATCATCGCACATAACATTGTGGATTATACAAAAGAAAATCAAAATATAAAGTAAAAACAATGTTATTGAAAGACTAACACACACCTAGAACACCACCCGCTAGCGATTGAGTCATTTCCACCTCCACTACCAAGTTGACAAGGTAATCCAAAGATCACCATATGGAAGGCCATCTTCAATACAGGTGTCGTTATAACAACCATGTCCACTTGTACCACCATAACCTCCCCTACTGCCAATTCCATTGCTTAATAAATGTCCCCTGCCAACACCTCCCGCAACCTTTGTTCACAAAGTCGATCCTCGGTTTACCATCATTTTACTACAAAAGGAAATTTCTCCGAGCATACATACCCATCCTAGATTAGGGTGAGCATTCCGACCGAAAACCGCCAACCGACCGACTCACGTCGGAACCGACCCGCCCGATTCGACCGACCGCTACTCGGGTCGGAGTCGGTTCGACTTTTCGTGTTCCTGGGACTCGGTGGGACGGCAAGAAACCAGAAAAGACAAGCGAAGGTGACCGAACCCGACATACCGATTCGGACCGATATCGACAGACTACTTTCGGGTCGGGATTCGGTTTTGGTTCTCCGGCTAATCGGGAATCGGGCTTGTCCGGATTCGGTCGGACGGGCGGGAGAGGCCCATGCTCGCCTTATCCTAGATGTGCGACTTTACCCGTTAGGGAACAAGATGATCCTCGCCTTATGAAAATGCACAATGCACTTGTATAAGGCCTTCAACCAAGATATCTTCAACACGACATATCCGAAAAAATCATATATATATCGGACCGACATAACAAAGAAAATGACTACCTTTCATCTAATTTGGTAACTTGTAAACCGAAATCACCAAGAGTGAAGGACAATGAAGCATTCACATTGCAAGTCATCGTGGACGAAGAAGTTCGATCTAGACATCTTGTAGAATTACAATTCAATTTTGGGGTCCTGTATCATATCCAATAATACAGTACATTCAAGAAAACACCAATAAAGCATGCTATTGCTTAGGTAAAGCAAAGATCATAAAAGAGTAAATTGGCAAGATGGGTCGATTTGGACCATTTTGTACATTAAACATATCGAACGGAAGGGTTGACCCAAACAAATTTATCCATATTAAAGTTATATGAATAGACACATTAACAATATAATCATATAGTTTCAACTTTTAACCTATTTGGGACAAATCACAACAAAAACCAACCCATTCATAAATAAATGGGTAGATACCACCTCTATAAAAGAGAAACTAACTTACACATCGTCATTTTTGGCATTCCCTAAGGGACCACGCGAGAACGAACCTGGATCAAACTTCAAACCACAAGAGGCAATGGGATCGCTTAACGGGAGGATATCATTGATAATTAGTAATGGACAAATCACATAGTATATGTAATGGACAATTACAAACTCAACAATATAAAAACTATAAATTTATTGCTAGAAACACATGTTTATAATTTGATTCAACTTTTAAACCAACTTCTATGCAAGATAATAGAGAACAATTATGTTACATCAAGAACATCCTATATCCTATCGATGCTCATAGCCATTCCTCCATTAGCAAGTAGTTTATCCATCAACAAAGACTCGATATTGGATGCTCCAAATAACCAATCACTGCACATAACATTGTGGATTATACAAAAGAAAATCAAAATATAAAGTAAAAACAATGTTATTGAAAGACTAACACACACCTAGAACACCACCCGCTAGCAGTTGAGTCATTTCCACCTCCACTACCAAGTTGACAAGGTAATCCAAAGATCACCATATGGAAGGCCATCTTCAATACAGGTGTCGTTATAACAACCATGTCCACTTGTACCACCATAACCTCCGCCACTGCCAATTCCATTGCTTAATAAATGTCCCCTGCCAACACCTCCCGTGCAACTCGTTCACAAAGTCGATCCTCGTTTACCATCATTTTACTACAAAAGGAGAAATTTCGGTCTCGAGCATACATACCCATCCTAGATTAAGGGTGAGCATTCCCGACCGAAAACCGCTAACCGACCGACTACCGTGGAAACCGACCGCCCGATTCCGACCGACTTTACTCGGGTCGGGAGTCGGTTCGACTTTCATTCTCGACTCGGCCGGACGGGCAAGAAACCGAGAAAAGACAAGCGAAGGTGACCGGAACCCAACATACCGATTCCGACCGACTACGCCCGATACCAACCGACTACTTCGGTTCGGGATTCGGTTTACGCTTCTCCGGCTAATCGGGAATCGGGCTAGTCGGGATTCGGTCGGGCGGGCGGAGAGGCCCGATGCTCGCCTCTATCCTAGATGTGCCGACTTTACCCGTTAGAACAAAGGATACCCTCGCCTTATTAAAATGCACAAATGCCCTTGTATAAGGCCTTCAACCAAGATATCTTCAACACGACATATCCGGAAAAATCATATATATATCGGACTGACATAACAAAGAAAATGACTACCTTTCATCTAATTTGGTAACTCTTGTAAACTGAAATCACCTGAAGAGTGAAGGACAATGAAGCATTCACATTGCAGTCATCAGGTGGACGAAGAAGTTCGTCTAGACATCTTGAAGAATTACAATTCAATTTTGGGGTCTTGGTATCATATCCAATAATACAAGACATTCAAAAAACACCAATAAAGCATGCTATTGCTTAGGTAAAGCAAAGATCATAAAAGAGTAAATTGGCAAGATGGGTCGATTTGGACCATTTTGTACATTAAACATATCGAACGGGAAGGGTTGACCCAAAACAAATTTATCCATATTAAAGTTATATGAATAGACACATTAACAATATAATCATATAGTTTCAACTTTTAACCTATTTGGGACAAATCACAACAAAAACCAACCCATTCATAAATAAATGGGTAGATACCACCTCTATAAAAGAGAAACTAACTTACACATCGTCATTTTTGGCATTCCCTAAGGGACCACGCAGAACGTAACTCGGATCAAACTTCAAACCACAAGAGGCAATGGGATCAGTTAACGGGAGGATATCATTGATAATTAGTAATGGACAAATCACATAGTATATGTAATGGACAATTACAAACTCAACAATATAAAAACTATAAATTTATTGCTAGAAACACATGTTTATAATTTGATTCAACTTTTAAACCAACTTCTATGCAAGATAATAGAGAACAATTATGTTACATCAGTAACATCCTATATCCTATCAGATGCTCATAGCCATTCCTCCATTAGCAAGTAGTTTATCCATCAACGAAAGACTCGATATTGGATGCTCCAAATGAACCAATCACTTGCACATAACATTGTGGATTATACAAAAGAAAATCAAAATATAAAGTAAAAACAATGTTATTGAAAGACTAACACACACCTAGAACACCACCCGCTAGCAGTTGAGTCATTTCCACCTCCACTACCAAGTTGACAAGGTAATCCAAAGATCACCATATGGAAGGCCATCTTCAATACAGGTGTCGTTATAACAACCATGTCCACTTGTACCACCATAACCTCCCCCACTGCCAATTCCATTGCTTAATAAATGTCCCTCGCCAACACCTCCCGTGCAACCCGTTCACAAAGTCGATCCTCGCTTTACCATCATTTTACTACAAAGGAGAAATTTCGTCTCGAGCATACATACCCATCCTAGATTAAGGGTGAGCATTCCCGACTGAAAACCGCCAACCGACCGACTACCGCCGGAAACCGACCCGCCCGATTCGACCGACCGCTACTGGTCGGGAGTCGGTTCTAGTTTTCTGTGTTCTCGGGACTCGGGTCGGGACGGGCAAGAAACCGAGAAAAGACAAGCGAAGGTGACCGGAACCCGACATACCGATTCCGACCGACTACCGCCCGATACCAACCGACTACTTTCGGTTCGGGATTCGATTACGTTCTCCGCTAATCGAATCGGGCTAGTCGGGATTCGGTCGGGCGGGGCGGAGAGGCCCGATGCTCGCCTCTATCCTAGATGTGCTGACTTTACCCGTTAGGGGAACACGGTGACGATCCTCGCCTTATGAAAATGCACAAATGACCCTTGTATAAGGCCTTCAACCAAGTATATCTTCAACACGACATATCCGAAAAATCATATATATATCGACCGACATAACAAAGAAAATGACTACCTTTCATCTAATTTGGTAACTCTTGTAAACTGAAATCACCTGAAGAGTGAAGGACAATGAAGCATTCACATTGCAAGTCATCAGTCGACGAAGAAGTTCGCTCTAGACATACCGAGAATTACAATTCAATTTTGGGGTCCCGGTATCATATCCAATAATACAGTACATTCAAGAAAACACCAATAAAGCATGCTATTGCTTAGGTAAAGCAAAGATCATAAAAGAGTAAATTGGCAAGATGGGTCGATTTGGACCATTTTGTACATTAAACATATCGAACGGGAAGGGTTGACCCAAAAACAAATTTATCCATATTAAAGTTATATGAATAGACACATTAACAATATAATCATATAGTTTCAACTTTTAACCTATTTGGGACAAATCACAACAAAAACCAACCCATTCATAAATAAATGGGTAGATACCACCTCTATAAAAGAGAAACTAACTTACACATCGTCATTTTTGGCATTCCCTAAGGGACCACGCAACGTAACACGGATCAAACTTCAAACCACAAGAGGCAATGGGATCGCTTAACGGAGGATATCATTGATAATTAGTAATGGACAAATCACATAGTATATGTAATGGACAATTACAAACTCAACAATATAAAAACTATAAATTTATTTCTAGAAACACATGTTTATAATTTGATTCAACTTTTAAACCAACTTCTATGCAAGATAATAGAGAACAATTATGTTACATCAGTAACATCCTATATCCTATCAGATGCTCATAGCCATTCCTCCATTAGCAGTAAGCGATCCATCAACAGTAACATCCATTACATATACTATGTAATGGACAAATCACATAGTATATGTAATGGACAATTACAAACTCAACAATATAAAAACTATAAATTTATTTCTAGAAACACATGTTTATAATTTGATTCAACTTTTAAACCAACTTCTATGCAAGATAATAGAGAACAATTATGTTACATCAAGAACATCCTATATCCTATCGATGCTCATAGCCATTCCTCCATTAGCAGAAGTGCGATCCATCAACGAAAGACTCGATATTGGATGCTCCAAATGAACCAATCACCGCACATAACATTGTGGATTATACAAAAGAAAATCAAAATATAAAGTAAAAACAATGTTATTGAAAGACTAACACACACCTAGAACACCACCCGCTAGTAGTTGAGTCATTTCCACCTCCACTACCAAGTTGACAAGGTAATCCAAAGATCACCATATGGAAGGCCACCTTCAATACAGGTGTCGTTATAACAACCATGTCCACTTGTACCACCATAACCTCCCCACGCCAATTCCATTGCTTAATAAATGTCCCCGCCAACACCTCCCGTGCAACCCTGCTCACAAAGTCGATCCTCGCTTTTACCATCATTTTACTACAAAGGAGAAATTTCGGGTCTCGAGCATACATACCCATCCTAGAATCTAGATGTCTGACTT
The DNA here is from genome assembly GCA_910596185.1 of Chrysanthemum makinoi. Taxonomy (NCBI): domain Eukaryota; kingdom Viridiplantae; phylum Streptophyta; class Magnoliopsida; order Asterales; family Asteraceae; genus Chrysanthemum; species Chrysanthemum makinoi. The sequence goes on along the minus strand of OU343216.1, from coordinate 142,493,410 downwards.
TACCCGTTAGGGAACGATATGATCCTCGCTTTATGAAAATGCACAATGACCCTTGTATAAGGCCTTCAACCAAGATATCTTCAACACGACATATCCGAAAAAATCATATATATATCGGACTGACATAACAAAGAAAATGACTACCTTTCATCTAATTTGGTAACTCTTGTAAACTGAAATCACCTGAAGAGTGAAGGACAATGAAGCATTCACATTGCAGTCATCAGGTGGACAAAGAAGTTCGTCTAGACATACCGAGAATTACAATTCAATTTTGGGGTCCCGGTATCATATCCAATAATACAGTACATTCAAGAAAACACCAATAAAGCATGCTATTGCTTAGGTAAAGCAAAGATCATAAAAGAGTAAATTGGCAAGATGGGTCGATTTGGACCATTTTGTACATTAAACATATCGAACGGGAAGGGTTGACCCGCAAACAAATTTATCCATATTAAAGTTATATGAATAGACACATTAACAATATAATCATATAGTTTCAACTTTTAACCTATTTGGGACAAATCACAACAAAAACCAACCCATTCATAAATAAATGGGTAGATATGATGCGTGCCAAACAGTCAAGCTAAATCACTCAAACCTGCCACTTGTGAATGGCAGACCGTAATCAGCTTAAAACTGCTCAAGCACGAATGCAATTTAAATCAGAGGAATATAGTGTATTCCTGGGTCGTTAAGTCCCACGGAGGATGAATTGGTGTTTAAACAACTTCAGATGATAGAATGATCACTAAGGATAGTGATCGGGAAGGTTTTGAATGGATAATTACCTAAAGAAAAGATCTACAAATTACAACGACTTAAATGCAAATTAAAAGAAATTAAAAAGATAAAATATATTAAATAAACGCTATCACTATTTTTACAGATCGATGAACGTTTATTTTATAAAACAAAATAACTTAAATAAACTATATTAACTAAAACGTAAACTCAAATTATCTAAAAACGTGGTTTAAAATGAAAACGAGCACGCTTAAAAATTACTTAAGCAAAAACGTAAAAATTATGAAATAAAAGGCCTACGAATGTAAAACTAATTTTCTTACGTACTATTTGATAAAAGAAAATTTTAGAAAAAAGATTTATATTTTTTAGACTTTTATATTTTTATTATGAATTAATTACTATAAAACACTAATTAAATGTTTAAAAATACTAAAACTTATTAGAAAAATCTGAAACTTTTTATAAAATACTTATTACTAATACAAATTTATTAAAATTACAAAAGTGGAAAAAGCTAAACTGAATAAGCTCGAAATAAGCTAAAACAAACGTATAAGCTAAACCGAAAAGAGTACTTATATATATGATAGTGTAAGATATAAACTAAAAAGACCCAAGTAAATGGCATACAGGTACACCACTATCACTCTATCAAGGGGGAGGTCGCATGTTCGAACCTTGACCTCCCCTTTTTGCAAAACATTTTTTTTTTCGATTTTTCTTTTTGCAAACTATTTAAGCACATTAAAATAAGCATTTTCTAAAACTAAAACTTTTTCTAAAAACTAACAATAAGCTCTGTATTGAGCTTATAATCTCAACAGTGGCCAAAAATGAAAATAAGCATAAGTCTTAAGCTAGAGTGACTATTAAGCTAATGGAATAAGCACTAGTATGAAGGAAATAGTTAAGCTAATGTAAATAAGCTAGTTTGAACCCTGAATAAGCACAATAACCACTAATAAGCACTGAATAAGCTATAAATAAGCATAATTCACCATGTTACACCTAATCGCTTTTAAATCACTAGGTACTTTTAAGCTAGAATTTAGGTAATTGAAATAAGCTAGGAAGTGAAAATAAGCAATTGGACTAACAAGTTGACCTAATAAGCTTTCCAAAAAGCTAAGTTACTCACTGTAATGTTCACCGATGAGCTTATAGGAGCTTATGAAAACTGGGTAACCCATCGAGTGATCGGTGTTCACACAAAATGGGACAACTTAAAAACTTAATGCAACCCTATCAAATGAACTACAAAGTGAAATATTAAGCTTGTATCTTCAATATGGGTAGGTCAACTTCATAAAAGCTAAAATCACAAGTGAGACTCAATAAAGAGCTTTTGACAAGCTTGTGAAAATGATGGTAAAAGCTGCGTACCTGTGGGCACTTTTCGATTAAGGTGGTCAAAAGAAGCTAATTAAAAAGCTATCTATAAGCTAATTTTATAAAACCTAGTATTTTTATATTTTTATTTAGCAGCTAAATATTATTTTCCCAAAAGGAATTAAGCTAAATCCTAATATTGAACACACAATGAAAATCTAAAGTTTATTCAAAAACAGGCTAATGAAAATTTTGACTTTTTAATTACTCTACTAAGTTGACTAAACTGAACTTTAAATCAATAGTATGGACTGATTAAGTTATATTAAGGTGTATTAAGACTATATTAAGCTAACTTACCAAGTTTTAAACAGATATGATGAGTTTTGATCTTGAAATCCTAACAGTTAAGAGTTTAAAAGAGTTTTAAAGCTAAATTTGACTTTCTACTAATAAACACTAGTTTTAATGACTTGACTAAGTTATTTAGACATAAGGTAACATGTAACAAGCAAAAACAATGACAATAACAACATTAAACACAGGTTTAACAACAAATCCAAACATCACTTATTATAACTGTTAAGAAGCTTAATATGCTAAAATAAACTTTTAAACCAAGTAATCTATTTATTAACTTATAATTACTATATTTAAACAGATTTAAGCTAATATTAACTAGATTATAACACCTATACTAATAAATGCAAAATATGAGAAATTAGCTTACAAATGGTTTTGAAGCACAAACTGAGAATCAGGACCAAATAACAGATCCTATAGCTTACCAATAAGCACTACACCCAAGGCAATCCAAAATATACCCCTCGCCCAAATTTTCTTTTTGATCTCCATGTGAATTTTTATTTTTAACTAATTAATTGGTATTTTTGTGAATTTCTGATTTTAACTGATAAACTGCTTTTAAGAGTATCTAATAGCTTCAATAAGCTATATAGGGAGCTTATGTGGGCTTATGAGTCCAAACTATCAGATACAAACAACATTAACACATACTTAGATTTTGAACTTGAAATTGCATAAATTTGGAAATGAAACTAAACCTTGAAATTGATGACTGCAAAAGATTCAAATACACTTAAATAACTTTAACAAAGCATTTAAAAGACTTAAATTAAACTGAAATTGAAAACTACACTATATCGACACTAAATTACACTACCTACTACTAATAATCTTTTTCCTCTGCTTCTTTTCTCCTTTATAGCCTTTTTGAACTCCCCACATGCCTCTGAGGTGATCCCACCACCATTGGATCTCTGAAACACATCCTAGCCATCAATCTTACTTTTGGCGCCAAAAAAGTCTTGGGCAGGTTCTTTGCATTAATTGAGGTTTGGTTGTATGTAGAGGTGGAGGGGGGAGGTAAACAGCTGTAGGGATAAGGTGTAAAGGTGGAAAGTTGGGGAGAGGTGGAAAAACCACTGGTATTGGTGTATACTGCTATGGGGGAGACAGTCTACAGTAGACGCGGTATTTTTGTTTTAAAAATTTGGGCCGGGTTATTGGATTTGGTGGGTTTGATTAAATAAATAGGTTCGTTTGGTTTGTTAGCTAATTAACCACAAGGACCAAAAGTGTAAGTATTGCAAACTTCAAGGACTGAAATTTCCAATCTGCCATAGATCTCACAAGGACCAAACCTGCCAAAAGTGATTAGTACAAGGACCATTGTTGATTATTTTTCATTTTTGAAATGTCCAAGGACTAAAATTGCCAATTTTGTAACTCTAGGGACCAAACTTGTAATTTTCTCCAAAGTTATCATGAAGGACCAATATTGCCATTTATAAATAGTATAAGGTTTATTTTTATTATTTTCTTATTTTTAAAACCTTAGGGACTAATTTTGACACTTTTGCAAAGTTGAGGGACCAAAGTTGTAAATTTGTGATTTTTAACTTCAAAGGATTATTTTGAACAACTTGTGAATCCCAAGGACCTTTAATGACATTTTACAAGTTTTTGAATTACCAGGGACTAGATTTGACAACTTTTGTAACTTGGGGAACTAAAACTGCCAATTATGCAAACTTGATATGTTTTTCACCAGATTTTGATGTTTTTGCATTTAAAACATATAAAACACTTGTTTGTGATATTTTTATCATTTTGAAGCATTTCGAGTGTTTTCGAGATGTTTTGGCATTCTAAAAGGTACAAAAATGATGAGTATTTAGACACTCATCAATCCCCCACACTAAGATATTGCTAGTCCCTAGCAATGATTTGAGAAAATTTAATGGATTTTATCTCTTTACCAAAAGCCATTACTTCTGGAGTAGCCAATTGTTTTAGTTCAAGTAAGAACCTTGGTACAATGATAACCAAATGATTTTGAGCAAATCATAAGCTTTCAACGGTTTTGATTTGTCTTTACCAGAAGCCGTTTGCTCTGGACTAGCCAACTCTTAGATAAATTATGAATATTATCTTTGGTGAGCCGATTACCAATTATGGATTTTCAACTGCCTTTACCACAAGCCATAAACTTGCGGGCTAGCCAACTCTTCACTTTTAAGGATATGGTGAGCTGAATACCATACAATTTTGGGCAAATTGTAAGCCGTCAACGGATTTGAGATATCTTTACCAAGAGCCGTTTGCTCCTGGATTAGCTAGTCCTTATGTGGGTTAGACATGGTGGACTGATTACCATTTGTTGTGTTTAGTACATAGTACTTCCACTAAAAATTTTAAAATTTGGCCATTTTGGGGGAAAAAGGGACTAAAAGGGTACATTTATGATCAAATTCTAATTTCCCCACACTTAGAAATGAATATTGTCCTCAATATTCAAAGTACCGCTGTTATGCGAAACTTAGAACATAAAAAGAAAACATTACTAGCTAAGTGCGTAAACACAACAATTATTCTTCTTTTTTAATATTTACAATTTTCATTCATTTTTTAGATCTATATACAACATGTGGGGCATCTCCCCACACTAGGGTGGTACACACGGGTGAAAACCCATGTTTAACTACTGTTTTTGATTACCGAATCGCTAGCTTGACTCGACCCCGAATTAATTTGTTCATGGGGAAGTAAGTGGAAGAGACAATCTCCATCTGGACTTTCAATCAAGATGTTTGTATAAACATTGAAGTACGTGAAAGTTCCACACCGATGAGATATACATAGAACCGCTCACAAATGGTATATGGAGATGCCGGGGTCAAAGATAATGTCTTCATTCCCGAAGGAGTGAAGAACAGGAGAAGTGACGGAATATATGAAGAAAAGAAAGAAAATCATGATACAAATCATGATTAACTCTTCATCCTCAATAGGAGAATTCATAGTCTCATGAATCTCCTCAGTTAAGCTCACTTGATCAAGACATATTATGGGTGTGTCTAGATCAAAGTGGAAATTATCATACTCCGTGAGATATGATATGAGTGAGTTCACAGGAGAACTCCTCGAAGGTCAATGAATCATATTCGAATTGGTATCGTGGTTCACGGTGAACTCCTCCAATGTAAATGATTCATAATCGGGGAGAGAATTATGAGAATGAGAAGTGGTAATACCACTAATCTTCTCTCCCATCTGATCAAAACAGAAGGCTTCCATTTCCGGAATAGAATCATCGGAAAAAATGTCACTATCCTTTATGGGGATAGGAGATGAAATAGGTTTCTCTTTGAAAGCCTCGATTTTAGAAATGAGAATACTGACATTCAATAATGTTGCTCGAAGAGCTTCATCTTTGATTTCAGTGTCAATAACTTCATCATTCTCTTCTTCTAAGCTAACAAGCTCATAAGGTAATTCTTCCATATAACTGATGTCTCCACAAGATAACGAATCGTCATCAATAGAATCTGAGCACATCTCAACATGATTACTTTGGAAGACAAGAGGGGAGGTATCACACAAATGCTCGAGAATTCTCTGTGACTCTCTTGGGATTGGGACAAGGTCCTCAACACTAGACTTTATGAATTCGTCCGATTCCTTTTCGGGAACAGTGTCAAGATGCTCGCCCCCATGTTCAGAGTGAGTGTGAACCTGGGTGTGATAGCAGTTATTTGAGAATGAATCTCAACTGCTGGGATATCAACTGATGAACTTGATGAATCAAATGTATCCTCATCATCATCATCATCAAGAATAAAACGAAATTGAGAGCTAGATCTGTCTGCTTTTTCTTTTGCAATTGATTCCCTAATAGACTTTTCAAAAGCAATTTGGGAATTTATTTTAGCAACCTGCTCTTCAGCTAGCAATTCTTCCATGGATTTCTCATGTGAATTTTGAATGATGGGACATTGTGGGAGTGGAGATTTGTCAAAACCGAAGGTTGACATTGATAATCATCATGAGGACCCCCACAATATACACAAGAAAAACTGGGAACATTATGAAATCTTTGTCTTACTCAACTCCTCAGTTCTTTTCACCGACTCCAGAAGCTCTAGATAAGTGTCTTGTTGGATTTGCTGAGGAGTTTGAGTCATTAACGTGGAGATTGGTCGTGATATGGATAGTCGTAATTGTTACAAGGAAATGGATTCCCTGTTTGACAATCGAGTGAAATGAGGACCTCCATTCTCTAACAATAAAAAAATGTTGAGCACGGATAGGTGAATCATATGGATATTGGTTATATCCAAAGTTCGAACATCATCGAAAACTGTTCATAGACAAACGTGTTTTCGGATTGACATTCAAATCCTTGGTGAGGACCTCCACAAAATTCACAGCAGTATTGTTGATTATATGAAGATAAGTCGTGGTGGGTAATTAGAAAATTTTGAGGGGTCGTTAAATGAGTTCGGATTAGGATCATAATCAAATGAATTCCTCGTACTACGTAACAAACAACTCCGTTACGAATATCATTACCACACTGTACACGCGTACACAAATGACATGGTGAACCATAAAGAGGCTCACCACAACCGACACAAGGAATAAACGATTCTATTTGAGAGTTATGAGAAGGAATCCGTTCATTCAAAGAATCAACAAAACCAACATGGTGATCTGAATGACTATTAAGATTCAAAGAACATTTTGAAAAATCCGGAGGTGGGACAAGTGGTGTGCTCTGAGAGCTAGCAATTTCCACTACTTCCGTTATGATCTCCGGTTCTGGTTCTTGAGAAACGTGAAGTTTAGGCAAGTCATTCTTACTAGTCACCGGTTTAAATTCTGCATGTTTGCTTTTAACCGTAAATCGTGAAAGTGTAGGATCAATTTTAGATGGCTTAGGAGCAATCGAGGGATTAGATCTTTGGATAACCGTAGGTTGGACGTATTTAGTACTTCCATTATCAGAGGGAAGTACCTGGTCCTTTGTCACCCCGGTTTCTCGTTCCATTTCCCTACGCAGAATCAATGGATCATCACGAACAACACGAATTCTTGACATTTGTGATAAAATAGGAAGTTTTTCAACTTCGTTCCAGATTTCGTCGTAGTCGAGAGATTCCATGAGAATAGAAGAAGTTTAGAATCAAATGTATAGAGGGTAAAGGGATAAAGAATCAAAAAGGGTAAGAGGGTAAAGATGAATATTTTTGGACTTTTTTTGGATAAATATTTTGTAAAAACAAAGAATGAAAATATTTTTGGTGTTGTTAACACTTTAGAAAAAGTGCTAATGAACTTTTTGATTTATATAAAATTGTTTACAAAAAGGTGGTATATGTGCAAGAATGGATCTGGAAATGCTTAAAACACGCTTCTGACCCTCCCGCTGGCCAAAATTTGATGCGTGCCAAACAGTCAAGCTAAATCACTCAAACCTGCCACTTGTGAATGGCGTAACCGTAATCGACTTAAAACTCGCTCAAGCACGAATGCAATTTAAATCGAGGAATATAGTGTATTCCCCAGGTCGTTAAGTCCCACGGAGGATGAATTGGTGTTTAAACAACTTCAGATGATAGAATGATCACTAAGGATAGTGATCAGGAAGGTTTTGAATGGATAATTATACCTAAAGAAAAGATCTACAAATTACAGCGACTTAAATGCAAATTAAAAGAAATTAAAAAGATAAAATATATTAAATAAACGCTATCACTATTTTTACAGATCGATGAACGTTTATTTTATAAAACAAAATAACTTAAATAAACTATATTAACTAAAACGTAAACTCAAATTATCTAAAAACGTGGTTTAAAATGAAAACGAGCGTTACGTTTAAAAATTACTTTGGGCGCAAGCAAAACGTAAATTTTATGAAATAAAAGGCCTACGAATGTAAAACTAATTTTCTTACGTACTATTTGATAAAAGAAAATTTTAGAAAAAAGATTTATATTTTTTAGACTTTTATATTTTTATTATGAATTAATTACTATAAAACACTAATTAAATGTTTAAAAATACTAAAACTTATTAGAAAAATCTGAAACTTTTTATAAAATACTTATTACTAATACAAATTTATTAAAATTACAAAACTGGAAAAAGCTAGTAAGAATAAGCTACAAATAAGCAAAAAACTACGTATAAGCTAATATGGAAAAGAGTGCTTATATATATGATAGTGTAAGATTTTAACGAAAAAGACCCAAGGGCGCAATGGCATACAGGTACACCACTATCACTCTATCAAGGGGGAGGTCGCATGTTCGAACCTTGACCTCCCCTTTTTGCCAAACATTTTTATTTTTGGATTTTTCTTTTACAAACTCATTAAGAACAGTAAAATAAGCACTTTATACAACTACAACTTTTTCTAAAACTAACAATAAGCTCTGTATTGAGCTTATAATCTCAACAAGGCCAAAATGAAAATAAGCATAAGTCTTAAGCTAGAGTGACTATTAAGCTAATGGAATAAGCACTAGTATGAAGGAAATAGTTAAGCTAATGTAAATAAGCTAGTTTGAACCCTGAATAAGCACAATAACCACTAATAAGCACTGAATAAGCTATAAATAAGCATAATTCACCACTGTTACACAGTACACTGTTTTAAATCACTAGGTACTTTTAAGCTAGAATTTAGGTACTGAAATAAGCTAGGAAGTGAAAATAAGCAATTGGACTAACAAGTTGACCTAATAAGCTTTCCAAAAAGCTAAGTTACTCACTGTAATGTTCACTGATGAGCTTATAGGGAGCTTATGAAAAACTGGGTAACCCATCGAGTGATCGGTGTTCACACAAAATGGGACAACTTAAAACTTAATGCGACCCTATCAAATGAACTACAAAGTGAAATATTAAGCTTGTATCTTCAATATGGGTAGGTCAACTTCATAAAAAGCTAAAAATCACAAGCTGATACTCAATAAAGAGCTTTTGACAAGCTTGTGAAAATGATGGTAAAACTCGGTACGTGGCACTTTTCGCTAAGGTGGTCAAAAGAAGCTAATTAAAAAGCTATCTATAAGCTAATTTTATAAAACCTAGTATTTTTATATTTTTATTTAGCAGCTAAATATTATTTTCCCAAAAGGAATTAAGCTAAATCCTAATATTGAACACACAATGAAAATCTAAAGTTTATTCAAAAACAGGCTAATGAAAATTTTGACTTTTTAATTACTCTACTAAGTTGACTAAACTGAACTTTAAATCAATAGTATGGACTGATTAAGTTATATTAAGGTGTATTAAGACTATATTAAGCTAACTTACCAAGTTTTAAACAGATATGATGAGTTTTGATCTTGAAATCCTAACAGTTAAGAGTTTAAAAGAGTTTTAAAGCTAAATTTGACTTTCTACTAATAAACACTAGTTTTAATGACTTGACTAAGTTATTTAGACATAAGGTAACATGTAACAAGCAAAAACAATGACAATAACAACATTAAACATAGGTTTAACAACAAATCCAAACATCACTTATTATAACTGTTAAGAAGCTTAATATGCTAAAATAAACTTTTAAACCAAGTAATCTATTTATTAACTTATAATTACTATATTTAAACAGATTTAAGCTAATATTAACTAGATTATAACACCTATACTAATAAATGCAAAATATGAGAAATTAGCTTACAAATGGTTTTGAAGCACAAACTGAGAATCAGGACCAAATAACAGATCCTATAGCTTACCAATAAGCACTACACCCAAGGCAATCCAAAATATACCCTGCTCCAGCTTTTCTTTTTGATCTCCATGTGAATTTTTATTTTTAACTAATTAATTGGTATTTTTGTGAATTTCTGATTTTAACTGATAAACTGCTTTTAAGAGTATCTAATAGCTTCAATAAGCTATATAGGGAGCTTATGTGGGCTTATGAGTCCAAACTATCAGATACAAACAACATTAACACATACTTAGATTTTGAACTTGAAATTGCATAAATTTGGAAATGAAACTAAACCTTGAAATTGATGACTGCAAAAGATTCAAATACACTTAAATAACTTTAACAAAGCATTTAAAAGACTTAAATTAAACTGAAATTGAAAACTACACTATATCGACACTAAATTACACTACCTACTACTAATAATCTTTTTCCTCTCGCTTCTTTCTCTTCTTTATAGCCTTTTTGAACTCCCCACATGCCTCTGAGGTGATCCCACCACCATTGGATCTCTGAAACACATCCTAGCCATCAATCTTACTTTTGGCCAAAAAGTCTCAAGGTGTTCTTTGCATTAATTGAGGTTTGGTTGTATGTAGAGGTGGAGGGGGAGGTAAACAACTGTAGGGATAAGGTGTAAAGGTGGAAAGTTGGGGAGAGTGGAAAACCACCGGTATTGGTGTATACTTGCTATGGGGAGACTACAAGAGACGCTGTATTTTTGTTTTAAAAATTTGGGTCGGGTTATTGGATTTGGGCTGGGTTTGGATTAAATAAATAGGTCCGTTTGGTTTGTTAGCTAATTAACCACAAGGACCAAAAGTGTAAGTATTGCAAACTTCAAGGACTGAAATTTCAACTCGCCATAGATCTCACAAGGACCAAACCTGCCAAAAGTGATTAGTACAAGGACCATTGTTGATTATTTTTCATTTTTGAAATGTCCAAGGACTAAAATTGCCAATTTTGTAACTCTAGGGACCAAACTTGTAATTTTCTCCAAAGTTATCATGAAGGACCAATATTGCCATTTATAAATAGTATAAGGTTTATTTTTATTATTTTCTTATTTTTACACCTTAGGGACTAATTTTGACACTTTTGCAAAGTTGAGGGACCAAAGTTGTAAATTTGTGATTTTTAACTTCAAAGGATTATTTTGAACAACTTGTGAATCCCAAGGACCTTTAATGACATTTTACAAGTTTTTGAATTACCAGGGACTAGATTTGACAACTTTTGTAACTTGGGGAACTAAAACTGCCAATTATGCAAACTTGATATGTTTTTCACCAGATTTTGATGTTTTTGCATTTAAAACATATAAAACACTTGTTTGTGATATTTTTATCATTTTGAAGCATTTCGAGTGTTTTCGGATGTTTTGGCATTCTAACAAGATAAAAATGATGAGTATTTACACACTCATCAATCCCCACACTAAGATATTGCTAGTCCCTAGCAATGATTTGAGAAAATTTAATGGATTTTATCTCTTTACCAAAAGCCATTACTTCTAGAGTAGCCAATTGTTTTAGTTCAAGTAAGAACCTTGGTACAATGATAACCAAATGATTTTGAGCAAATCATAAGCTTTCAACGGTTTTGATTTGTCTTTACCGTAGCCGCTTGCTTCGACTAGCCAACTCTTTGATAAATTATCAATATTATCTTTGGTGAGCCGATTACCAATTATGGATTTTCAATTGCCTTTACCACAAGCCATAAACTTGCGGGCTAGCCAACTCTTCACTTTTAAGGATATGGTGAGTTGAATACCATACAATTTTGGGCAAATTGTAAGCCATAAACGGATTTGAGATATCTTTACCAAGAGCCGCTTGCTCTGGATTAGCTAGTCCTTATGTGGGTTAGACATGGTGGACTGATTACCATTTGTTGTGTTTAGTACATAGTACTTCCACTAAAAATTTTAAAATTTGGCCATTTTGGGGGAAAAAGGGACTAAAAGGGTACATTTATGATCAAATTCAGAATTTCCCCCCCCCCCCACACTTAGAAATGAATATTGTCCTCAATATTCAAAGTACCGACGGTTATGCCGAAACTTAGAACATAAAAAGAAAACATTACTAGCTAAGTGCAGAAACACAACAATTATTCTCTTTTTTAATATTTACAATTTTCATTCATTTTTTGGATCTATATACAACATGTGGGGCATCTCCCCCACACTAGGGTGGTACACACGGGTGAAAACCCATGTTTAACTATCGTTTTTGATTACCGAGTCGCTAGCTTGACTCGACCCCGAATTAATTTGTTCATGGGGAAGTAAGTGGAAGAGACAATCTCCATCGGACTTTCAATCAAGATGTTTGTATAAACATTGAAGTACGTGAAAGTTCCACACCGATGAGATATACATAGAACCGACTCACAAATGGTATATGGAAATGCCGGGGTCAAAGATAATGTCTTCATTCCCGAAGGAGTGAAGAATGTGAGAAGTGACGTAATATATGAAGAAAGAAAGAAAATCATGATACAAATCATGATTAACTCTTCATCCTCAATAGGAGAATTCATAGTCTCATGAATCTCCTCAGTTAAGCTCACTTGATCAAGACATATTATGGGTGTGTCTAGATCAAAGTGGAAATTATCATACTCCGGCGGAGATATGATATGAGTGAGTTCACAGAGAACTCCTCGAAGGTCAATGAATCATATTCAATTGGTATCAAGTGGTTCACCGTGAACTCCTCCAATGTAAATGATTCATAATCGGGTAGAGAATTATGAGAATGAGAAGTGGTAATACCACTAATCTTCTCTCCCATCCGATCAAAATGAAGGCTTCCATTCCGAATAGAATCATCTGAAAAAATGTCACTATCCTTTATGGGGATAGGAGATGAAATAGGTTTCTCTTTGAAAGCCTCGATTTTAGAAATGAGAATACTGACATTCAATAATGTTGCTCGAAGAGCTTCATCTTTGATTTCAGTGTCGTGAACTTCATCATTCTCTTCTTCTAAGCTAACAAGCTCATAAGGTAATTCTTCCATATAACTGATGTCTCCACAAGATAACGAATCGTCATCAATAGAATCGGAGCACATCTCAACATGATTACTTTGGAAGACAAGAGGGGAGGGATATCACACACATGATCGAGAATTCCCTGTGACTCTCTTGGGATTGGGACAAGGTCCTCAACACTAGACTTTATGAATTCGTCCGATTCCTTTTCGTGAACAAGGTCAAGATGCTCGCCCCCATGTTCGAGAGTGAGTGTGAACCTCGGTGTGATAGCAGCTTGTTTGAGAATGAATCTCAACTGCTGGGATATCAACTGATGAACTTGATGAATCAAATGTATCCTCATCATCAAGTCATCAAGAATAAAACGAAATTGAGAGCTAGATCCGTCGCTTTTTGCAATTAATTCCTAATAGACTTTTCAAAAGCAATTTGGGAATTTATTTTAGCAACCTCGCTTCTTGCCTAGCAATTCTTCCATCGATTTCTCATGTGAATTTTGAATGATGGGACATTGTGGGAGTGGAGATTTGTCAAAACCGAAGGTTGACATTGATAATCATCATGAGGACCCCCACAATATACACAAGAAAAATTGGGAACATTATGAAATGCTGTCTTACTCAACTCCTCAGTTCTTTTCACCGACTCGGAAGCTCTAGATAAGTGTCTTGTTGGATTTGCCGAGGAGTTTGAGTCATTTGGCAATCGTGGAGATTGGTCGTGATCTGAATAGTCATAATTGTTACAAGGAAATGGATTCCCTGTTTGACAATCGAAATGAAATGAGGACCTCCACAGCTTCTCACAACAAGAAAACTGTTGAGCTGGATAGGTGAATCATATGGATATTGGTTATATCCAAAGTTCTGAACATCATCGGAAAACTGTTCATAGACAATCGTGTTTCCGGATTGACACTCAAATCCTTGGTGAGGACCTCCACAAAATTCACAGCAGTATTGTTGATTATATGAAGATAAGTCGGGCTGTGGTGGGTAATTAGAAAAATTTGAGGGGTCGTTAAATGAGTTCGGATTAGGATCATAATCAAATGAATTCCTCGCACCACGTAACAAACAACTCCCGCTACGAATATCATTACCACTTTGACTGCATACCACGCATATACAAATGACATGGTGAACCATAAAGAGGCTCACCACAACCGACACAAGGAATAAACGATTCTATTTGAGAGTTATGAGAAGGAATCCGTTCATTCAAAGAATCAACAAAACCAACATGGTGATCTGAATGACTATTAAGATTCAAAGAACATTTTGAAAAATCCGGAGGTGGGACAAGTGGTGTGCTCTGAGAGCTAGCAATTTCCACTACTTCCGTTATGATCTCCGGTTCTGGTTCTTGAGAAACGTGAAGTTTAGGCAAGTCATTCTTACTAGTCACCGGTTTAAATTCTGCATGTTTGCTTTTAACCGTAAATCGTGAAAGTGTAGGATCAATTTTAGATGGCTTAGGAGCAATCGAGGGATTAGATCTTTGGATAACCGTAGGTTGGACGTATTTAGTACTTCCATTATCGGAGGAAGTACCGGTCCTTTGTCACCCCTTTCGCTTCCATTTCCCTACGCAGAATCAATGGATCATCATGGACAACACGAATTCTTGACATTTGTGATAAAATAGGAAGTTTTTCAACTTCGCTCCAGATTTCGTCAGAAGTCGAGAGATTCCATAAGAAGAAGTTTAGAATCAAATGTATAGAGGGTAAAGGGATAAAGAATCAAAAAGGGTAAGAGGGTAAAGATGAATATTTTGGACTTTTTGATAAATATTTTGTAAAAAACAAAGAATGAAAATATTTTTGGTGTTGTTAACACTTTAGAAAAAGTGCTAATGAACTTTTTGATTTATATAAAATTGTTTACAAAAAGGTGGTATATGTGCAAGAATGGATCCGAAATGCTTAAAACACGCTACAAATCCCAGCAAAATTTGATGCGTACAAAGCAGTAAGCTAAATCACTCAAACCGCCACTTGTGAATGGCGACCGTAATCGCTTAAAACTGCCAAGCACGAATGCAATTTAAATCGAGGAATATAGTGTATTCCTGGGTCGTTAAGTCCCACGGAGGATGAATTGGTGTTTAAACAACTTCAGATGATAGAATGATCACTAAGGATAGTGATCGGGAAGGTTTTGAATGGATAATTACCTAAAGAAAAGATCTACAAATTACAACGACTTAAATGCAAATTAAAAGAAATTAAAAAGATAAAATATATTAAATAAACGCTATCACTATTTTACAGATCGATGAACGTTTATTTTATAAAACAAAATAACTTAAATAAACTATATTAACTAAAACGTAAACTCAAATTATCTAAAAACGTGGTTTAAAATGAAAACGAAGGCTATTCGTTTAAAAATTACTCTGGAGCGCAAGCAAAAACGTAAATTTTATGAAATAAAAGGCCTACGAATGTAAAACTAATTTTCTTACGTACTATTTGATAAAAGAAAATTTTAGAAAAAAGATTTATATTTTTTAGACTTTTATATTTTTTATTATGAATTAATTACTATAAAACACTAATTAAATGTTTAAAAATACTAAAACTTATTAGAAAAATCTGAAACTTTTTTATAAAATACTTATTACTAATACAAATTTATTAAAATTACAAAAGTGGAAAAAGCTAAACTGAATAAGCTCGAAATAAGCTAAAACAAACGTATAAGCTAAACTGGAAAAGAGTACTTATATATATGATAGTGTAAGATATAAACGAAAAGACCAAGCCGAATGGCATACAGGTAAACCACTATCACTCTATCAAGGGGGAGGTCGCATGTTCGAACCTTGACCTCCCCTTTTTGCAAAACATTTTTTTTCGATTTTTCTTTTTGCAAACTATTTAAGCACATTAAAATAAGCATTTTCTAAAACTAAAACTTTTTCTAAAACTAACAATAAGCTCAGATTGAGCTTATAATCTCAACAGTGGCCAAAAATGAAAATAAGCATAAGTCTTAAGCTAGAGTGACTATTAAGCTAATGGAATAAGCACTAGTATGAAGGAAATAGTTAAGCTAATGTAAATAAGCTAGTTTGAACCCTGAATAAGCACAATAACCACTAATAAGCACTGAATAAGCTATAAATAAGCATAATTCACCATGCTACACAGATTAATCGTTTTAAATCACTAGGTACTTTTAAGCTAGAATTTAGGTGCTTGAAATAAGCTAGGAAGTGAAAATAAGCAATTGGACTAACAAGTTGACCTAATAAGCTTTCCAAAAGCTAAGTTACTCAACTGTAATGTTCATCGATGAGCTTATAGGGAGCTTATGAAAACTGGGTAACCCATCGAAAGTGATCGTGTTCACACAAAATGGGACAACTTAAAACTTAATGCGACCTATCAAATGAACTACAAAGTGAAATATTAAGCTTGTATCTTCAGTATGGGTAGGTCAACTTCATAAAAGCTAAAAATCACAAGTCGAGACTCAATAAAGAGCTTTTGACAAGCTTGTGAAAATGATGGTAAAACTGCGTACGTGGCACTTTTCGCTTAAGGTGGTCAAAAGAAGCTAATTGAAAAGCTATCTATAAGCTAATTTTATAAAACCTAGTATTTTTATATTTTTATTTAGCAGCTAAATATTATTTTCCCAAAAGGAATTAAGCTAAATCCTAATATTGAACACACAATGAAAATCTAAAGTTTATTCAAAAACAAGCTAATGAAAATTTTGACTTTTTAATTACTCTACTAAGTTGACTAAACTGAACTTTAAATCAATAGTATGGACTGATTAAGTTATATTAAGGTGTATTAAGACTATATTAAGCTAACTTACCAAGTTTTAAACAGATATGATGAGTTTTGATCTTGAAATCCTAACAGTTAAGAGTTTAAAAGAGTTTTAAAGCTAAATTTGACTTTCTACTAATAAACACTAGTTTTAATGACTTGACTAAGTTATTTAGACATAAGGTAACATGTAACAAGCAAAAACAATGACAATAACAACATTAAACACAGGTTTAACAACAAATCCAAACATCACTTATTATAATCTGTAAGAAGCTTAATATGCTAAAATAAACTTTTAAACCAAGTAATCTATTTATTAACTTATAATTACTATATTTAAACAGATTTAAGCTAATATTAACTAGATTATAACACCTATACTAATAAATGCAAAATATGAGAAATTAGCTTACAAATGGTTTTGAAGCACAAACTGAGAATCAGGACCAAATAACAGATCCTATAGCTTACCAATAAGCACTACACCCAAGGCAATCCAAAATATACCCTCGCCCAAATTTTCTTTTGATCTCCATGTGAATTTTTATTTTTAACTAATTAATTGGTATTTTTGTGAATTTCTGATTTTAACTGATAAACTGCTTTTAAGAGTATCTAATAGCTTCAATAAGCTATATAGGGAGCTTATGTGGGCTTATGAGTCCAAACTATCAGATACAAACAACATTAACACATACTTAGATTTTGAACTTGAAATTGCATAAATTTGGAAATGAAACTAAACCTTGAAATTGATGACTGCAAAAGATTCAAATACACTTAAATAACTTTAACAAAGCATTTAAAAGACTTAAATTAAACTGAAATTGAAAACTACACTATATCGACACTAAATTACACTACCTACTACTAATAATCTTTTTCCTCTGCTTCTTTTCTCTTCTTTATAGCCTTTTTGAACTCCCCACATGCCTCTGAGGTGATCCCACCACCATTGGATCTCTGAAACACATCCTAGCCATCAATCTTACTTTTGGCGCCAAAAAAGTCTTGGGCAGGTTCTTTGCATTAATTGAGGTTTGGTTGTATGTAGAGGTGGAGGGGGGAGGTAAACAGCTGTAGGGATAAGGTGTAAAGGTGGAAAGTTGGGGAGAGGTGGAAAAACCACTGGTATTGGTGTATACTGCTATGGGGAGACAAATACAAGAGACGCGTGTATTTTTGTTTTAAAAATTTGGGCGGGTTATTGGATTTGGGCTGGGTTTGGATTAAATAAATAGGTCCGTTTGGTTTGTTAGCTAATTAACCACAAGGACCAAAAGTGTAAGTATTGCAAACTTCAAGGACCGAAATTTCCAATCCGCCATAGATCTCACAAGGACCAAACCTGCCAAAAGTGATTAGTACAAGGACCATTGTTGATTATTTTTCATTTTTGAAATGTCCAAGGACTAAAATTGCCAATTTTGTAACTCTAGGGACCAAACTTGTAATTTTCTCCAAAGTTATCATGAAGGACCAATATTGCCATTTATAAATAGTATAAGGTTTATTTTTATTATTTTCTTATTTTAAAACCTTAAGGACTATTTTTGACACTTTTGCAAAGTTGAGGGACCAAAGTTGTAAATTTGTGATTTTTAACTTCAAAGGATTATTTTGAACAACTTGTGAATCCCAAGGACCTTTAATGACATTTTACAAGTTTTTGAATTACCAGGGACTAGATTTGACAACTTTTGTAACTTGGGGAACTAAAACTGCCAATTATGCAAACTTGATATGTTTTTCACCAGATTTTGATGTTTTTGCATTTAAAACATATAAAACACTTGTTTGTGATATTTTTATCATTTTGAAGCATTTCTGAGTGTTTTCAGATGTTTTTGGCATTCTAACAGTATAAAAATGATGAGTATTTAGACACTCATCAAGATACCACCTCTATAAAAGAGAAACTAACTTACACATCGTCATTTTTGGCATTCCCTAAGGGACCACGCAGAACAGAACCTGGATCAAACTTCAAACCACAAGAGGCAATGGGATGGCTTAATCGGAGGATATCATTGATAATTAGTAATGGACAAATCACATAGTATATGTAATGGACAATTACAAACTCAACAATATAAAAACTATAAATTTATTTCTAGAAACACATGTTTATAATTTGATTCAACTTTTAAACCAACTTCTATGCAAGATAATAGAGAACAATTATGTTACATCAAGAACATCCTATATCCTATCGATGCTCATAGCCATTCCTCCATTAGCAAGAAGTTTATCCATCAACGAAAAGACTCGATATTGGATGCTCCAAATAACCAATCACCACATAACATTGTGGATTATACAAAAGAAAATCAAAATATAAAGTAAAAACAATGTTATTGAAAGACTAACACACACCTAGAACACCACCCGCTAGTAGTTGAGTCATTTCCACCTCCACTACCAAGTTGACAAGGTAATCCAAAGATCACCATATGGAAGGCCACCTTCAATACAGGTGTCGTTATAACAACCATGTCCACTTGTACCACCATAACCTCCCCTACTGCCAATTCCATTGCTTAATAAATGTCCCCCGCCAACACCTCCCGCGGCAACCGCTCACAAAGTCGATCCTCGGCTTACCATCATTTTACTACAAAAGGAGAAATTTCACTCCGAGCATACATACCCATCCTAGATTAAGGGTGAGCATTCCCGGCCGAAAACCGCACAACCGACCGACTACCGCCGAACCGACCCGCCCGATTCGACCGACTACTGGTGGGAGTCGGTTCGACTTTTCTCGTGTTCTCGACTCGGCCGGACGGGCAAGAAACCGATAAAAGACAAGCGAAGGTGACCGGAACCCGACATACCGATTCCGACCGACTACCGCCCGATACCAACCGACTACTTTCGGTTCGGGATTCGTTTACGTTCTCCGCTAATCGGGAATCGGGCTAGTCGGATTCGGTCGGGCGGGCGAGAGGCCCGATGCTCTGCCCTATCCTAGATGTGCTGACTTTACCCGTTAGGGGAACAGTAACAGTCCTCGCCTTATGAAAATGCACAACAGACCCTTGTATAAGGCCTTCAACCAGTATATCTTCAACACGACATATCTGGAAAAAATCATATATATATCAGACCTGACATAACAAAGAAAATGACTACCTTTCATCTAATTTGGTAACTCTTGTAAACTGAAATCACCTGAAGAGTGAAGGACAATGAAGCATTCACATTGCAGTCATCAGGTGGACGAAGAAGTTCGTCTAGACATACTGTAGAATTACAATTCAATTTTGGGGTCCTGGTATCATATCCAATAATACAGTACATTCAGTAAAACACCAATAAAGCATGCTATTGCTTAGGTAAAGCAAAGATCATAAAAGAGTAAATTGGCAAGATGGGTCGATTTGGACCATTTTGTACATTAAACATATCGAACGGGAAGGGTTGACCCGCAAACAAATTTATCCATATTAAAGTTATATGAATAGACACATTAACAATATAATCATATAGTTTCAACTTTTAACCTATTTGGGACAAATCACAACAAAAACCAACCCATTCATAAATAAATGGGTAGATACCACCTCTATAAAAGAGAAACTAACTTACACATCGTCATTTTTGGCATTCCCTAAGGGACCACGCAGAACAGAACCTGGATCAAACTTCAAACCACAAGAGGCAATGGGATCAGTTAACGGGAGGATATCATTGATAATTAGTAATGGACAAATCACATAGTATATGTAATGGACAATTACAAACTCAACAATATAAAAACTATAAATTTATTTCTAGAAACACATGTTTATAATTTGATTCAACTTTTAAACCAACTTCTATGCAAGATAATAGAGAACAATTATGTTACATCAGTAACATCCTATATCCTATCAGATGCTCATAGCCATTCCTCCATTAGCAGTGTTTATCCATCAACAGAAAGACTCGATATTGGATGCTCCAGCTTAACCAATCACTGCACATAACATTGTGGATTATACAAAAGAAAATCAAAATATAAAGTAAAAACAATGTTATTGAAAGACTAACACACACCTAGAACACCACCAGCTAGTAGTTGAGTCATTTCCACCTCCACTACCAAGTTGACAAGGTAATCCAGCATCACCATATGGAAGGCCACCTTCAATACAGGTGTCGTTATAACAACCATGTCCACTTGTACCACCATAACCTCCCCTACTGCCAATTCCATTGCTTAATAAATGTCCCCTGCCAACACCTCCCGTGCAACCTGTTCACAAAGTCGATCCTCAGTTTTACCATCATTTTACTACAAAAGGAGAAATTTCAGTCTCTGAGCATACATACCCATCCTAGATTAAGGGTGAGCATTCCCGACTGAAAACCGCCAACCGACCGACTACCGTCGGAAACCGACCCCGCCCGATTCCGACCGACTGCTACTCGGGTCGGGAGTCGGTTCGACTTTTCTGTGTTCTCGGGACTCGGGTCGGGACGGGACGGGTCGGGACGGGCAAGAAACCGAGAAAAGACAAGCGAAGGTGACCGGAACCCGACATACCGATTCCGACCGACTACCGCCCGATACCAACCGACTACTTTCGGTTCGGGATTCGGTTTACGTTCTCCGGCTAATCGGGAATCGGGCTAGTCGGGATTCGGGTCGGGGCGGGGCGGGAGAGGCCCGATGCTCTGCCCTATCCTAGATGTGCTGACTTTACCCGTTAGGGGAACAGTGACAGTCCTCGCCTTATGAAAATGCACAACAGACCCTTGTATAAGGCCTTCAACCAGTATATCTTCAACACGACATATCTGGAAAAAATCATATATATATCAGACCTGACATAACAAAGAAAATGACTACCTTTCATCTAATTTGGTAACTCTTGTAAACTGAAATCACCTGAAGAGTGAAGGACAATGAAGCATTCACATTGCAGTCATCAGGTCGACGAAGAAGTTCGTCTAGACATACTGGAGAATTACAATTCAATTTTGGGGTCCTGGTATCATATCCAATAATACAGTACATTCAGTAAAACACCAATAAAGCATGCTATTGCTTAGGTAAAGCAAAGATCATAAAAGAGTAAATTGGCAAGATGGGTCGATTTGGACCATTTTGTACATTAAACATATCGAACGGGAAGGGTTGACCCGCAAACAAATTTATCCATATTAAAGTTATATGAATAGACACATTAACAATATAATCATATAGTTTCAACTTTTAACCTATTTGGGACAAATCACAACAAAAACCAACCCATTCATAAATAAATGGGTAGATACCACCTCTATAAAAGAGAAACTAACTTACACATCGTCATTTTTGGCATTCCCTAAGGGACCACGCAGAACAGAACCTGGATCAAACTTCAAACCACAAGAGGCAATGGGATCAGTTAACGGGAGGATATCATTGATAATTAGTAATGGACAAATCACATAGTATATGTAATGGACAATTACAAACTCAACAATATAAAAACTATAAATTTATTTCTAGAAACACATGTTTATAATTTGATTCAACTTTTAAACCAACTTCTATGCAAGATAATAGAGAACAATTATGTTACATCAGTAACATCCTATATCCTATCAGATGCTCATAGCCATTCCTCCATTAGCAGTGTTTCGATCCATCAACAGAAAGACTCGATATTGGATGCTCCAGCGAACCAATCACTGCACATAACATTGTGGATTATACAAAAGAAAATCAAAATATAAAGTAAAAACAATGTTATTGAAAGACTAACACACACCTAGAACACCACCAGCTAGTAGTTGAGTCATTTCCACCTCCACTACCAAGTTGACAAGGTAATCCAGCATCACCATATGGAAGGCCACCTTCAATACAGGTGTCGTTATAACAACCATGTCCACTTGTACCACCATAACCTCCCCCACTGCCAATTCCATTGCTTAATAAATGTCCCCTGCCAACACCTCCCGTGCAACCTGTTCACAAAGTCGATCCTCAGTTTTACCATCATTTTACTACAAAAGGAGAAATTTCAGTCTCTGAGCATACATACCCATCCTAGATTAAGGGTGAGCATTCCCGACTGAAAACCGCCAACCGACCGACTACCGCCGGAAACCGACCCCGCCCGATTCCGACCGACTGCTACTCGGTCGGAGTCGGTTCGACTTTTCTGTGTTCTCGGACTCGGTCGGACGGACGGGTCGGGACGGCAAGAAACCGAAAAGACAAGCGAAGGTGACCGGAACCCGACATACCGATTCCGACCGACTACCGCCCGATACCAACCGACTACTTTCGGTTCGGGATTCGGTTTACGTTCTCCGGCTAATCGGGAATCGGGCTAGTCGGGATTCGGTCGGGCGGGCGGAGAGGCCCGATGCTCTGCCCTATCCTAGATGTGCTAACTTTACCCGTTAGGGGAACAGTAACAGTCCTCGCCTTATGAAAATGCACAACAGACCCTTGTATAAGGCCTTCAACCAGTATATCTTCAACACGACATATCTGGAAAAAATCATATATATATCAGACCTGACATAACAAAGAAAATGACTACCTTTCATCTAATTTGGTAACTCTTGTAAACTGAAATCACCTGAAGAGTGAAGGACAATGAAGCATTCACATTGCAGTCATCAGGTCGACGAAGAAGTTCGTCTAGACATACTGGAGAATTACAATTCAATTTTGGGGTCCTGGTATCATATCCAATAATAATACAGTACATTCAGTAAAACACCAATAAAGCATGCTATTGCTTAGGTAAAGCAAAGATCATAAAAGAGTAAATTGGCAAGATGGGTCGATTTGGACCATTTTGTACATTAAACATATCGAACGGGAAGGGTTGACCCGCAAACAAATTTATCCATATTAAAGTTATATGAATAGACACATTAACAATATAATCATATAGTTTCAACTTTTAACCTATTTGGGACAAATCACAACAAAAACCAACCCATTCATAAATAAATGGGTAGATACCACCTCTATAAAAGAGAAACTAACTTACACATCGTCATTTTTGGCATTCCCTAAGGGACCACGCAGAACAGAACCTGGATCAAACTTCAAACCACAAGAGGCAATGGGATCAGTTAACGGGAGGATATCATTGATAATTAGTAATGGACAAATCACATAGTATATGTAATGGACAATTACAAACTCAACAATATAAAAACTATAAATTTATTTCTAGAAACACATGTTTATAATTTGATTCAACTTTTAAACCAACTTCTATGCAAGATAATAGAGAACAATTATGTTACATCAGTAACATCCTATATCCTATCAGATGCTCATAGCCATTCCTCCATTAGCAGTAAGCGATCCATCAACAGAAAGACTCGATATTGGATGCTCCAGCGAACCAATCACTGCACATAACATTGTGGATTATACAAAAGAAAATCAAAATATAAAGTAAAAACAATGTTATTGAAAGACTAACACACACCTAGAACACCACCCGCTAGTAGTTGAGTCATTTCCACCTCCACTACCAAGTTGACAAGGTAATCCAGCATCACCATATGGAAGGCCACCTTCAATACAGGTGTCGTTATAACAACCATGTCCACTTGTACCACCATAACCTCCCCCACTGCCAATTCCATTGCTTAATAAATGTCCCCTGCCAACACCTCCCGTGCAACCTGTTCACAAAGTCGATCCTCAGTTTTACCATCATTTTACTACAAAAGGAGAAATTTCAGTCTCTGAGCATACATACCCATCCTAGATTAAGGGTGAGCATTCCCGACTGAAAACCGCCAACCGACCGACTACCGCCGGAAACCGACCCCGCCCGATTCCGACCGACTGCTACTCGGGTCGGGAGTCGGTTCGACTTTTCTGTGTTCTCGGGACTCGGGTCGGGACGGGCAAGAAACCGAGAAAAGACAAGCGAAGGTGACCGGAACCCGACATACCGATTCCGACCGACTACCGCCCGATACCAACCGACTACTTTCGGTTCGGTTCGCTTACGTTCTCCGGCTAATCGGGAATCGGGCTAGTCGGGATTCGGGTCGGGGCGGGGCGGGAGAGGCCCGATGCTCTGCCCTATCCTAGATGTGCTGACTTTACCCGTTAGGGGAACAGTAACAGTCCTCGCCTTATGAAAATGCACAACAGACCCTTGTATAAGGCCTTCAACCAGTATATCTTCAACACGACATATCTGGAAAAAATCATATATATATCAGACCTGACATAACAAAGAAAATGACTACCTTTCATCTAATTTGGTAACTCTTGTAAACTGAAATCACCTGAAGAGTGAAGGACAATGAAGCATTCACATTGCAGTCATCAGGTGGACGAAGAAGTTCGTCTAGACATACTGGAGAATTACAATTCAATTTTGGGGTCCTGGTATCATATCCAATAATACAGTACATTCAGTAAAACACCAATAAAGCATGCTATTGCTTAGGTAAAGCAAAGATCATAAAAGAGTAAATTGGCAAGATGGGTCGATTTGGACCATTTTGTACATTAAACATATCGAACGGGAAGGGTTGACCCGCAAACAAATTTATCCATATTAAAGTTATATGAATAGACACATTAACAATATAATCATATAGTTTCAACTTTTAACCTATTTGGGACAAATCACAACAAAAACCAACCCATTCATAAATAAATGGGTAGATACCACCTCTATAAAAGAGAAACTAACTTACACATCGTCATTTTTGGCATTCCCTAAGGGACCACGCATAACAGAACCTGGATCAAACTTCAAACCACAAGAGGCAATGGGATCAGTTAACGGGAGGATATCATTGATAATTAGTAATGGACAAATCACATAGTATATGTAGTGTGAACAAGTTCTAATAGAAAAACAAATAAACGTGTCCATGGTCGTTCTTTATCTTACCAATTCTCACTCAGAGTCAGATGTAACATAAACATATCACAATAAAATCAGAACAAATAAAAAAAATGTAGATACTTACATTGACACCATAAAACAGCGAAAGACCTAGCTGTTGTGCTTCAATACAGTCACCTGGTCCTGACATGTTTAGCAAACCTTGCCCGCGAACCTTAAGATTTGCATTAGAATGTATCTAGAAGACCCCTGAGAAACATATGTAAGATCAACCACACAAATTAGATCATATTACAGAAAACAACAAATCACGTATTCTTTTAAGTACCTTGAGAACAATTAGATTTGTCTAAGTACCCCTCCTTTTAGGGTTTAAGCGAGCTAATAAATCGTCAATGAAAGCTTTTCCTCCTCTACTGCAATACTCAACAGATAATCAAGAAAAGAAACATGTCAATTTAGTAACTCGGTCTTCCCTTCATATCAATAGCCACAATTCAGTATGAAAATGGATGACATCAAAGGACTTTTCAGATGAACAATACTTACTGGTTGTAGTTAAATACAAAGACACTCTCTTGCATTGAAATTGCCCTCAGAGATCCCAAATTTAGTACTACGTATGTCACGAGGATGAAGACCTGTAATCAGAAACCTAAATTAATGCAATGCCATTTAAGGTTCATCAATGAACATAACTCAGTTACAGCAAAATTACTAGGACAAGGTAGTGCACACAGAATAAGGACGGAATTATGTTACATGTTTTTCAACAGTAAACTAAATGTGTGCAAATATGACCATGGAGTAACAAACTGTTGGCAGATATACTCGTGATAGCATTCCTATAAAATTACATAGATACATGTGTAGATTATTAGGTTTACGCCCCTATTTTATATAGAGACTTATATAAAAGTACTTTACTCACTTGCTGCAATGATGATAAGGGAGCTTGCCATAAGTTAAATCGATAGTAGCTACGGACATTTGGTAAAAAAATATTTTGCACACATTTAATAATGCACAAATCTCTTACTAACTTCTTCAAGTTCCTTATTAATTTTGTATGCATGATCCTAACGTCCTAATTCAGGGACAAAAAGATCTAAACATCCTTTCATACTTCTGAGAAACGCTTGTAACTAGCATAGCGCCTACACCCAAGTTAACCTACAAAATTAGTGTTTATCTACCGCCACCCATGCAATGGCTTTCTGAAACGAATTCCTTCACCAAATCTGAGGCCTTAAAACAGCCAAACTTGACATTATTACATCTACATACTTTCAAAAGACAAGCTGCAAACTCACTTGGTCGCAAATAATATCAACAACAAAAGCTGTAGAATTTCCTATTTCGCCTTCTCATTCAACTAGAAATGTTCCATCGTCTACAGATATCAAAATAAAAAATCTAACACAATATCGTCATATGTACAAATCAAAGTCCAACAACGATCCAATTACCGTTTCGCCTTCTCTTGCTAAAACAAACACGGAACTACAAATTCAACTATTAGAATCAAATTTCTCAAAGGTTAAAACCTACAACAATATCATCCATCTATCATACAATAAGTATAGTTCTAAAACTTAATAACCACATATCACACATATTCAGCAATGTGTCCTGTTTTAAATAATCAATTTGTCGCAACACTCGCTCAATCAATTCTTATTCTAAATTACATAACTATACATTAACTAACTTAACAAATGATCATGAATTGCAAACAACAGATCTATACTTGAATATGATAAAATTTTAACTGGTACAAAATTTCAA
Source organism: Chrysanthemum makinoi (assembly GCA_910596185.1). Lineage (NCBI taxonomy): Eukaryota > Viridiplantae > Streptophyta > Magnoliopsida > Asterales > Asteraceae > Chrysanthemum > Chrysanthemum makinoi. The sequence goes on along the minus strand of OU343216.1, from coordinate 142,465,869 downwards.
AGCAATATGTAAAGAATCATTGTTTTATACCTAAAGTTATAAACTGATGACCGACGAGTATTGCGGTTAACTACGATGGTGATGGCGACCGCGACGGTGCCGTCCATGGTTCCGGTGATCTGAGATGACGGAGTTAGGGTTTCGGTGACGGAGTGTGGCCGGAGTACGACGCAGTTAGGGTTTCGGTGAGTGTGGTGTGTGGGAGTGACGGAGTGTGTGGGATCGAGAGATAGAATTGAAAATTTGAAAGCAAATGGGTGTGTTTATTATTATTTTTAAACTATTTAAATGAGAAGAGTGAAAAGGAATTGTAGCCACATATTTTAAATAACGAAAAAAGAATAATAGGGAGATGCATCTATTTTTATAAAGAGGATAGTTATTTTACATACCAAACTTTTCTTACATACCAAGGGACTCATCTCCACCATCTATCTAAAAAGAAATCAATGGCTCAGATTAAAAGCATTTTATTATTTCACCTATTTTTTACTACCTCCGTCCCAAAATTATTGTCCACTATTGACTTTTTTAGTCTTTTTTCTTCAACTTTGATCATAATTATTTTTGTTTGTGTTATATAATACTTGATGAAAAATATATGAATGTATTGAGTTTTAAATGTATTTTTCATTGGTATAACTAGTTATAATACCTGTGCACGCACAGGGTTTTGAAAAAAAAATTACTTTGTATCAATGCTGAATATTGTGTCTTTAAAAGTAATTACATATAATTATATGCTTATGCACGAGTTTTTCATTATCTATTAATATTCATTAGAATTTTGTATAATCAAATTTTGTAAAAAAAAAATTGTTAGATAACTCAAGATTCAACTATATTTAGCTTATATAGATGTTGATGTTTCTATTTAAATTTCACTATTGATATTATGATGTACACAAAATGAGAGTTTATTTGCACATAATAAAAGTTGATAAAGTTAAAATATGCTCCTTAAAGTTTTTAAAAAATGTTTTTCTACATATCTTTATATAAATAAATAAAAATTACATGAGTAGTTGTTATAAGTACAATCATTTTTTTCCTCCATATTACAAGAAATCGTTCTTACAATTTGATAATTATATTCCCGTTTTCAATAATTTAGCCGTATTTAATATTCAAATTCGTGTCCACATTTGTCATACTTTTAATATGAAATAAATGAGTCATTATTAAACATATATAGTAAAAAAAATTATATTTATAATCTTATGTATATTTATATGTTGGAGTTTCAAAATAACATATATATTGTATTTTTAAGTTATAAAGTATAGGGGGTATACAGTATAAGGGGGTATTTGTTTAATTTTCAAAGTTATTAAAAAATATGAAAACTTGTAATATTACACTTAACTCTATAAAAAATTTAAAAATTTAACCACTAAAGTTTTATAAATCACCCCCTCTTTTTTTAAGTTTTTTTTTTCACAAATTTGACACGTATAGTTTTATTTGTTTTTCTTTTCAACCAAATTTCTCCACCAAATTAATTGAAGGTTGACCAAAATCAATTTAATTTTGACTTTTATTAACCAATCACATTACACGATTTTGCTTACGTGGCAAAATCAAGCTCTCCTATTGGCCCAATTGTTTTTTCAATAAGAATGAATTGACAAAATAACTCCGAAATGATGTAATTCCTTTATTATATAAAATATTTTCATCAAGTATTATATAACACGAATAAATATATTAGTGGTCAAAGTTGAACAAGAAAGACCGGTCATGGTCAAAGTGGACAATAAAAATGGGACGGAGGGAGTATAATTTAAATATCTCTTAAACCGTTAATCGTTAAGTGAAAATATTTACACCGTCGCGAAGAGCATTTAATTATCTTTCTATAGACTGGCACTTTGATATACTTTTGAAAAAAGAAAAAAAAAATCATTTTTTTCACGTTTTTTTGTCTTTTTTTACGTTACTTAAAATTTGCACGAAAAAAATCATATATGATTAAACACTAATTTAAATATCACATGTGATATTAGTGTTAAATCATATATGATACTATGTGATATCACATGCGATATGATATGTATCTCATATGTGATATTACATTAATATCATATGTGATATTACACTAATATGAGTAATATCACATGTGATATTACATATCATATATGATATAACACTAATATCATATATGATATAACACTAATATCACATGTGATATTCAAATTAGTGTTTAATTATATATGATTTTTTAATGCAAATTTCAGTAACGTAAAAGAACGAAAAAACTTTAAAAAAATGTGGAGAATACGAAGAAAAAAAAATTTGTCGAAAGTATATCAAAGTGCCTATCTATAGAAAGATAATTAAATACTCGTCGCAATGATATATTTTTTTTCGCTTAACGATTAACGGTTTGAAAGTTATTAATATTTGAAAAAAAAATGATAAAAGTGGGTTTTTTAAATTGTTGTGATTAATCTCATCAATTAGATCAAATAAAAATGGATGATGGAGATTGATCCCTTGGTATGTAAATGATATTTTGTCCTCAAATAATCTTAAATCTTTTTATAAATGCATTTAATATTTGTGGTTGTGGTTTCTTGTCATCCTTCTCATCTTAATTGTATTTTTTCATTTTTTCCTACCTCGTTATTATAATATATGATATACATCTTTTGTTTTAATTTTGGTTTTTGTTATTTTCATTTGGTGACTTTTATAATGTTTAGTGAGCAAATCTTTTAGTCACCATATGTCATTTATTTTGTAGTGAGTATATGTTTTACGCACAATTAAATGCTTTACCTTATTGTACCGAAATCTTTTTTCTATGTTCACTGCATAATATATGAAGACAGGTTCACCTTATTCTCCCAGATTTTATATCTAGTCATCTAGATTTAATTCCAACTTTAATGTATGTTAAGAGGACCCATTTTGACCAGAACATAATATGTGAAGACAGGTTTTTGTATAAGTGTTAAGAGATCAATTCCTATGACATAAGTTTGTCAAGCTTTTTTCTCATACTTATACTTGCATGCTAAAAAATTTGTACAAAATGTGAATGAACTGAATACGTTTGTTACAACATCACAAGGAAATTAAATCCAATTTTAAATGCGTAATATGGGTTGGCGATGGATTAAACTACGCATTAAAGATGATTGTTAATGGCTTATTTTGATGTTGTTTAGGAAATCAAATGAAACTAAGCAAGCAGGACCAGTTGTTAATTGTTATAGATGATTAATCACATATCATATTAAACAATTCGGCAGTTGAATTATATTTTTAAAAAATCCAAAATATAAGTAAACAAGCAACCTTACATCCTTCCATGAAACCACATAGAAATTCATATCTGTATAATCTATTAGTTTAACAAATTAAAAAAAAGTCAAATGTGTGACCTAGTAAAATTAGAATGACGAAAGAAAACCAAATCTTTCAACTTATCCATCTTGATAGCTTGACTATCCAATCTTTCTAGTGTATATATATATAATCACATCTACAAAGCCTTATTAGATACCACTGCACAACCTTAAGTTTAAGTTCAGACATGTATGTGACGCGGTGTCTTTCTCACTATAAGAGCAATCCCGAATCTCTTTATACGCCTCCTGAGGGTCCAAACTTGGGTTACTTGGTAATCGAAGATAAAGAGTCTGAAACGTACTCGTGGTTTGGGCTATGGAAGAATAAGTATCTTGCAGGGTTACCATTTCCTCAAAACAAAACACTGACCACACGATATTGTCTTCACCACCAATATGTTTGTTACAATAGGGTTGTCTTCATTCCGGTCCTTAATGAACCCTTGTCTTCCAACCGATACTATGCCATAAAACCAAAAGGATCGCATAAAGGGTATGTGTATAAATCGTTATACTTTCTAGAATTCTTTGTTTCTAATAATAATCACTCAACTTTTGTACATTTTTTGCCCTTCTGTTTCATATCAACTTCTTTGAACAGTCCATACCACTTTTTTGTGTGTTACATTGTTAGTGGCTTATATACTACTAATTTTTTAACGTTAAGCTGGTGATTGTAACCCTACCAAAAGTAAATTAATTATTGATGTCAAATGAACTAACAAAAACGCTTTGCAGGGAAGCAATAGCATGTTCGAAAGAAGAAGACATGACGCCATGTTGTTTTTTCAATTGTGTCCGTAATATAAAACCAAGGCCATTGGACACAAACGATGTGTACCAACAATTTGAGATAGTTCCCTATGGATTACTTTGTAAATTCAATAGTAACTTTTATGCCAAATCTATTGCGGACGATGGTTATCCTTGTTATGTATTTAGTCTTTATCTTAGCTTACGAGTGTCTAGGGGATTAAGCGTTAAGTTTCCTATTAGTCAACTAGTCTTAGGATATCAATAAGGGTCGTTGGGTCGGTTTGTGTCCCAAGCCCAACCCGTCAGATTTTCCTTATTATCACAACCGACATAGGTGATTTGTTAGAGTCGGTTTTTCATCCCCCTCATCTCTATAAAAGGAGGTGAGGGGGGAGGGGTCTTGTACGCATTCTTTCAATACTAATCAAACAATCGATTAGGGTACTTACTTGTGCATATTCTTTCTTTCTCACAACCACGCCTTCGAGATCGGGTAATCCGCTTTCTAGTAACCAGGTTGTTAGGGATCGAATCCTAACAAGTGGTATCAAGAGCTTTGGTTCGCGAAGTTAACTGGTTATCTAGGCGATCGAGAAGGGGTGTTGGTTTTCGGGTTTATTGAAGATCAACTAATTCTCCGGTGGTGCGTCTTGGTTTTTCCGATGCCGACTATACCGAAGAAGAAGAAAGGAGAAACGTGGTTGGTAAAAAGTCAAGAGGATAGTGAGTCAGGTTGATTGGTTTTTTATTATAATAGTGAGTCGGTTGATTAATATAATAGTCTTATATTATAATAGAAGGTGAAAGTGTGAGACAACTCAATTTTCTTGAAACAGTGAACCGGTTGATTAATATAAATAGTCTTATTATATTTAATATAATAGTTTTATTATATTGAATCCAAAAAGTTATTATATTAAAAGGTATTGCACAAGGGACTTTGTTAGTTTGTGATTGTGAGGTTTTTTCACAAGGTTTAGCAAATTAATAAAGGGATTAAAGAATGACGGGAGCCAAGTTTGAGATCGAGAAATTCGATGGAACTGGTGATTTCGGGTTATGGAGAGTTAAGATGCGTGCTTTATTAATCCAACATGGATGTGAAGCACTCCGAGGTTTTACCTCATGACTATGGATGCTACAAAGAAAAGTCGAAGCTAAACAAGAAAGCTCACAGTGCCATGATTTTGTGTTTAGGTAACAAGGTTCTCGAGAGAGGTTAATGGGAGACGACTGCACGGCAAGCTTTGGACCAAGCTCGAGATTTTGTACATGACAAAGTCCTTGGCCAACAAGTTGTACCTGAAGAAGAAGTTGTACACATTCTACATGCCGGCTGGACGAACGATTTCCGAGCATATAGATGAGTTCAACAAAATCGTTGTTGATTTAGCAAATATTGAGGTAAAATTCGAGGATGAAGATCTTGCTTTATTATTACTCACTTCTTTACCAAAGATCATACCTAACACTTTGTGGATACCTTGCTTTTATGGACGGGAAGCTTTGACTTTGGAGGATGTGATGGCCACAATCAATTCAAAGGAAATCAAAGAAAGATCTAAGGCGAAAGGGGATGATGGTGAAGGGTTATACGTGAGGGGAAGATCTGATCGCAGGAATTCGTGATCAGCTAGGGAAAGTCAAGATCAAAGTCTCGAGGTGGAAGACTCAAGTGCTATATTTGCCAATCTGAGGAGCACTTGAAGAGAAACCGTCCAAAAATAATCGCAAGAAGTCAAATGGTTTTGTCAAGAAAGATGATCAACCAAGCTCCAGTGGTTCGATTTATGACGGTTCTGAGGTGATGATGGTTATGAGTGCAGAGGCTCTGCTAGATTGGATCATGGATTCAGGAGGTTCATACCATATGACACCAAGGTTAGATTTATTTTTTGATTTTCTCGAATGCGATGGGGGTGGGTACTGGGTGACAACAGGAGTGCAAGATCGAGAGGTATTGGCAAGGTAAGGGTACAACTGAAAGATGGGTCAAGTTTTGTATTACACAATGTCAGGTATATTCTGAATTGAAAAGAAACTTGATATCGCTGGGAACTCTTGAAAAAGAGGGATATACCGTAAAATTGCAGTCAAGCAAAATCAAGGTGATTAATGGTTCCGTGGTTGTTTTATCTCGAACCCGGCGGAAAATTGCGATACTCTTTGGATGGCCATGCAGTGGCGGGTGAGCTTAATGCTAGTGTTGAAGAAAAAGACAGCCTTGCCTGTGTTTGGCACAAAAGACCTGGGACATATCGAGGCGGGACTACAGTGCCGGAAAAGCAGGAGTTGTTTGGCAAGAAGAGTCTAGGTAAGCTCGATTTTTGTGAGAATTGTGTTCTGGGAAAGTCACATCGAGTCAGTTTCGGTGTAGGAAGGCACACTACTCAGGGAGTGATAGACTATGTTCATTCAGACTTATGAGGTCCGTCCTGTGGAATCATTGGGAGGTAAGAGGTATTTCTTATCTATTGTTGATGATTATTCCAGGAGGGTATGGGTTTATATTCTCATGTTCAAACACGAAGCATTTGGAAAGTTCAAAGAGTGGAAGCAGTTAGTAGAGAATCGACCGGGAGGACGGTTAAGAAGCTTAGGACGGATAATGGTCTTGAGTTCTAGAATCGAGTTTGAACAGTTGTGCGAGAGTGGGATTGCTAGACATTTGACAAATAAAACGCCGCAGCAGAATGGATTAGCGAACGGATGAATAGAACTCTCATGGATAAGGTACTGCTTATTAATTCACCGATTGCCCAAGACCTTCTGGGCGGAAGCGACATGTACGGCCGCATATCTCATAAATAGGTCACCATCGACAGCGATTGAGAAAAAGACTCCTATGGAGATGTGGTCGGGACATCCAAGTGATTATGGGATGTTGAGGATTTTCTACTGCGTCGCATATTCACACGCTAAACAAGGTAAGCTCGAGCCAAGAGCAGTAAATGCGCTCTTTGGGGTATCCTGGGTGTGAAGGGGTACAGGCTATACAAAGCTTGATAATGAATCACCTACGATAGTCACTAGCAGGGACGTGGTCTTCAATGAAAGTGTCATGTACAAAGACACGTTGAAGGATTCTCGTGCGTACGATAAGTCTATTGAGGAATTACAGGTTGAGGTGGAACTGCAGAGGTTAAATAATCATTCACTTGAGGAAGATCGCACAAATGATCAAGAAGATCGCATGATGATCGTGAAGATGGCGATGATGAAGATGCAGGGATCGTGATCATGATCAAACACCGGATCTCACAGATTATCGTTGGTTCGGATAGAGAGCCAAGGACAAGAACGAAACCTTTGAGGTTTCGGATGAAAGTAATATGGCGCTTACGCTGCTTGTCAGCAGAGGAAGAAGATACTCATGAACCATTAACATACCAGGAGGCAGTTGCTTGTGAAGACAGTTCTAAGTGGAAAGCTGCTATGGATGAAGAGATGGATTCTCTGAGGAAGAATAAGACCTATGAGTTAGTAGATCATCCAGCTGGGCAAAAGCCGTGAGCTGCAAATGGCCGCTCAAGATAAAGGAAGGGATTGAAGGTGTTCAAAAGCCTAGGTACAAGGCGAGGTTGGTGGCTCGTGGATTCACACAGAGGGCAGGTATTGACTATAATGAAGTATTTTCGCCGGTAGTTCGACACACATCTATTCGGGTTATACTTGCATTGACTGCGTGTAGAGATTATGAGCGGAGCAAATTTTGATGTAAAGACGCATTTTACATGGTAATCTTGAAGAAGTGATCTACATGAGACAACCACCGGGTTATGAACAAGGTAACAAGGTATGTTTGTTAAAGAAATCCCTTTATGGATTGAAGCAGCCACCTAGGCAATGGTATAGGAGGTTTGATGAGTATATGCCGAAAGTAACGGGTTTAAGCGTAGCATTTACGAATGCTATTACAGTGAGTTATGCACCAGTGAGTATATCTATCTATCTGTTATATGTAGACGATATGCTGATTGCTTGTAAAAGCAAGGCTGAGATTGGGTCTATCAAGTCTTTGCTTAAAAGGGAGTTCGACATGAAAGAGCTCGGGGAAGCAAAGAAGATTCTTGGTATGGAGATCATCAGGGATCGGAGTCACAAGATTCTGAGGGTGTCACAACCGGTATGTTTCTAAGATTTAAAATAATTTTAGAATAGACAATGGGAAATCGGTTAAGATGCCATTGGGTGGGCACTTTTGCCGCTGAAGGATTGCCCGGTTAGCGATTGTGATGTTGAAAGGATGAGTAAGGTGCCGTATGCAAATGCGGTTGGGAGCTTAATGTACTTAATGGTGTGCACGAGGCCGCATAGCGCATGCGGTAAGTGTAGTTAGCGATATTTGGCGAATCCGGTAAAAAGCATTGGGAAGCAAAGTGAAGTGGATTTTGAAATATTTGCAGGCACGCAAACGTGGTTTGGTGTATGGGACAAATCGTGGCAACCATGTGGACGAATTGTTTTGTTGATTCCGACTACGCAAGGATCCGGATAAAGGTAGGTCTATCACCGTTACGCGTTTTTAGTACAAGGATGTGTTGTGAAGGCAACGCTACAACACGTGGTGGCTCTTTCAACTACAGAGGCGAGTATATGGCCCTTACGCTTTGAGGTGTGAAGGAAGCTATTTGGCTAAAGGGACTCTTGGAAGAGTTGGGCGTGGAGCTTAACAATGTGGCGCTTAATCAGTGATAATCGTGGCGCGATTCACTTATCACGGAATCATGTTTTTCATGAAAGGACTAAGCACATCAATGTGCGTTATCACTTTATCAGAGAGGTCTTGGAAGCAAAGACGGTTGAAATTCAAGGTGGGTAATCTGAACACAATGCCGCAGATGCCTTGACGAAGGTGGTGGTACTGGATCAAGCTTCAAAGATGTTTGGAGTTGCCGAGTGTCGGAGTAGGCTAATATAAAGCCTAAGGTGGAAATTGTTATGTATTTAGTCTTTATCTTAGCTTACGAGTGTCTAGGGATTAAGCGTTAAGTTTCCTATTAGTCAACTAGTCTTAGGATATCAATAAGGGTCGTTGGGTCGGTTTGTGTCCCAAGCCCAACCCGTCAGATTTTCCTTATTATCACAACCCATATAGGTGATTTGTTAGAGTCGAAAGCCATCCCCCTCATCTCTATAAAAGGAGGTGAGGGGGGAGGGGTCTTGTACGCATTCTTTCAATACTAATCAAACAATCGATTAGGGTACTTACTTGTGCATATTCTTTCTTTTCTGTCAACCACGTCTTCGAGATCGGGTAATCCGCTTTCTAGTAACCAGGTTGTTAGGGATCGAATCCTAACAATCCTCCATGCCATTTAAGAAGAACAGGTTGGGAAATTTACTCAAAAACACCCAAAAACTACGACTTAAGTGAAGCAAAAGGAACCAACAACATCCTTCGTTCTCGTCTCCCTGATTTCAATTTTCCACCCTCAACCATAACTTCTAATCCTGTTGTTGTTGGCAAGTGGTATTGCCCTTTCATGTTCATCAAAGACGGAAATCTAAGTGACCAAATGAAAAACTCTATGTATTATGAGATGACACTAGAGCAAAAATGGGTACGCATCTTCGAACAAGAAAACCCTAATCCTAAAGAGAATGTTGTTTCTGTTAAAGCCTCTTTTCGTAGCGAAGCAGTTTTCATTGGTGACACTCAAAAGGAGGTGATATGGGACGAGAACAACGTGGTGGATGGCGTGGTATGGTTTAAGCATCTCGGAGTTGATAATGAGAAAGAAGAAAGTGTAGGGTTGAGTTTAGAAATTGTTGAAAGAATGAAGTGGGAAGAAGAAAAAGTTGGATGGTTTGGTATTGGGGAAAAAAGAATAGAGAAGGTCAAGAGAGAAGAGAAGTATGAAGGAGTTGGTGCATGGAAGAAATTTGGTTGCTATGTTTTGGTTGAAAGATTTGTGCTCAAAAGAATGGATGGTAGCTTGGTTTTGGCTTATGAGTTTGGTCATGCTCACCAAATCAAAACCATCTTTGAATAAGATTCGGGTTATATTAATCAAGACCACTATAATATCGTGTATTTTGTTTGTAACTTATGTTATGTATCGAATTTTTCAATACATTATGCTTTTTCTTGTGTATAAAATAAAGAGAGTGAATAAAATTTTAATAAGTTGTTTTTGTCTAATGTCTCTATATCAATTGAAATCGCTAGTTACTACTACTTTTTTACTTGAGTTTATCTTACGTGGAATGTTGTTTTTCACGTAAAATTTAGGGTGGCAATTTTTGAAAAACTCGATTTGAAATTTACACGAAAATTAATTCGGATTGGATTTAAATAGATTTTGGGTTGGGTTTTGGTCGACCCATCTAACCCGTTAATTAAACAGGTCAGGTTCGGGTAGGGAATAAATTAAGCGGGTCGACCCGCCAACCCATTTAATAGTTTTTCTTAAATTAAACATTATTTATATTTTATTATACGGTTTAAATGGGTTAAATGGGTCGACCCACAAACATGTTTAACTCGTGCAATGTGCCAACTTTTGTATATAAAACGGGTCAAATGGGTCAACTCAAAACCCGTTTAACCTATTCAACCCGTGTAACCTATTTAACGTGACAACCCAAGTATATATACGGGTTAAATGGATTAGATTCAGGTTATGTGTAAACAGGTTACGGTTGACATAGCTGACCTGATGATTTAAATGGGTCAGGTTCGGGTTGAGATTTTCTGACCAACCAACATGTCAACCCGAACTTGCCAACCCGAGCCCAATCCGAATTGTCACCCCTAGTTAAGCCTACTTTGTTTATGAGGTTTCTCGTAAATAGTTTATTAGTTTATCTCATACCTTGGTAGTACTCCTTTCCGTCCCAAAATATAAATCCATTTTGGTATTTTTGATTGTCCTAAATTTAATGTCTACTTTCAATAATAACCAATTAAAATGCTTTTAAGTGTGTGAGAATGAAATTTTATTGACTAATATTGTAAAAGACTTTTTTTCATAAACTTTGTGAAATTAAA
>OU343216.1:142348048-142454663 GCA_910596185.1 Chrysanthemum makinoi | reverse complement strand
TCCCGCACCCACTTTTGTAGTTAATGTAGAATTTGTCTTCCTTTGTCCACACATTATATATACTTGGATGTAATGGGTGTGTTTGTTTCCTTTGTGCGAGAGATGGATCACATTTCTTGTTGTGCATTTGGCTTCCATTGAGGTAGGGACAGAGTCGTTCCCTAAAAGAAGGGAGGAACCTATAATGGCTCACTAGCTGGTCATGTCATGGAGATGAACATGGGGAAGCGAGTACAAGTTCCTCATTGCGGTGGAGGCGACACCACTACAAAGTGTTCCCAACCCCAAAGTGCCTTCCTGTGCGCAGCGGCCCCCCTGTAGCCATGGCGCACCTATGGACGAAGAAGAGGAGTGGGAGGTCGGTTAAAGCGCAAGCGAACCATCCCGAAAAAGATGGCGCTGAGGGCCTTCCAAGGAAACTGCGATCCTCTTTGGGGAGGTATCGTCCACTGATGAAGCGTCTTCGCACCCCTCTACTATCATTGGACCGATAAGTGATGCCTTCGGTATATATTGTTTGTACGTTTTTTTTTTTTTTCTTTTTTTTTCTTTTTTTTTTTTTTATGCGCCAGGTTGTGTTACATAGAAGCCTAACAATTCTCGGTACCCATTACCAGGTGGAGCAGTTGCAAAGTCACCTCCCAAGGCTAGTCCGGTGCGTTCTGCGCATACCGAGCCGCATAGTCGAACGATGAAGACCTGCGATGTGGATGCGCCCATGGAGCAACTTGTCGAAGAATTGGTGCAGGTCTCGCACATCGGGCTTCGCTAATTGTGAAGCCTGAAAGACCAAGTTTCGGTAGGAGTAGTCAAGATTCGCAAAAGGATCGAATGATAGCGTTCTTTGGCGCAGTGGCTGAGCACCGCGCGGTTGAATGCGCCCGGCGGAGGCAAAAGGATCAACGATGCAGCCTGAACTTAATTTGAAGAAAAGATGGGGCTGATGTGCCAAATAAACCAAGAGCGCGGATGTTGCGAGTATAAGTCTGCGTGCCCTGGGTACTTAAATATCTGGAAGAGCAAAACGCTGATGTCATCCCAACAGAAAGCTTGGTAGCACGGGTCAAGAGTGCCCTTGAAGCCTTGAGGAGATGAAGGCTGCGTAATCCGAGCATAGAGTCTGACGAGGAGTTGTATCCCCAACTCTTGTCCACTATTTGAAGGCGATGGCTCATAGGCATGGTTTAAGCCTTGCGCGCTTACTACTGCTGGAATCCAAGGAAGTGGTAGAGCATTGGGGGTTGTTCAATGCGCCTGGAGCGTGGTAAGGCCTGGCAGTGGAAAAACATCATGAGGGGGTGCGCTAAATGTGCCCTTGGAGAAGGTGCCTGGGTATAATCTTGTGAGCATATCTTGGGAGTTGGTGTGCGCCATGGAGCGGTTGAAGTCTCTAGAGTTTCCAATGATTTCGAATTGGGCTAGCGACCAAGACTATCTCGATTGGGGTAATAATGGAGGGGTTGACTTTGGCAAGGCACCTTTAGAGGATGCGAGAGGCACAATCCGATTACTTTTTGAAGCCAACGAATCGATTCGCAGTACATTTTTTTGTTCGCCTCGTGATATCTTGAACCCGTTTGCGCTGGAAAAGAAGTCCCGTTAAGCAGTCCTGGAAGCTCATGCCACAAGGCTCGCTAAGAAGAAGGGTGTCAAGGGTAAAGCCATTTTGTGTGGTGTTGGCGCGGCACATCTCCTTCGTTCTGACGGGGTGCCTGTGAATGTCGCCACGAGTATCTCGTCAAGATTACGATTTGTTAAAGAGTTTGAACGAGATTAAGGAGTTGAAAAACCGCGTAGGTGGCTCTCCCCTTGAGCGTTGTAATAGTTGGTAGGTTTATGTATTGTAAAGTAACAAACCTTTTGTAATAACTCGTGGTTATCTAATGAAAATATCTCTTGTTGAGCTCATGTATGAAAGTTGTAATATACTTAAGTGGCTAAATGTAGCGTTTATGGCATAGTCGTGTATGTTGTGATATGCAGCGTACTTTAAATATCACTTTAAGGAATCAAGTATTTTAATTCCAAGGTTGTTAAACGTGCACGTGTGCGTTGTTGCGCCTCCGTCGTAGGAGGTGTACAAAACTTATTCTAACGTCTTGATAATAAGGTGTTTAACAAGGATCGTGATCAGTGTTGATGGGTTTGCAACCCTCTTATTCAACAAGTTGTTTAGTAGGTGAACTTATCCTTTTACCATCGTGGGTTTGTAATGGTGCATGCACGCCATCGTGGGCAAGAAATAAGAAGGTTGTTAAGACATAGCGTATATGGAAATAACAAATATGCCGCAGAGTTAGCTAGAAACATGGCGTTTTATTGATACTTGCAAGTTTTTATAATAAGTAAACAAGACAATTATTCTAAGCAAAAAAAAAGTAAATGCATAGATGTTTATTGGGCCTTTGGAAGTGCGAGGGCGTCTGTCGCTGAGGCCGTAGCCATTCCTATAGATAGCACCTCTTGAGGTTGCAGATGTTCCATGTGCGTGGCAATTCCGACCATCAAGCCTCGAGTTTGTACGCCTGTTCCTAGTGCCGGTAACCTCATAGGTCCTTCCCACTTTGGTCCAAGCTTACTCTGTCTTCAGCGTGGCTGTCATGTTGGCGCTGTAGACAAAATCACACAGTGCGAATGAAACATTGCGCACTTTAGCATCATAGTATCCTTTCATCCTTGACTTTGATTTTGCTTCCGTATATAGCTGCGGCGTTAGCGCCTTTCTTCTAGCAGATCTAAGTCGATTCGCCTATCGTCATCATTGGTTGTCATGTTGATTTCAGCTGTGCGGATAGTTGGCATGCCGATCTCTGCCGTATGACCGTTACGTCAATAGACTAAAGAGAAGGGAGTGTCGCCAGGTCTGGTCGGATTGAGGTGCGGTCGCCCACAAGACATGTGATAACTCTTCTACCCATCTTCCTTTGTGCTTTTCTAGGCGTGCCTTAATTCCTTCACCCAAGCTTCGATTCGCTCGTTCCACTAGGCCGTTGGTTTGTGGATGCTTAATGACGCAGTGTTGTGTTATGTTAAGCTTCTCACACCGATCCACTGAAAGGGTTATCACGAATTGTTTCCCGTTGTCGAGAGATGATTTCCCGGGGGCGAGCGGCATACAATGTTTTCCCATACGGCGCTTCACCGGTTGCCAGTGATTGTTACCACTTGCCTTCGCGATCCATTTGGTGAAGTAATCTATGGCGACTATGAGAAATTTTAGTCCACCCGATGCGATAGGAAAAGGGCGCTGATGTCAATACCCCTTGTAGAATGGCCATGGTGAAGTTGGGGTTAGCTGCGTCTGCGGTTGGCGTGGGACGGGTCTATGAACTTGGCAATCGTTGCACTTCCTTATTAAGTCTCGTGCATCACGGTGCATGGTCGGCGAGTATCCCGATCGCATGGCGGCGTGCCAACGGACCGTGGTCCGAGTGCATACTGCATGAACCTTCATGGATTTCTTGCGATGCGTAATTTGCTTGCAAAGGGCGCGACACAACGGAGCCATGGTTGCGGAAGGAACGTCGGTACAATATGTTGTCTCGCAGATTCGAATCTTTGCGGCTGCGCGTATCCTGCGAGCTTCCTTCTGCTCTTGGGGTAATGTTCCCTTGCTCGGGAAGTCCATTATCGGTGTCATCCATGTAGGATCTTCCTCCTCTATTATCGTGGAGATTTCCATCTCTGAAATTGACTTACTTTTTAGTGTTTCCACCATTACTTGCTTTGATAGATGTGCAAAGCTTGTCGAGGCAATCTTGCTCGGTGCATCCGCCTTCGGTTTTCCCCTCTAGGAACTTGCTTTATAGTGAACCTATCAAAGCTTTTTATCAGCGTCTTGGTTTTATCAAGGTATTGGATCATATTATCTTCTTTGGCCACGTATTCACCCAACACGTGGTTGGCCACTAGGCGGGAATCCACGTTTGCCTCTAGGTTACGTACACCCATTCAAGCTGCAATGCGTAGTCAGTAGTAGGCTTCGTACTCTGCCTCATTGTTTGTTGCTGTGGAATTCAAAGCGCAGTCGTAAGTGAATTCCATTCCTCGGATTTGTGAGGATGAGGCCCGCTCTTGAGCCATCAATGCATGAGGATCCATCTGTAAACAAGATCCATGGATCTTGCAGCTCGGTCTTAATTGGTGTGGATATCTCGTATTTGTCGGCTTTTCAATGATGAAGTCCGCCAAAATCGTCCTTTGATTGCGGTGCGTGGTGCGTATGAGATGTTGTGCTCACCTAGCAATACACTCCACTGCGATCAACCTGATCGTCAGGTTTGGAGATGATCGCTTGATCGGTTGATCCGTGATTACCGCTATTGGGTGTGCTTGAAGTACACTGCGGCCGTTTAGCAGCAAATACCAACGCCAGAACTAATTTTTCCATGGCACTATAGTTCATCTCCGTCTTCTTGAGTGCCTTGCTTACGAAGTAGATGGAGTTGTCTTGAGTCCCTATCTGTGAGTAACAACTGCGGCTAGCGCTGCGGTCATGGAACAAATACATGATTAGCTCTTCCTCCGGTGGGGAGTGCGACAAGTGTTGGGGCGTTGCAGGATGTTGTTTAAAGAGTGAAGGCTCTTCCGCCTCCATAGTCCATCTGAAATCACCTTTCTTTATACACTTCTTGAGTGTTTTGAAAAGAGGATGATTTTTCTGATTTGGATAAGAACCTGTTTAAGCCGGCCAACTTTCCGTTGAGGGATTGGACTTCTTTCAACGTCTTGGTGAAGGAAGTTCGATGACCGCTTTGTCTTTTCGGGGCATGGTTTTATGCCGTCGGGTTCTATCGGTATCCAAGGAACATGCCTTCATGGCGCCGAAGGTACACTTCTTAGGGTTCAACTTCATATTGATCTCTCTTAGGTTCGAGCGTTCCTCGATGTCACACTAGTTCATCTTCGGTATGGCTTTTTATGACCAGGTCATCGACATAGACCTCTAGGTTGCGGCCCACCTATTTTTCGAAAGCGTTATCCACTAACCTCTGGTAGGTGGCGCTTGCATTTTTCAAGCCGAAGGGCATTTTGTGTAGCATAAACACCTTGGCTTGTATGGAAGGCTGTTTTCCTCGTCCTCCTAGCCATTTGGATTTGATGATATCCCTTGTATGCGTCGAGGAAGCACTTCAATGGATATCCGCACAGAGACTCTATTTTCCAATCTATCTCTGGTAGAGGATAGGAGTCTTGTGGACATGCTTTGTTAAGGTCGGTGAAGTCTACACACATTCGCCAGGTGGTCGCTCTTCTTTACCATGACTGGATTGGAAAGCCGTCATGGTAGTCTTCTTCCCCATGATCCTGCCTCTACCGTTTTGTACCTCTGCCAAGATTGCTGCGCTCCGGGGCTTGGCGCTTCTTGGCGTATAGGTGCGTATCCTGTGCGGATTTTCGGTTTATGCTCTGTGATAGAGCGTGGTACTCCTGTCATGTGTTTAGGCTCCCATGCAAAAATATCCAAATTCTTCTACAGGAGTGCACATACAGTTGTTTTGCCGTTGTCCGACAACGAACCTCCGATGGATACTTCTGTTCGGGTATTCGGGTGAATTGCTACTTTCGATTTGGAACTCTGGTTGTCTGCATCTTTGGAGTTGGCGTCTCGCATGCAATCGTGTTGCATTCTCTGTGTGGTATAGTGGTGTTGTAAAGGGTAACAATACCACCTTCCACTGGGAATTTAAGCATCCCATCATTTGTTGATGGTTTGCTCGCAAACGATATTCCAGGTCTCCCAATAATGCCATTGTATGGCGAAGGAGATTTAATCACCATGAATTCCATCCGGCCGTTCGCGGTGTTCCGTTTCCAATCTTGACGGGTAATCGTATTTGCCCCATAGGCCATATCTTTTCACACGTAAAACCGGTCAGTGCTGTTACGGAGGTTAACTGACTTTTTATTTCAGGGCCTTAATCGTTTGAAACAATGCTCGTACATGATGTGTGAAGCTCTACCATCAACATACATGCGGTGGATGTCGTGACCCCCCGCGCTTATCTCAATAGTGAGTGGTTCCACCACGTGTTGTCCATGGTTAAGGTGGGGAAAGAGATCTCCTTTCCATGTGAAAAACCCTGGCTAACCTTACGCCTTGTGACCCATTGCCATGATTGTATCATGTAAATGGTGTCAGGCTTGTCTTTGGGTGTCTCTTTCTTATTGCCACTCTTCGGTTTGTCCTTTCCTTCTTTAATATGCTTGACCAAGTGGTCCAATCTGCCCTCTTTGACCTTCTTGTCAATGAATTGGCGCAGTTGGACACATTCATTAGTGGTGTGGCCCTTCTGCGGATGGTAGTCACAATATCCATTCTGTCGCCGATCCTCTGGGGGCGCATTTGTGGTGGTCTTGGAAAGTTTGCCCCTTCGTCGCAGTATTTCCTTTGGGGTTTTTGTCGGCGGGTGTATTTGTTGTTATCTCTCCCACTTCCCTGACCGCGATAGCTTCTATTGCGGTTGCTACTCCGGTCATTGGGCTGTCTCCCAGGTTGTTCCTGCGACCGGTAGTTGGAGGAGTTTCTTTTGCTATCCGCCGCGGCGACTTCTCCTTGGACGAAGGACCTAGAGCGTTTCATGAGTTCATCAAAAGTTTCAGGAATCTTGTCATTCAATCTCTTGATGAGTTCTGGGTTATTAATTCCATTCATGAAACCGGAAATTTTTAGCACTTCCGGGCATGCTTTAACTTGCATGCATTCATCTTTAAAGCGCTCCATGAATGCGCTCGTAGTTTCTCTTTGGTATTTGCTTTACCACGGCAAGTTCGACAGGGTTTTTAGCGCACTTTTTCGTTGAGTAAAATTTAGGCGGAACGCCTTTCTTAATTCTTCAAAACCATTTATACTTCGTCGTGGAAGTTTGTTAAACCAGTTTCGCGCACTTCCCACTAGTGTGGAGTTAAACATATGGCACCACACTGGTTGTGGCCAATTCTCAATAGTTGCGGCTGATTCGAAATTTTTTAGGTGATCGTCTGGATCACGTTAAAATCATAGGTCTTGACATTAGCAGGCATGCCTCTTCTTGTTTTTCGAGAAGCTAATGCGTCTAGTGAAGCGCGTCCACCTCCTGACGACGCCATGGGAGAGACATGTCCTCCTCTTGGTCATTGTGTCTACTTCGGACTTCCATGTCTGTATCACTATCCTCGTTGTCCGAGGAGTTATCGAAGGACGAGTTTTTCCTCCTTCGGCGTTTGCCGGCTATCTCCGAGTCCGGACTGGAAGGACTTTCACTTGAGGAGTACTTCCGCCCCATCTGTCATGCACTTCTGGCTACCCGGTCTATCATAGACACGATCGCCGTTCACCTTCATCACTATCACTCAAGTGATGAGAATGGGATGCCTCATCATCCTCGATCCTTTTCGATTACATTAAACCGGAGATCGGCGGTTGTCTCTACCGCGCTTCTCGCCGGCGGGGGGTGAGGTTTCGTATTCGAGTCAAAACGAGTCGGGTTTGTAGGCTCCGACCGACCTTTTCTAGCCTCCTCTTGCATGAGGGCAGTCAAGGTTTCATAATTTTGGGATACGAAATCCCTTGGTGTTAATTACGGTGCGACCCCTTCTAGGGCGAGGGTATTCGCTTCTGCCGCTGTGTCCTTATCTTTATCCGGTACTTTTGTCAAGTCAGGTCTAGTCTTGGTTTGATGGGAGTGGTAAGATCAGTCTTGATGGATCCATGTCTTGGTAGTGGTTGTGGTGGCCTGGGTTGTCCCCGAGCGCGGTTCCACTATAGGGTAGACCAAGTTCAGGCATGACCCCTTGTTTTTGCAGATCTTGGTTGTCCCAGGAGTCGCTTGGAAGTTGAGCCTTGTGTGCAGCTTCTTTCGATAAGATCCGCTTGCGATCGCTGATTTCCATGCTTCGTCATTCTAGTCTTAGTTCTTAGTGAATGGTCCCACGGATGGCGTCACTTGTTGATACAAAAGTTGGGCGTTCCTTGTTTGGAGCTCCGGCGCTCGTACCAATTGAGAATCGTTGCTTGAGACCTGCGCACTAAGAGACAGAAAACACCGTTAGGCTTACCGTGGGATTGTCTCACACGATTATCCTCCGGCGTGAGAGTAAGTAATCGGTTTAGGGTTTAAGGAGTATTAGGGTTATGAGATCGTACCTTAAACGAGGGATGTGATTCCTTTATATCGCCGGAATCCTTGTTGGTTCCGTGTTCCTCAACCTTCGGCGTATCCCACCTTAATTGGTTGGGAATGATTATCTTCCTATTTAGAAGATATCGGATATCTATCCCATCAATAGATTCGGGCTTGGGCCTTCATGAGCCCAAATGTTTAATCCGCTTAGCCCGGTTAGATGCGGGCCAAGTTAGTATTGGACTTTAGTCGGTCCGTGACGGGATATAGACTATCGTCATCACATATTTATCAACAATGGGGCTTTGTGAAACATTTAAGCTACCAATATATTGGATTTACAGGGTTGGAAATATTATTTCATTTGGTTATCTCATAAGCTTCCATTATTATTTCTGGTCTTGGTTTCAGTGGTTGGACTGAATTTTCTTCACCCAAGGCAAAGTGGGATCGTGCAAACAATGTTGACATTTTGGGCCTTGAGATTGCATAGAGTTCAGTTGAGTTACCACTATTACTATAACAAGGATTGCCCCGAAACCGCCGCGTTGCGGCGGGGGACAAATCAAACTCAAATTATATATTAAAACGCGACACTCACCTTTTAGTTCAGAAGCAGGATATGGACCAACATTTTGCTGAGCTTGTCTGCATAATTTCAAACTCGTCGACTTTTTGTCCAAACAACTATAATCTGAAAACACTTATATTTAAAACTGATATGTTGGAATATAGCCTTTCAAACTGATATCACTCATATTTAAAACAACAAAGGATATGGACCAACTATAATTTTCCAATGTAAAACTGATATGTTGGAATACTAAGTTTAGTTACCAACTTATTTGAAAGCACTTATATTTTCTTCTTACAACGAATCCCAAAGACCCCCTATGCTAGCTTATTTCAAAGTACTTAGCTTATTATCCAGAATCTGAAACTACTTATGGCAAGATAAATTATCAACATCGTATGATTCATATGAAAATGAGCCAACGAAAAATTATTTGATTAAATAGTTAATCCATCATGTAATTAAAAGGAAATGGAGCTAAATTACCGCAAAGTTGTTATGAGGTGCGTACCATGTACTCGAGTGTCTCACTTCCCAATCGTTCGTTCCGATCCGTCATCAGTAGCCCAAGCTGTAACTCCTTTTATACCATGAAAGCGCAAATTTAAAATTTCAACTCGTTAACAATTATGGTTTAATTTCGGTATAACTAATGGCGTATATGACGAAAAGTAAAACTGTAGGCTAACTCCCTCACTCGATTACTCAAACTTTTCCCAGGTCATGTTGCATTGCTTTCATGATACCAGAATCCGTTGCCATCTGCCCAAAATGTGAGACAACTCTTATTAACGATCAACGCTTTTACCCATGATATACCGACACAAAAATTGAACCCTTGAAATATAGCCAATTCAAATTAGCTGATAAGTGCAAAAATAGCATAAACAACTACCGCACACAAACTAACATTTTGGCACAAATCAAACATGAAGCCTTGTATGGCGCCTAACGTACCAGTACCACGGACACTTGTTTGAAATCTTTAAATGAAGTTAGTATCTTTAGATAAACCAACGATTCTGAGAATACGTCGATGTTAACTACAGCTACACAAACTGTAGTGCGTATTATCTAAAGCAGATGGCACATTCAGTTGGGTAGTGCTAATATATGGCTTGCTGAAGACTCTGTCCTTCCAACGGCTTCAATCTTTGCAGCAGATTCCGTCATCGGGAAAGATTCCATGTTCGGACCTTACACAAAAAACATCATCGATCAAAATAAGAACATGTAGTAGTCAATAAACCATCAATTTGAAAAATAAGAAAATAGGAGTAAACCTTGGTGCTCATTCTTCTTTTCCATATCGATGTTATCACACAACCATAAAAGCCTGGTCAACATTTTTTGTAACACAACCTGAACTTGCATAGGCTTTTTAGAGGAAGAAGATAATGAGGTAACAAAATGAATCGTATCTATAAATAAGAAACTAAAACTCAAATGTCCCTTAACAAACAACATAAATAAATACGTTACTCCGATGATGAACATAACTTACAACAGTAATATCTTCTTTCCGTTCGTCTGGAGTACACGAAATAAGCAAACACAGGCACTATTTCCTAGGCATAATTAATAAAAATAAGCAATTTCAAACACCCTCTAAATTAAGTTCAAGTCAACAAAAAAAAACTTGATGAAATTGAAACAAATGTAACAAACACAATACCTACCTACCATAACCTTGAAAATAGACTCAGCTGTCCTCATCACCATCTTCACCAAGCTAACCACCTGTTAACGAAAGCAAAAGATGTGAAAAAAATAAAAATAAATAACAAATCCACCCTAAGAAAGAAATAATGTTACTGCAAAAAAAAAACACAAAAATATCCAAATACTTGCATGTTTCGCATCTTGTTTATGATATGCTGATCGGATTTTAGGTGTTTTCTCCTGATATGAATCGCCTTTAATGGCGGTTTGGTATAAACCGCCTCAATTGATTGAACCTTCTTTAATCATAGTTATCTAGATGTCTGTTTGGGAAGAAGATAACTATTAGAAAACATATAAAAGCGACAAAAAAGAAGAAAAAAAAAAAAAAAAAAAAAAAAAATATTGGAGCTTGAACATAGCAATTGAAATTTTGGCGAAATAGGCGGGAATCAAAACGACACCTTTTGGTACCGTTTTGTATCCTCAAATTACTATATATATAATTTAAGATTTGGTATGAATTTGGAAGATATTATTGAGATTTGGTTGTGAATTTAAGATTTGAATGATGAGTTTGGGATATGAAATTTGATGTTTGATTCAAAAAAAAGGGGGGTTTAGTTTGAGTGGGAATATGTTATAACGGGTTTTTTAAAAATATAACGGAATTTATATAATTGAATTATGCCACGTCAGACAATTTCCGTAACGATGCCTATAATAGGAAGATTAAGGGAGTTTTTGAATTTAATAAAAAAATAAAAATTGAGTGCCTATAAAAAGAAAATGTGAAAAATTGAATGCCTTTTCAAACCATCAGGCCTAAAAATAATCAACGGTTCTTTTCGTTATTTTCTTACTCATCATTTAACCTAAAAGAAACATCATTACATCACCAGTTTAGCAATTACAATTTTTTAAGTATATAACTAAAAAGATACACACATAAAATTCAAGTTATTCAACTACTTATAGTTTACCAATTTAGTGACTAACGTCTAAAGATTCAAGGTTTTAGATCTTAAAAGATAAATAAAAACAAGGGTGATCAAATTATTATATAGAAACAAATTGTTAATTCCTAAAAATAAAATTGGGGTTTTAGAGCGATTATATACTAGGGCAGAGCATCGGGCCTCTCAGCCCGTCCCGCCCGCCGAATCCCGACTAGCCGATCCGATTAGCGGAGCGTAGCAAATCCCGAGCGAAGTAGTCGATCGGTATCGGGCGGTAGTCGGTCGGAATCGGTATGTCGGGTTCCGGTCCTGCTTCGCTTGTCTTTTCGGTTTCTTGCCCGTCGACCCGAGTCGAGAACAGAAAAGTCGAACCGACTCCCGACCAGTAGCGGTCGGTCGGTCGGGCGGTCGGTTTCCGGCGGTAGTCGGTCGGTTGGCGGTTTTCGGTCGGGATGCTCACCTTATTATATACTGAGGGACAATCAAATACATAAACAAATGGATTAGATACTTAGAATAATTGACAAGAAAAGACTGTGAAGATAATGAAAAAGGATCGGTTTGCAATACCTTGTGCGTAGAACTGTTGAAGTTTGAAGGGTGCGAATTGCCGAAGTCGTCTATTGTTTTCCCGCTTAAAACTTAGGGGGTCAAGTAGTTTTATTTGGGCTTTGGGCTTAAGTTATATCACAAAAGTTGTAAGGCAATTAGGCTGCTTGGAGGCGGTCAAGCACCCTCAAACCCCCATTCCCTCCGTCTCTGTTTGTAACTTGGTCGAGCGGTTGTGATGTGTAAAAGATCGATATCTTTATTAATGTTTAAAAAATAAGTCTTTAATTTTCTTTTGTCGACCAAGAGGTTAAAAGAATGAAGACCAACTTATAAATGTTTATACTAATTTATCACATATCAAGATTTATAAAATACTTTGTCCTTTCAGTATTTAGGTAAATTTTGGTGTCTCAGTTGTATAATACTCTTTCTGTTTTAAATTATATGTTCATTTTTTAATTTCACAAAGTTTATGAAAAAAAGTCTTTTACAATATTAGTCAATAAAATTTCATTCTCACACACTTAAAAGCATTTTAATTGGTTATTATTGAAAGTAGACATTAAATTTAGGACAATCAAAAATACCAAAATGGATTTATATTTTGGGACGGAAAGGAGTACTACCAAGGTATGAGATAAACTAATAAACTATTTACGAGAAACCTCATAAACAAAGTAGGCTTAACTAGGGGTGACAATTCGGATTGGGCTCGGGTTGGCAGGTTCGGGTTGACATGTTGGTTGGTCAGAAAATCTCAACCCGCGACCTGCCATTTAAATCATCAGGTGTTATGTCAACGTGTCTGTTTACACATAACCTGAATCTAATCCATTTAACCCGTATATATACTTGGGTTGTCACGTTAAATAGGTTACACGGGTTGAATAGGTTAAACGGGTTTTGAGTTGACCCATTTGACCCGTTTTATATACAAGTTAGTAGCATTCTTGCGGAGTTAAACATGTTTGTGGGTCGACCCATTTAACCCATTTAAACCGTATAATAAAATATAAATAATGTTTAATTTAAGAAAAACTATTAAATGGGTTGGCGGGTCGACCCGCTTAATTTATTCCCTACCCGAACCTGACCTGTTTAATTAACGGGTTAGATGAGTCGACCAAAACCCGACCCAAAATCTATTTAAATCCAATCCGAATTAATTTTCGTGTAAATTTCAAATCGAGTTTTTCAAAAATTGCCACCCTAAATTTTACGTGAAAAACAACATTCCACGTAAGATAAACTCAAGTAAAAAAGTAGTAGTAACTAGCGATTTCAATTGATATAGAGACATTAGACAAAAACAACTTATTAAAATTTTATTCACTCTCTTTATTTTATACACAAGAAAAAGCATAATGTATTGAAAAATTCGATACATAACATAAGTTACAAACAAAATACGTGATATAGTAGTGCTTGATTAATATAACCCGAATCTTATTCAAAGATGGTTTTGATTTGGTGAGCATGTAAACTCATAAGCAAAACCAAGCTACCATCCATTCTTTTGAGCACAAATCTTTCAAACATAACAACCAAATTTCTTCCATGCACCAACTCCTTCATACTTCTCTTCTCTCTTGACCTTCTCTATTCTTTTTTCAATACCAAAACCATCCAACTTTTTCTTTTCTTTTCTTTCAACAATTTCTAAACTCAACCCTACACTTTCTTCTTTCTCATTATCAACTCCGAGATGCTTAAACCATACCACGCCATCCACCACGTTGTTCTCGTCCCATATCACCTCCTTTTGAGTGTCACCAATGAAAACTGCTTCGCTACGAAAAGAGGCTTTAACAGAAACAACATTCTCTTTAGGATTAGGGTTTTCTTGTTCGAAGATGCGTACCCATTTTTGCTCTAGTGTCATCTCATAATACATAGAGTTTTTCATTTGGTCACTTAGATTTCCGTCTTTGATGAACATGAAAGGGCAATACCACTTGCCAACAACAACAGGATTAGAAGTTATGGTTGAGGGTGGAAAATTGAAATCAGGGAGACGAGAACGAAGGATGTTGTTGGTTCCTTTTGCTTCACTTAAGTCGTAGTTTTTGGGTGTTTTTGAGTAAATTTCCCAACCTGTTCTTCTTAAATGGCATGGAGGATAACCATCGTCCGCAATAGATTTGGCATAAAAGTTACTATTGAATTTACAAAGTAATCCATAGGGAACTATCTCAAATTGTTGGTACACATCGTTTGTGTCCAATGGCCTTGGTTTTATATTACGGACACAATTGAAAAAACAACATGGCGTCATGTCTTCTTCTTTCGAACATGCTATTGCTTCCCTGCAAAGCGTTTTTGTTAGTTCATTTGACATCAATAATTAATTTACTTTTGGTAGGGTTACAATCACCAGCTTAACGTTAAAAAATTAGTAGTATATAAGCCACTAACAATAACAACACACAAAAAGTGGTATGGACTGTTCAAAGAAGTTGATATGAAACAGAAGGGCAAAAAATGTACAAAAGTTGAGTGATTATTATTAGAAACAAAGAATTCTAGAAAGTATAACGATTTATACACATACCCTTTATGCGATCCTTTTGGTTTTATGGCATAGTATCGGTTGGAAGACAAGGGTTCATTAAGGACCGGAATGAAGACAACCCTATTGTAACAAACATATTGGTGGTGAAGACAATATCGTGTGGTCAGTGTTTTGTTTTGAGGAAATGGTAACCCTGCAAGATACTTATTCTTCCATAGCCCAAACCACGAGTACGTTTCAGACTCTTTATCTTCGATTACCAAGTAACCCAAGTTTGGACCCTCAGGAGGCGTATAAAGAGATTCGGGATTGCTCTTATAGTGAGAAAGACACCGCGTCACATACATGTCTGAACTTAAACTTAAGGTTGTGCAGTGGTATCTAATAAGGCTTTGTAGATGTGATTATATATATATACACTAGAAAGATTGGATAGTCAAGCTATCAAGATGGATAAGTTGAAAGATTTGGTTTTCTTTCGTCATTCTAATTTTACTAGGTCACACATTTGACTTTTTTTTAATTTGTTAAACTAATAGATTATACAGATATGAATTTCTATGTGGTTTCATGGAAGGATGTAAGGTTGCTTGTTTACTTATATTTTGGATTTTTTAAAAATATAATTCAACTGCCGAATTGTTTAATATGATATGTGATTAATCATCTATAACAATTAACAAGTGGTCCTGCTTGCTTAGTTTCATTTGATTTCCTAAACAACATCAAAATAAGCCATTAACAATCATCTTTAATGCGTAGTTTAATCCATCGCCAACCCATATTACGCATTTAAAATTGGATTTAATTTCCTTGTGATGTTGTAACAAACGTATTCAGTTCATTCACATTTTGTACAAATTTTTTAGCATGCAAGTATAAGTATGAGAAAAAAGCTTGACAAACTTATGTCATAGGAATTGATCTCTTAACACTTATACAAAAACCTGTCTTCACATATTATGTTCTGGTCAAAATGGGTCCTCTTAACATACATTAAAGTTGGAATTAAATCTAGATGACTAGATATAAAATCTGGGAGAATAAGGTGAACCTGTCTTCATATATTATGCAGTGAACATAGAAAAAAGATTTCGGTACAATAAGGTAAAGCATTTAATTGTGCGTAAAACATATACTCACTACAAAATAAATGACATATGGTGACTAAAAGATTTGCTCACTAAACATTATAAAAGTCACCAAATGAAAATAACAAAAACCAAAATTAAAACAAAAGATGTATATCATATATTATAATAACGAGGTAGGAAAAAATGAAAAAATACAATTAAGATGAGAAGGATAAAGGCAACAACCAAATATTAAATGCATTTATAAAAAGATTTAAAATTATTTGAGGACAAAATATCATTACATACGATGGATCAATCTCCATCATTTTTATTTGATCTAATTGATGAGATTAATCACAATGATTTAAAAACTTTTATCATTTTTTTTTCAAATATTAATATCTTTCAAACCGTTAATCGTTAAGCGAAAAAAAATATATCATTGTGACGAGTATTTAATTATCTTTCTATAGATAGGCACTTTGATATACTTTCGACAAATTTTTTTTTCTTCGTATTCTCCACATTTTTTTAAAGTTTTTTCGTTCTTTTACGTTACTGAAATTTGCATTAAAAAATCATATATAATTAAACACTAATTTGAATATCACATGTGATATTAGTGTTATATAATATATGATATTAGTGTTATATCATATATGATATGTAATATCACATGTGATATTACTCATATTAGTGTAATATCACATATGATATTAGTGTAATATCACATATGAGATACATATCATATCACATGTGATATCACATAGTATCATATATGATTTAACACTAATATCACATGTGATATTTAAATTAGTGTTAAATCATATATGATTTTTCGTCAAATTTTTAAGTAACGTAAAAAAGACGTGAAAAAAAATGATTTTTTTTTTCTTTTTTCAAAGTATATCAAAGTGCCAGCGTATAGAAAGATAATTAAATGCTTTCTTCGCGACGGTGTGTATATTTTCACAACGATTAACGGTTTAAGAGATATTTAAATTATCTTCCTCCGTCCCATTTTTATATCCCTTTGACCATGGTGCTTTTTCTTGTTCACTTTTGACCACTAATATATTTATTCGTGTTATATAATACTTGATGAAAATATTTTATATAATAAAGGAATTACATCATTTCAGAGTTATTTTGTCAATTCATTCTTATTGAAAAAACAATTGGGCCAATAGGAGAGCTTGATTTTTACGTAAGCAAAATCGTGTAATGTGATTGGTTAATAAAAGTCAAAATTAAATTGATTTTGGTCAACCTTCAATTAATTTGGTGGAGAAATTTGGTTGAAAAGAAAAACAAATAAAACTATACGTGTCAAATTTGTGAAAAAAAAAAACTTAAAAAAAGAGGGGGTGATTTATAAAAATTTAGTGGTTAAATTTTTAAAATTTTTATAGAGTTAAATGTAATATTACAAGTTTTCATATTTTTTAATAACTTTGAAAATTAAACAAATACCCCCTTATACTGTATACCCCCTATACTTTATAACTTAAAAATACAATATATATGTTATTTTGAAACTCCAACATATAAATATACATAAGATTATAAATATATTTTTTTTACTATATATGTTTAATAATGACTCATTTATTTCATATTAAAAGTATGACAAATGTGGACACGAATTTGAATATTAAATACGGCTAAATTAGTGAAAACGGGAATATAATTATCAAATTGTAAGAACGAGCTACTGTAATATGGAGGAAAAAAAATGATTGTACTTATAACAACTACTCATGTAATTTCTATTTATTTATATAAAGATATGTAGAAAAACATTTTTTAAAAACTTTAAGGAGCATATTTTAACTTTATCAACGTTTATTATGTGCAACTAAACTCTCATTTTGTGTACATCATAATATCAATAGTGAAATTTAAACAGAAACATCAACATCTATATAAGCTAAATATAGTTGAATCTTGAGTTATCTAACAATTTTTTTTTTACAAAATTTGATTATACAAAATTCTAATGAATATTAATAGATAATGAAAAACTCGTGCATAAGTATATAATTATATGTAATTACTTTTAAAGACACAATATTCAGCATTGATACAAAGTAATTTTTTTTAAAAACCTGTGGTGCACAGTATATAACTAGTTATACCAATGAAAAATACATTTAAAACTCATACATTCATATATTTTATTCATGTTATATAACACAAACAAAAATAATTATGATCAAAGTTGAAGAAAAAAGACTAAAAAAGTCAATAGTGGACAATAATTTTGGGACGGAGGTAGTAAAAAATAGGTGAAATAATAAAATGCTTTTAATCTGAGCCATTGATTTCTTTTTAGATAGATGGTGGAGATGAGTCTCTTGGTATGTAAGAAAAGTTTGGTATGTAAAATAACTATCCTCTTTATAAAAATAGATGCATCTCCCTATTATTCTTTTTTCGTTATTTAAAATATGTGGCTACAATTCCTTTTCACTCTTCTCATTTAAATAGTTTAAAAATAATAATAAACACACCCATTTGCTTTCAAATTTTCAATTCTATCTCTCGATCCCACACACTCCGTCACTCCCACACACCACACTCACCGAAACCCTAACTGCGTCGTACTCCGGCCACACTCCGTCACCGAAACCCTAACTCCGTCATCTCAGATCACCGGAACCATGGACGGCACCGTCGCGGTCGCCATCACCATCGTAGTTAACCGCAATACTCGTCGGTCATCAGTTTATAACTTTAGGTATAAAACAATGATTCTTTACATATTGCTTTGAAATTTTGTACCAGTTAAAATTTTATCATATTCAAGTATAGATCTGTTGTTTGCAATTCATGATCATTTGTTAAGTTAGTTAATGTATAGTTATGTAATTTAGAATAAGAATTGATTGAGCGAGTGTTGCGACAAATTGATTATTTAAAACAGGACAATAAGAATTGATTGAGCGAGTGTTGCGACAAATTGATTATTTAAAACAGGACACATTGCTGAATATGTGTGATATGTGGTTATTAAGTTTTAGAACTATACTTATTGTATGATAGATGGATGATATTGTTGTAGGTTTTAACCTTTGAGAAATTTGATTCTAATAGTTGAATTTGTAGTTCCGTGTTTGTTTTAGCAAGAGAAGGCGAAACGGTAATTGGATCGTTGTTGGACTTTGATTTGTACATATGACGATATTGTGTTAGATTTTTTATTTTGATATCTGTAGACGATGGAACATTTCTAGTTGAATGAGAAGGCGAAATAGGAACGAAATAGGAAATTCTACAGCTTTTGTTGTTGATATTATTTGCGACCAAGTGAGTTTGCAGCTTGTCTTTTGAAAGTATGTAGATGTAATAATGTCAAGTTTGGCTGTTTTAAGGCCTCAAATTTGGTGAAGGAATTCGTTTCAGAAAGCCATTGCATGGGTGGCGGTAGATAAACACTAATTTTGTAGGTTAACTTGGGTGTAGGCGCTATGCTAGTTACAAGCGTTTCTCAGAAGTATGAAAGGATGTTTAGATCTTTTTGTCCCTGAATTAGGACGTTAGGATCATGCATACAAAATTAATAAGGAACTTGAAGAAGTTAGTAAGAGATTTGTGCATTATTAAATGTGTGCAAAATATTTTTTTACCAAATGTCCGTAGCTACTATCGATTTAACTTATGGCAAGCTCCCTTACCATCATTGCAGCAAGTGAGTAAAGTACTTTTATATAAGTCTCTATATAAAATAGGGGCGTAAACCTAATAATCTACACATGTATCTATGTAATTTTATAGGAATGCTATACGGAGTATATCTGCCAACAGTTTGTTACTCCATGGTCATATTTGCACACATTTAGTTTACTGTTGAAAAACATGTAACATAATTCCGTCCTTATTCTGTGTGCACTACCTTGTCCTAGTAATTTTGCTGTAACTGAGTTATGTTCATTGATGAACCTTAAATGGCATTGCATTAATTTAGGTTTCTGATTACAGGTCTTCATCCTCGTGACATACGTAGTACTAAATTTGGGATCTCTGAGGGCAATTTCAATGCAAGAGAGTGTCTTTGTATTTAACTACAACCAGTAAGTATTGTTCATCTGAAAAGTCCTTTGATGTCATCCATTTTCATACTGAATTGTGGCTATTGATATGAAGGGAAGACCGAGTTACTAAATTGACATGTTTCTTTTCTTGATTATCTGTTGAGTATTGCAGTAGAGGAGGAAAAGCTTTCATTGACGATTTATTAGCTCGCTTAAACCCTAAAAGGAGGGGTACTTAGACAAATCTAATTGTTCTCAAGGTACTTAAAAGAATACGTGATTTGTTGTTTTCTGTAATATGATCTAATTTGTGTGGTTGATCTTACATATGTTTCTCAGGGGTCTTCTAGATACATTCTAATGCAAATCTTAAGGTTCGCGGGCAAGGTTTGCTAAACATGTCAGGACCAGGTGACTGTATTGAAGCACAACAGCTAGGTCTTTCGCTGTTTTATGGTGTCAATGTAAGTATCTACATTTTTTTTATTTGTTCTGATTTTATTGTGATATGTTTATGTTACATCTGACTCTGAGTGAGAATTGGTAAGATAAAGAACGACCATGGACACGTTTATTTGTTTTTCTATTAGAACTTGTTCACACTACATATACTATGTGATTTGTCCATTACTAATTATCAATGATATCCTCCCGTTAACTGATCCCATTGCCTCTTGTGGTTTGAAGTTTGATCCAGGTTCTGTTCTGCGTGGTCCCTTAGGGAATGCCAAAAATGACGATGTGTAAGTTAGTTTCTCTTTTATAGAGGTGGTATCTACCCATTTATTTATGAATGGGTTGGTTTTTGTTGTGATTTGTCCCAAATAGGTTAAAAGTTGAAACTATATGATTATATTGTTAATGTGTCTATTCATATAACTTTAATATGGATAAATTTGTTTTTGGTCAACCCTTCCCGTTCGATATGTTTAATGTACAAAATGGTCCAAATCGACCCATCTTGCCAATTTACTCTTTTATGATCTTTGCTTTACCTAAGCAATAGCATGCTTTATTGGTGTTTTACTGAATGTACTGTATTATTGGATATGATACCAGGACCCCAAAATTGAATTGTAATTCTCCAGTATGTCTAGACGAACTTCTCTTCCACCTGATGACTGCAATGTGAAGGCTTCATTGTCCTTCACTCTTCAGGTGATTTCAGTTTACAAGAGTTACCAAATTAGATGAAAGGTAGTCATTTTCTTTGTTATGTCAGGTCTGATATATATATGATTTTTTTTCAGATATGTCGTGTTGAAGATATACTGGTTGAAGGCCTTATACAAGGGTCTGTTGTGCATTTTCATAAGGCGAGGACTGTTACTGTTCCCCTAACGGGTAAAGTCAGCACATCTAGGATAGGGCAGAGCATCGGGCCTCTCCGCCCCGCCCGACCGAATCCCGACTAGCCCGATTCCGATTAGCGAGAACGTAAACCGAATCCCGAACCGAAAGTAGTCGGTTGGTATCGGGCGGTAGTCGGTCGGAATCGGTATGTCGGGTTCCGGTCACCTTCGCTTGTCTTTTCTCGGTTTCTTGCCCGTCCCGACCCGAGTCCCGAGAACACAGAAAAGTCGAACCGACTCCCGACCTGAGTAGCAGTCGGTCGGAATCGGGCGGGGTCGGTTTCCGGCGGTAGTCGGTCGGTTGGCGGTTTTCAGTCGGGAATGCTCACCCTTAATCTAGGATGGGTATGCTCTCAGAGACTGAAATTTCTCCTTTTGTAGTAAAATGATGGTAAAACTGAGGATCGACTTTGTGAACAGGTTGCACGGGAGGTGTTGGCAGGGGACATTTATTAAGCAATGGAATTGGCAGTGGGGGAGGTTATGGTGGTACAAGTGGACATGGTTGTTATAACGACACCTGTATTGAAGGTGGCCTTCCATATGGTGATGCTGGATTACCTTGTCAACTTGGTAGTGGAGGTGGAAATGACTCAACTGCTAGCGGGTGGTGTTCTAGGTGTGTGTTAGTCTTTCAATAACATTGTTTTTACTTTATATTTTGATTTTCTTTTGTATAATCCACAATGTTATGTGCAGTGATTGGTTCGCTGGAGCATCCAATATCGAGTCTTTCTGTTGATGGATCGCTTACTGCTAATGGAGGAATGGCTATGAGCATCTGATAGGATATAGGATGTTACTGATGTAACATAATTGTTCTCTATTATCTTGCATAGAAGTTGGTTTAAAAGTTGAATCAAATTATAAACATGTGTTTCTAGCAATAAATTTATAGTTTTTATATTGTTGAGTTTGTAATTGTATAGATTTCTGTAACATCATCCTAATTTAAATGGTTTTAGAGACTTTTGCTGACTGAAAATCGGCTAAAACCTTCTGTCATTTTAGTTATTTTATAGAGAACTGATGTACCATTTAGTGACTAAATAGGTTGAGTCACTGAATCTTTTAAACTTTTGCTTACTAAAATTTTAGTAACAAAAGACTTTTAGTGATCTTTTGGTCAATGTTTTAAAACCCGGTTTTTAAGTTGACCAGGTTGACTGGCCGGTTCACCAGGTCACCGGTTCAACCGGTTCGACCACCGGGTCAAACCGGTTTTCTATTAAATAAAAATTTTAATTATTAAACTTACCAAACATCTATAAAACATGTAAAAGTAAATGCCAAACATATATTAAACATTAAAAACCTTTGTTTTGGTTATAATATTGACTAGTATTCCCTTTTTTTCCACAATGATTCTTGTTTCTTGCCGATATTCTTTTGAGGCACTAGTAAATGTGTCCATTATATCTTTAGTTAGCTCTCCACTGTATTGCAGCCATAGTCATCAATGTAAATGCATACAAGGCTCATACACATATTCTCTGGTTATACCACTTCTGTGGGCGTTTTAGTTCTTGAATTCAAGCTATTCATAGCATATCACTTTGAATACAAAAAATAGAAGTATAGGAGTTTGTTGTGATACTGTATTTTAAAACAAATGCTTGACCCGGCCGGATTTATCAAACCGGTCAACCCGGTTAGAGAAAACCGGTTCAATCGTCGGTTCTTAAACAAGCAAAACCCGTCACATCCCGCCCGTCATCGATCCGGTTCCCGGTTCAACCGGTTGAACCGGCCAGGTCGACCCGGGTTTTAAAACATTGCTCTTGGTTACTTACTCTTCTTTTTTTAGTGGGAGTTGATATATTAGCTTTTAGTGACTGTTTTTTATCATTTGCTCACACTTGCTTTAGTGAGCAAATGTCATTTATTTTGTAGTGACTACATAGTTCATATGCAATGATCAAACAAAATCTGAGCACACAAAGTCACAAAGTAACTGACAAACATAATACAAGCAATTGCAATTTTACCGGTTCTTGGCAAATTAAAGTCAGGTAGAATGTAAATAGTGTTTGGCAAGGACGTGATCCAGGATCTGTTGAGGAGAAAGTATAGGTAGAGGACTCCAAACTTAGCAAAAATTTCAGATAATTGCGAACATAAGAGAATATTAACAAAGCCACCTCCAATAGCCCAAAGAAAAGAGCAATCAAATTAAAGCAATACACATATATACATGTAGTTAAGTTAGAACATGACAATCAACCCAAGATTGACTCGAAACAAGACATAATATGAGCTCATGTATATAAGCTTTATGAACATGGAATAGAGCTTGGGAGATAAGTAAACAAAGCAAGCACAATCATAACAACACTATATGGTACAGTTTCTAGATTTAGGGCTTTTATATCACCTAAAACCGCCAATACTCAATTAGACTTTAATATAACAACCCGGAATCATCAACATACTGAATCCAAAACTTAGAAACTTTGGAGTGACATTAATTCTTATAGGAAAAGTAGCTCGAGTTCCTTCTTCCTTGACGCTAGAGAAAAGTATGCATGTATGTATCCGTACATGTGTTTAATACGAAGCATTGTAACGATAATCTTTTTCGTCTACTGAACTACATATATTAATTGGTATCAACAATGCATTTTCAAGGAGACGAATACGTTCAGAGTCTTAAAGAAAATAAAAAGAATCAATAAACGTAACAATAGTTTCAAGTTTCAATAAGCTTAATCGCCACCTAGCCTCCACATCACCACCACATCCACCACCACCGCCATCGCCACCACCACATCCACCACCACCACCATGATGATGACCACCATCATGACCACCACCAGCACTATCATAATGACCACCACCATGATGATGACCACCGCCATGACCACCACCACCACTATCATAATGACCACCATCAGTATATGACGTAACTTCACGATAAGCCCTGACCGGCTTTATAAACTTTGGACCAAATCTATACGAAAACTTGAGAAACCCTCCTGGTTTCTTGGACTTTCTTAACACTTCATAACTAACATACTTCTTCTCTTCATCCCCTTCATCTTTGATACCTTCCACTAGCTCTTTGATCGGCACACGGCCGACTTCGCCCAGATTCTTATCGAAAAACATCCTGACCTCCTTAATCTTAACAACAAGTTTCAGGCGGTTTTGTTTTCCTAGGGCTTCTTCTATTGTGAAATGCATGGGATGATTCCATGTGGGTTCTGAACCTCCTGTTTTGTCTTCTGGTGTTCGAAATCTGCAGAATGTTTCTGAGATGTAAGCAACGACGTAAACTCTATCTGATTTCTTGATACCCTCAGCGGAGATGAGTGAGATCTCTAAATTTCTGCATTCCATGATTGAAGTCGAAATTATAATGGTTTAATTTTTTTTTTTTTTGGTGTGATATAGCCGGGTGACTGGAATCCTCTGAGGTCAGCTGAACAGGCTGACAATCGGCAGAATAGAGGTGGCAAAATGGTTGGGTTGGGTTGGGTTGGGTCTTGGGTCTTAGATGGGTATGGGTCTATATGGGTATGGGTCTAGATGGGTCACTTGGAAGGATGGGTCTAGATGGGTATAGGTATAAATGGGTAAGAGCTCGGTGCTTTTTTGGGTTTTGCTATTTTTTGTTTCATCACTGGAACATAATAATTAATTATCAGAAATAAAGACAAAAAGATTCAATATCCATTTTTTTACGCTTTCATCAGAGTTTTATATATTTTTACACGTTTTCGCTCTGCTTTTTATCGTTTTGTCCGTTTTTACATCGCGTTTTCGTCGGTTTTTTACGCGTTTTTGTCTTTTTACACGCCACTGCTTTTTGTTACGTTTTCTGTTTTCACACGCGTTTTGCCCGCTTTTTCGCTTTTACCGCTTTTTCTCCGTTTTTACTCGTTGGTCTGCTTTATTACGCTCTTATTTTACCCTTTTTTTACGCTTTTGTCCGCTTTTGTCGGTTTTTTTACGTTTTTGTCCGATTTTACACTTATTCGCCCATTTTTTAACGCTTTTGTCCGCTTTACACGCTCGCTTTTTACGTGTTTTGCCTCGCTTTCACACGCTTTTCTGCTTTTTAAAACGCTTTTTCGTGTTTTAGTTTTCTTTA
Organism: Chrysanthemum makinoi; assembly: GCA_910596185.1. Taxonomy (NCBI): domain Eukaryota; kingdom Viridiplantae; phylum Streptophyta; class Magnoliopsida; order Asterales; family Asteraceae; genus Chrysanthemum; species Chrysanthemum makinoi. Next base: position 142,429,747 of record OU343216.1, on the reverse strand, counting down.
CTAGTTTTTCTGCTTTTTTTTTCTAGGTTTTAAAATGCTGTTTTTTACGTTTCGCCCGATTTTAACTTTCTTTTTTGTCCGGGTTTTTACGCTTTTGTCCGTTTTTTCACGCTTCCCCGCTTTTTTTTACGTGTTTGTCGTTTTTACGCTTTACAGTGTTTTATTCGCTTTTACTGTTTTCACGCGTTTTCGTCACATTTTTTTACGTTTTTCCAGCTTTTACTTTCGTTTTCGGTATGTTGTTTTACGCGTTTTAAGTATTTTAACTTTTTGTCCGCTTTCTTGAGGTTTTTTTACGTTTTGTCGCTTTTTACGTTTTCGTCCGTTTTTACGTTTTTTCTTTCCACGGTCAATTACGTTTTTTTACGTTTTCGTCCGCTTTTTATGTATTTTTTTACGTTTTGTCCGTTTTTGCACGTTTTCGTCCTGTTTTTTTTATTTTTTTATCCGTTTTTACACGTTTTCGTTAGTTACTACGTTTTTTTACGTTGTCCGTTTTTACAAGTTTCCGCTGTTTTTAACGTTTTTGATTTCAATTTTTACGTTTTCGCCCGCTTTTTACCTTTTCGCCCTTTCACGCTTTTCACGTTTTTGTGTTTTACACGCTTTCGCCCGCTTCAACTTTTTTTCACGATTTTATCTCTGTTTACACGCTTTTCGTCAGGTTTTTTTTTTACGTTTTATCCGCTTACACGCGTTTTCACTCGCTTTTTAATCTTTTTGCTTGTTTTCACACGTTTTCGCCGCCCGCTTTTGTTAATTTATACACGTTGCCCATTTTTGTCGTGTTGCGTTTTCGCAGTTTTTACACGTTTCGCTCGCCAGAGTATTTATGTTTTTAATCGCTGTTTTTACACGCTTTTCATCTGCTTTTTACGTTTTTGTCCGTTTTAAATGCAAAACGGATAAAAACGCAAGAAATGGTTAAAATGGACGAAATCGAAAAAATGTACAGAAAACGTAAAACGAACAAAACGTAAACAAGCGCTAAAACGTAAAAAGCGGCCAGCGTCTAAAACGTAAAACGACAAAAATATAAAAAAAAAACGTGAAAACGGACAAAAACGTAAAAACGTAAAAACTGACGATTTAAAACGTTTAAAACGGACAAAACGTATAAACCTGACGAATAAAATGTGCAAAACGACAAAAACGTAAAAAGGTAGTTAAAATGCGAACGTAAAAAAACGACTAAACGAGTAAAATCTAGAAAACCGATTAAAAGGAGAAAAACGTAAAAGCAGCGAAAACGTAAAACGGACAAAATCGAATAAATAGACTAAAACGTGAAAAACGGTGAAAACGTAAAACAACGACGAAAACGTAAATGGACAAAAACGTAAAACAGCGCGTAAAACGTAAAAACGAAACGTAAAACCGGATTTAAAAAACAAAAACGCGTAAAAAATTTTAAAACGGGCAAAACCAAGAAATGTCACAAAAATGGACACAAAACTTGAAAAAAGAATAAATCGTAAAACGCGACAAAATCAAAAAAAATAGACGAAAAATGAGCGAAAACGTAAAAACGGACTAAACGTGTAAAACGACAAAAACGTAAAAAACGGACGAAAACGCGGTAAAACTCTATCTAAAACGAAGCAAAACGAGAAAACGAAAAACGCAGGTAAAACGGTAAAACGTAAATTAAAATCGTAAAAAGTAGACGACTAAAAACGTGAAAGCTAAAAACGTGTAAAACGGACAAAACGTAAAAAACGGACACGAAAACGTAGAAAACTGACGAAAAACGTGAAAACCGGACAAAACGGACAAAAACATAAAATAACCTAAAACGGCAAAAAGTGCGCATAAAAGTGTAAAAGACTGACGAAAACGTGAAAAAACAGTATCTAAAAACGTAAAAACAGACCAAAATCTTAAAAAAATAGACGAAAACGTGAAAAAACGGACGAAAACGTGTAAAAACGGATAAAAACGTAAAAAAAACGGACGAAAACGTGTAAAAACTGACGAAAACGTAAAAAACCAGACGAAAACGGAGAAAAACGTAAAAAAAACTTGACGAAAACGGGCAAAAACGTACAAAATTGTCAAAAAACGGACAAAAACGTAAAAAACGGACAAAATCGTAAAAAAAAGACGGAAACGTGAAAAAACAGGCGAAAACGTAAAAAAACAGATGAAAACGGACAAAACGTGAATAAAAAAAAGAGAAAACGGTAAAACGGACAAAAACGTAAAAACAGGGAAAACGTGTAAAACGACAAAAATGTAAAACCGTTAAAAACGGATAAAAGGACGAAATGATAAAATTATATTGTGAAGTGATTTTTATAATTTTAGTTAACAATCAACTTAAACCATGTAAATATTGTACTAGACCCATGTGGGTATATTGTTAGACCCAACTAGACCCATCAATATTAATTAATTAAAATAAACTATACCCAACTAGACTCATCTATTAAAATAAACTAAACTCATTTAGACTCATCTCATTAAAAAAATTTACCCAACTAGACCCAAATTTAACCATTGGGTATTAAATTGCCACCTCTAGATATAGTGAACGAAGCTGAAGTTTATATAGAAGTTGTTGCATGTAATCTTGTAACCGACTCAACAGTACGTATATGATAGCAATTAGGAGAGCAAAACGTATTGACATGCATTTTATATGTGACAATAATTAAAACTATAAGTTATTTTTATAACCAGATACTTATTTATAAAATTTGATAATATAACCTTTTACTAGAACTTTCCGTAAAAGGGTTTTTACTACTACTGTACAAAATATCTTTTAAAAGCTTTTTCCCTCCAAACTTTTTGGTCTCTACGTTTAGGAACTTTAAACTTAAGGTATATTTTAGTTTACTACCCATCTCCTCTTTTAATGAGAAAATTAAGCTAATGGCGCTACAAGAAAAAGATCCTTTACTGACCAGAATATAATGTCGACCTTTTTTTTTTTTTTTGCACAATTTAGGCAATTTAATAACCATATAATGATGAACACTTGAACACTAATATTTGGTCATTCGTACAGAGTTAGTGACCAAGCTAAAAAATGATCGCTAATTTCGTCACTATACACGTGCAATATTATAAATAACAACTCTTCGCTTTTAGAGGGTGTTTGTTGAAGCTTATATGTGGCTTATTAGCTTATTTGTGTTTCGGCTTATATTTCATAAGCCCTAATTTTTTAGCTTATTTTGAGACTTATGGGCTTATATAAGTTTATTATTATGATAAACTTATATAAACCCACAAGTCTTAAAATAAGCCCAAATTAATACATATGAAATATAATCCGAAATCAAATAAGCACGTAAGCTCATATATAAAGCTTAAACAAATACCCCCTTATATAAAAAGTGTTATTTTTATATAAGCCAAACACAAATAATAATTCTTTTTCCCAAATTTATTTTATAAACATGTCTATTTAATCACCATAGGTATAACGAGACTTTATAAATATTAAGACCTGGTCGGTAAAACCTGCATCACTGATTAAGTCTCTTTATGGACTAAAGCAGGCACCTAAGCAATGACATCAGAAATTTGATGAAGTGGTTTTGTCTAGTGGTTATGTTCTTAACCAAGCTGACAAATGTGTATATAGCAAATTTGATGAATCTGGTAAAGGAGTCATCATTTGTCTATATGTTGATGACATGTTGATCTTTGGCACTGACCAAAATCAGGTTGACTTGACAAAGGAATTTTTGTCATCAAGGTTCTCCATTAGGACATGGGGGAGGCTGATGTTATCCTTGGTATAAGGATTAAACATGAAAGTAAAAGAATTTCTATCTCTCAGTCTCATTATACTGAGAAGGTGTTGAGAAAATTCAATTACTTTGATTGTACTCCAGTGAGTACACTTATGGATACTTGTGAGAAGCTGATGCCTAATAATGGCAAGGCTGTATCTCAACTTGAGTATTTTAGGGTAATTGGCTGCCTGATGTATGCCATGACTTGTACAAGACCTGAATTGCTTTTGCAGTGGGTAAACTGAGCAGGTATACTAGCAATCCTAGTGCTCATCACTGACAAGCAATTCAGAGGGTACTGAAGTATCTGAAGAGAACTATGGATTATAGTCTCTCATATACTGGTTATCCTTCAGTATTAGAATGATACACTGCTGCAAGTTGGATCAGTAACACTGAAGACAATTCGTCTACTAGTGGCTGGGCATTCCTACTTGGTGGAGGTGCAGTTTCTTGGGCATCCAAGAAGCAAACTTGCATCACCAGTTCAACAATGGAATCTGAATTTATGGCCTTAGCAGCTGCTGGTTTAAAAGTTGAATGGTTGAAAAACTTGCATCTTGAGATTCCATTGTGGCCTAAACCTATAGCACCTATTTCTATCCGTTATGATAGTGCAGCTACATTGGCAAAGGCTTATAGCCAGATGTACAATGGGAAGTCTAGACACTTAGGTGTCAGACATAGAATGATTCGTGAGCTTATCATGAATGGGGTGGTATCTATAAAGTTTGTTAGATCTCAACAAAATTTAGCTGATCACTTGACGAAGGGATTAGCTAGAGACTTGGTTTTAAAGTCTGCTAAAGGGATGGGTTTAAGTCCAACTTAGTCACTGAATGCTAAGACATCAAACTCCCTCCTAAGGAAACTTGGGAGCTGAGTTCAATGTGGAAAGCTAAACATTCAGTGGACTAGAGCACATGTTTTATTTACATCCCTAGGTTGTGCTCAGAACCTGCTGAAAGGAGGATGAAGTCTTTACTTCTTAATGGTTAATTTTCTTTGAAAAAGTGCTTGGCAGGAGCATGAATAAAGAGGTACCACCTATGTGAATGTTGAAGTTTTGCCGCTTCAAGGAGCTTTTGGACTTTTGGCTCTTACAACATTTATGAATTTGGATATGGACACATGGCTTGTTTAGTGTCAGGAGCTTTTAAGTGTTTGAAAACTTTTGTGTATTTTATCTTCAGGTATTCAAATGGGTTGAAGGGTTAAATTCTTAGAACACCCTGATTCTCGAATATTTGAACGTGTAATGTACTAAGATGGAAATTCAATCCTCAGGATATTTTCGTTTATGCACATGTTTTGTTTGATGTTTGTTTTTCTTGCACAGGAAGTGAACTAAATTTAGGGAGGATTGTTGGAAAATTTAGTGCACTTGTGGGATTAGTTCACACCTGGTTTTGGGGAAGGAGGTACGGAGTGTACACCCATGAGGTCCTTGAACACCCTGACTCAATTGTGGTTAGTACTGCTAGTGTATATGTTACTACTGCTAGTGTAGTAACTGATGGTTCCTACTAGTAGTGTATTGGTTCCTGCTGCTAGTGTAATGGTTCCTGCTGGTAATGTTGCAGTGATGGTTCCTACTGGTAGTGTATTGGTTCCTGCTGCTAGTGTAATGGTTCCTGCTGGTAGTGTTGCAGTGATTGATTTGTAACAGCTTTGACTCATTCAAGTGGCTGTTATGACTGCTTTATGACCACGTTTAATTGGTCATGTAACCACTATTCCTATGATAATGAAGGCTTATTATGGGTGATTAATTGGCCGTTAATTACTCATAAAGTCCGTTGATTAGGATTGAGTGTTCTCTACTATATATAGAGAATGTCATCATCAGCATGAGGAATACGAAACCAGGAGAAACAAACAAATAGCTAAAACACTTTTATGCGCAAGGGTTATTGATTGTGCCTAATTCAATAACTAACATTTGGTCTTATCCCAAGTAGATATTCGTGTAACCCAGGCATAAGGTCGAATAGTTTACTTTGGAAAGTGATAACACGATTCCAAGTGATATCCGGTAACCACCTAGTGGTATTGCATTATAACAACCCGTAAAATTCCGGATTATTATAATAATATTTATATCGTCAGAAAATTTAAATCAGTTATTTTCTGACAGCTGTCGATATTTAAATTTAAAAACGAGAGGTCATCTCGTTTCCTTAAAAACCCGACACCGCACACACGATACTTGTCCACTAAGTATCCTTATTATAAATGTGAAACTTATTATTCTCTGAGTTAAATTTAAGCATACATAAGCTTAAACCATCATTTCGGGAAGTTATTCCGCACACTGCAGCACGCAGTAACATACAGAACTAAAAATAAATACTTAGGTAAGTGAAATATACACTTTTAAACATTCACTAATAATTTACGAAATAAATAGAGAGGTCATCTTGCAAATTCAGAAAAACACGGCACCACACGCATACCGACACCGATTTAGTGACGATAAAACAGTTATAATTTGAATCCTACATAATTTTACGCTCTCAAGAGCGTTTCCAAAAATATAATTTTTACATTTTGTGGGGACCGGGAAGGTACGTTTACTTGTGGATTCGACAGAACACGAGGTACAGATTGTACTGTATTGTATAATAAAACAAATAATAAAACACATTCTACCCCCTACCCACATTCTCCATCGTTGTCAATCTGGCATCTGTGTCTCTCTTTTTTGACATACACAGGAACAAAAACACCAAAATGTATCTTTCTTATTCTTTTGGATAATCAACACAAGAAGCCATCACCATCACCACCAATTCTCAGCCACCTAATCTACCCTAGACTATCACAAGGAGACTCTAGCGCGGCTATGGGTGGAGATGGAAGCCAAGTAAAGTGTCACACTACAATCAAGATGAGAAAGTGGATTCAAGACCTTCCTTTTATCCTTCTATAAGTAGAGTTGATCCTCTACAGGTTTTCTTAAATTGCCATACACAAAATTTCACTAAATTAGGGTTTCTCAATTTAGGGTTCTTCACAATTGATTTAGGGGTTTTCGAAATCAAGCGAGGGTTTAGTCAATTCGAAGTGTAATTAACCTGGTTCCGGTGAAAATTCGTGTATTAGAGTCGATTGATTGAAGATTTGTTCAAGTCCAGTTGGTGCTCTTCCTTTGACGCACCACTCTCCTCTTGCAAGAAAAATTTGTTAACTTTCTTTCTTGTGTATTATGGAAATTTTGTTTTGTTTAAGTTATTAATATTTTTTTTGAAACAAATTCAAACAAGATCAAACAATTAATTGGAAATGGGAGGCTAAATGTTGTTGTTGCCATGTGGTAAATACAAGCGGAAAGAAAAGTTGAAAACCTGATAACTTATTTATGTGGCTTAACGTGTGACTTAAGTAGAAATCGGCCTATTAGTTTTTCCACTTATTATTTTTGACTTAATTCTTCTTCACTCAACTAAAATGAAAACCCACTTCAGAGGTGTTTGATTTCTCGTGTGAGCCACTGAAGTCATAAGGGTATGGTCAGGGTCGAGCCACTCACCTGTGTGGGTCATACCTGACGCGATGCCAAATCTCAGTCTCGACCTTTATATGTGCTCGATGGTGATTGTTTGTGTTTCGGATACTAGCCAAATATACTTGTGACCCTTTTTGTTGAGTGTCTCGCAATAGGTTCAATGCCTGCATTATTATGGGTTTGTTTAATTGGCGACAGAGTCTTGATTCCAGTTTAGTTTCGTATAAGAACTTGGTTTTGGTCATGTTGGTTTGTGGGTAAGACTAGTGTCGAAATCAAGCCTCTATGCTCCCTGGATTATGCCCACTTACTTTGAAAGTCATGTTTGTTTTAGTGTGTAAGTAAACCCAAAAGGTGTTAACTTTTGTTTTAAGTCAAGTAAAAGACACCCCGAAGGGTGCTTGCTATCGAGACTGCCTCAAGACCACGAAGTGGTAGGGAAACGTTCGCATTAGTTCTCTAAAACCGAAAGGGAGTCGACAATATAACATTGTTATGTTGGTTGAAACATTCTCGCGTCAAACCTGGTACAAATAAAATACAGTTCAAAATATGGCGTTAATTAGTAGTGATCATGGGCCTCAAAACCCAGTTTTTAAGAAGGCTTGTTACTCTTCTAGGTTGCAAGCTCATCGGGGTCGAAAAGGGTGTGTTTGGATCTTCTAATTCCACAAGCCCAAATCTATGTTTACAATGAGAACAAGTATTGACCAAGTCTGGGTCTTCTAATTCCACAAGCCCATGAAGTTTTCACTGTGTTTGCCACTAGACTCAGCTCATCCCCGACAAAGTTCCCCGATCTCATCCGACTATTATGTTACTTGATAAATCATAAGATCAAAACTATTGAAGACTTTAGTCGTGAACCAAATGATATAAACTTTAGACAAATTAAAAACCACCTTAGTCACTAATGGGAGTTTATAAGATATAAACGAATATTTTTACATTACTTATAACCCTATTTCGAGTATTTAAATTGAACAAAATTTATTATTAAACTTTGACATCAGTACCCTGACAAATGAAAATATATACTTGAGTTCATACCATATTTTTGCCAACATATACATATAAACTTATCAATTTATTTGTATACATGAATCATGTTCAACTTTTGTCAAAATATAATTAACTTGTTATATTTTATAAATAACCAAATATAACCTATTATATTTTTATATGATAACCATCAATGAGGAGATTTATTCATAACTTGCACCATCAAATTATTTAAATACAAAGATATTATGGGCTACATTACTTAAATACTCCTATGTTAACCAATAAATGTGATGCATAGAGATATTTGTACATGTATGTACCTTTAGTAAATTATATACCTTTGAAATAATAATTACACAATCCATTAACGTCTAAAATCATATGTAATTATCTCCGTACATCATCTTCCGGTTTCCATCAAACCGAAGCCTCGTTCATCCTTGATATCCTTTCTCATGGTACCTTCCATAAGCCAATGCACTCAAACTTATGAAAATCTATTACCAATCTTAAATAAAGCCACACAAGCAACAACAACAACACAAATATTAAGAAATTTATAAAGTTAGTTAAACTTCATCGAGTCTTAAACATGAGTAAAGACTAAAGTTGCCGTACTAAATTAGGTTGCGTGCCGGAGCCGTGTACTACCACTAATTGATTTGTCTCCTTTTGGACTACTAATGGCCAAGGTGAGTTTCATAGCCCCTACTTTAAACTGTTTATACTTGTTTTGGGGGAAGATACATGCTCATTTTACTTAAATGATTTTAATTATTGAAATTGTGCATTTCCATGCATACTATGCTTTATGATTGATATGTTTAAAGATACATCACACATTGATGTTTTATGGACCATACCATAATGCTTGACTTAGAATATTACGCAGCTTAACCTAAGTCCTTAGATCCCACATTGCCTTTTTCATGAACCACAATTCCTCGGGAAGCCAATATTATAAATAGATCTATCGGGGTGACTGCTCTTTCACCCCAAGCATGGGTCAAGGCTAAAACATATAGCATGTCCAACCGAGTGTATTGGGATAATAAACACTCGCCATGGCCCTTGTTGGATATTGGATTTCACATACACATCAAACCATAACACAAAGGGCGATAATGGTGAGTTCTAGAGAGAGAAAGTTAGAGGTTTAGGGAACTTAGTGAGAGAAAGAAAATATTATTATGAGCTCCAACTCTCTACCTTGGGAGGTAGAGAGTATTTATAGTCTTACATAAAACGCCACACAACGGGCCGTGGATCGTGCATACAAGTGGGTAAAGACCCGTCCTTCCTCCACGGTGTTACTTAACTAAATACTACTTAACTAAATATAACTATGACTACAAGCATTCTAACGATTACATATACTTGAGGTGACCGACTCTTTAATACCGGAATTTCTAATTCCTAACAATCTCCCCTAAGGGAGGTCACCTCAAACATATACTAAAATGACATTGAATACAATCCGATATTACATTAACAATTGATCTTGCATTCTTGATGTAGTACTTTGCTCCCAAGCTCGTAGTCATTGATTCCACTCATTGCATGTTTGGTTAATCCAAGTGGAGGTCTTTTATCGATCCACGGATAATAATGTTGAGCCGCCTTTTGAGATCATCATCTAATAGAAAATCTCTGATACATCCATTGTGGTGTTGGTATTATGTGATGTTGTGACATTTGGACCGACATGCTCACATTCTCGATCATGATATCTTCTCATCGAGTAGCGAAGCTTTCGTTGATTCATGATATTGGGCAGCAGAAAGCGTAAGCATGGAGTGAAAATATCCGAGTCATTGATGCACTAATCATGATTTCTTTTGAGATGAATGTGTTAGGTGAGCATGCGGCTATGTATTGACCGCTTCATTCGATCACCAAACGCCGGGTGTACCGCATAAGACAGTTAGCAATAAAGCGCACGAAAGTGTCTTTGATCACTTTCGATGAATTGAGGTACACAGCCCACGGTTCCTCGCTGATCAAGATAAGTATCGCCGCGGATCGTATAATTCAAGAATTTCCTTGACAGGTTTCGCAATGCTCTAGCTGTTCTCAAACCGAACGCCTCAAAGAAGACAACACGGAGTGAGTGAACCAAATAATTTACGTCCACCGATTGATGAAAAGAGATTTGAAAAACAATCGTGTATTGCTCAATAGAAATTGTTTTGCAATATAACGAAGGTTTTAATGAAAATCAATTATCAATCATAAAACACCTTTTGATTTGAAAATTAGTACACGGTCGACGTGCTAATGAAAAGAGTTTTAAAGCACAAAGACCGGTTTTTCAAAGGTATCCGCCAATCCATAACCTGAACCATGATTGATTCAAAAGATTGAATCGCCCCATTGTTTCTGCTCAGTTGTCACATGGTTGATCTATATAATAGATCTCACATGCCACCTACCAGGAGCTTGTTAGATGTTGGCTCCATAAGGCTTTCCATCTTCACAGTGAATATGTAAACACATCACTCAGATGTTCTGGCAATACCACAAGGATAATGCGTAGGACTCAAGATATAATCTCTTTCCACATTGTGTGAAACAGAGAGTCTTCATTGAAAGTGTCCTAATGAGATTTATTGATGATCTCGTGGCACTAGACTCAATTTGTGCATATTTGGATCCTATATCCGAGACTAGGGAGAGGGTCTCCTCCTTCAATATCAACAATCTCTAAGAGAAAGTCGATAGATAATGTCGGTTCCTCGTGAGAATGAAACAAGTCCTTTTAAGAGGAACTTGAGTGGTTAGGAAAGTTGAAGTGCAAGGCCACGGGTCCATGACGCCTTGTCTTCAATACCGATGTTACCATCAAGAGCATATGAATTGAACCCGGTTTCGCCTCTAAGGTTGAATAAATGGAGGGCTATTTGTTTTCACCCTTTTCTCATTCAATTCTTTTTAATTCTTCAACCCCTTCAATGCTTACCGAGACTTCATAGCTAGAACCTTGTTGGGTTTATTCCAAAGACTAGCCTTAGTCCGACTCTTCCCATATCTCATTTTTCTCCTTTTATCATCATACCTAAGAACTCTACACTAACTAGTGGATAGTCCTTAGGTAGATCCCTCCGTTGCTCGGCGGATCATGGGAACACATACCTAACCTTATCATCCTTATATCACCATACATAATGTAAAGTTGGTCGGTCTTTTTGGTATTGTTCATCCGCCATAGGAACCAATTGAAAACCATTTGAAAATCAATCCCGATACTTATGATATTTTATCAAAGCATTTTGTACCTGAATTGTTTTTGATATTTTTAGAAGAAGAACTCCCCTCAACATGTGAATCAAGTATTTGAAATAGTTTTCCACACGGAGGCAAGAGAAAGAATTAACTTCTTTGATTACCATTTTAAAAATATCAACATCACTTCCCTAATCGAATCAAGTAGATAAAGCATTTTGGGGAAGGATGAGGTTTTCATGATTTTGCTCCCCTCAATATGTGCCTCGAGATTTGAAAAGAGTTTTGCACATACTAGAGGGAACCTGCACCTTGAGATAAGTTATCACGCTTCAAATCATAGGTTTAAGATAGATGCTCCCCCTCAACATGTGCATGGAAAATTTGAAATCGCTTGTCACATGTGGGAAGGAGAGCTTGTACATCCTTGTAAAACCATTTACCAATTATCGCTTTAAATCCAATTTAAATCACACATTCTCCCCGATCACAATTATCAAATCATTTGAGATTTGTGATCTCTTATAGATTTAAATTGATTTTGAAAGCTTTTAAGGAGAATTGTGACTTGATTATGAAAGCGTTTTAACCGATAATGATCGGATTTTAAGACTTTAAACTCCATTGATAAAACATGCATGAATATCTTTTGAAAACAATTGAATGCCAAATAACCTTTTAATTTAATTGAAATCATTCTCTCCCTCAATCAATGACATAGGTTGTTGATTGAGAGATTGATATTTTGACAAATAAGTCCAGATGATTATCAAAAATAGACACTAAGTTATTTTTCAAAGCGCTTAGTTTTCAGCAGATAAATGTTTAAAGAATCAGAGCATGGAATTTTGAAAACATGATAAAGTATGGCTCTGTTTTTTCTTTGAAAAGCTGGTTATCAAATGACAATAAACCATTGTTTCTCTTTCTCCAAAAAATTTTTGAATTCGAACAACATCTAAAGTCCCGTGTCATTCTTTGAATGAAAGCACAAAGACCGTAGATATTATCGAACCGAGAAAACGCATGACAAAATGACAATATTTTTGAAGATTTTTCGAATTTTTCCGATTTTTATGGTTTTTGAAGGTTTTATAATTTTGTATTTTGATTTTCGAATAGATATATACAAGAGATAGATGAAGATAGACCTTTACTCCTCGTCTTCCTCCTCAAGACGTTTGAGTGTTTCTGGTTGAAGACTTTTCAAGCCAAGACGTGGAAGAATAAACTCAAAACGCTCTCTTGGAAGAGCTTTGGTGAAGATGTCTGCTAACCGATATTCAGATCTCACAAAATAGAGTTCCACCACACCTTTTTCCACTTGTTCCCCGATGAAATGATGTCGAATGTCGATATGCTTTGCTCTTGAGTGTTGAACGTTGTTGCATGAGAGAGCAATAGCACTTTTATTATCACAGTAAGAGGGATTTTGTTGAATTCAAAGCCATAGTCGATAATTGAGATCTCATCCATAGGATTTGAGCACAACAAGATGACATGGCTATGTATTCACCTCTGTAGAGGAAATAGAAGTACTCATTTGCTTCTTTGAAGACCAACTCACAAGCTTATCACCCAAAAACTGAGCACCTCCAGACGTACTTCGACGAGTATCTTGACATCCCGCATGATCAAGATCTGATAGGTCGTTAGTGACATACCGGTGTCCTTCGGTACCAAAGTCCCATATTGATGGTTCCTTGGAGATACCGAAAGACCCGCTTAACCGCTTCAAGGTGCTTTTTAGTAGGCTTAGCCTGGTATCTAGCACACATGCAAACAAATAACAAGATGTCCGGTCTACTAGCCGGAGGTACATCGGGATCCAATCATACTACGATATTTTGTTTGGTCAATCATGATCCCCGAGTGGTCCTCATCTAGTTTGGTTCGATCAATCATGGGAGTGTCAACAGGTCACTTGAATCAAATCCAAATTTCTTTAAGATCTCAGTTGCATATTTAGATTGAATTATGAAAATGCCTCCTGACTTTGTAAATTTGTAATCCCAAGAAAATGACATTTGTCCCATCATTGACATTTGAAATTTTGAACTCATTTCATTAGAAAACGATCACATTCCATTGGGTCTGTCGAGGCAAAAATAATATCATCAACATAAATTTGAACATGAATTAAATGTTTGCCCGACTTCCTGGTGAACAATGTTGGATCAACTTCTCCTTTGCTAAATCCGGTTGATAGAAGAAACTTTGACAACGTATCATACCATGCCCTTGGAGCTTGCTTTAAACCATAAAGGGCCTTCTTCAAACGATAAACGTGAGTAGGATGCTCTTGCTTTACAAATCCTTCAGTTGGCCGACGAGACGACTTCTTTAAGATCTCCGTTCAGAATGCCGCCTTTACATCCATTTGATAGACTACCATGTTCTTACTTAAAGATTAGCCAAAAGATTCTAATTGCCTCGATTCGAGCCACCGGAGCAAAAGATTCTTCAAAGTCTATACCCTCCTCTTGACGGTATCCTTTAGCAACTAATCGAGCCTTGTTCTTCAACACATCACCATGCTCATCAAGTTTCACTTTGAAGATCCATTTTAGAGTAATAATCATAGCACAACTGAGCGGTACTAATTCCCATACATCTAGTCGATCGAACTCATGAATTTCATCTTGCATAGCATTGAACCACCTATCTTCATTCATGGCGGTTTTAACATCTTTTGGTTCGATCTTAGAGAGTACGGAGTTGAAGAAGCACCATAAGGCATCGGTTGCAAGTTGTTTCCGTGTGGATACCGGACGAGAGGGATTTCCAATGATGTTGTCTAATGGATGATCGTGAGTCCATTTTCTCAGGTGTTCATGTGGTAGTTGTTGAGGGACTGAAGTAGCAGAGTCGATGTCTCCTCGAAGAAGATGGTTCAATGAAGATTCAGAGCAAATATGTTTTCAAATGGAGCATCTTCGGGAGTAGCAAAGGGATTAACTTCATCATTGATGCCATAAACATTTCCATGATGTACATTTGAAGAATGATGATTTGTTGATGAGACGGAAGGATCGGCAGAAGGCACTTCTTGACTTAAAGATATTGAGACTGAGGGATTGACTTCATTCATGGAATATGAGCGCCTCTGTTGTAGGGATCAACACCTCATTAGTACTGGATCATAAAGTTCATCAAACATAGGATCAAACAATTTCTTTAAATCATCTTCCGATGGAGGTACATATGGAGTTTCTTGAGAAGAGTTTGGAACAAGGGATGAACCAATTGTACTGTTTTGAAGTGCGGGTCCGAATCAATTGTTCAGAGCCATTTGGTCACCATCAAACGTAACGTGAATTGTTTCCATGATGTTTCCGGTTCTTTTGTTGTAGATTCGGTATCCCTTTTTGTTTGGTGCATACCCTACAAATACTCCAATGTCCGCTTTAGCTCTAAGTTTGCCTAAGTCTTGACCCTCATTAGTTGGATAGCACAATGCTCCAAACACACGAAGGGAAGAGAGATTAGGTTTTCTGTTGTGGACAAGTTCATATGGTTTCTTTCCATGAACAAGGTGAATCGTGGAACGATTTTGTGTGTAGCATGCAAAGGGCAATAGCTTCACCCGAGAAACATTGGAACTTTTGAGTAAATCAGCATTGTTCTAGCGGCTTCTACAAGAGTTCGATTTTTTCTTTCAACTACACCGCTCGTTGAGGAGTTCGTGGAACACTTCTTTGATGGTGATTCCAATGATTTCATAAAATTCACTAAGTTGTTTGTTAACAAACTCGCCCATTGTCCGTCCGGATAATTCGACGGTTTTGTTAAGTCGAACCTCGCAAACTGCTTGATGAGTTTGATGATGATATCGAGTTTCATCCTTTGTCCTTAAGAACTTGACCCTGTGAATCTAGAGTAATCATCAACTATAACTAACACATATTTCTTCCCAAAGATATTCAGCACTCTCATTGGTCCACATAAATCCATATGAATTGTATGAAGAACTTCCGTGACAGAGTTAGTAGGTTTGGGTTTATGGGCATACTTCTTGCTTTTTCCCAATTGACATGCTGAACAAAGATGATCCTTTTCATACTTTAGTCGAGGTAAACCTACAACTAAGTCCTTTCTCGAGAGATCATTGATGGTGCCGAAGTTCAAGTGATTGAGACGACGATGCCATAACCATGACTTTGGTTTTGAAGCCTTTGACAACAAGCAAATTGGAGAAGACTTCATCATATCTTCTATAGAGATGGTGTAAAGATTTGAACCACGAGTTCCTCTTAAAAGTTCCTTACCATCAAGTTCTCTAACAAAACAAGTATGTTTTCTGAAGGCTACTTCTAGATCGAGTCACGAATTGACCGACAGAGAACAGATTATGACCAAGACCTTCCACATAGTATACTCTAGAGATAACACTATCACCAACAACATAATCACCATAACCCATAATTGCACCGAAATGTTCATTACCGAATCTAATCTGTCTCCGATGAATTTGCTCACGGTTCATGAGCCGCGACCGTCTCCATCATATGCTTGGAAATGTACCGAGTCCAGTACCACGTAACGATTTGAACGATCTGCAGTTGAACACGCACAAGAATGGATAATCGATAATTGGGATCCCCATGCAAGAATGGGTTCCACTTGGTTAGTAACAATGATTGGAACACCCACATCGTAAATAGAAACATCCATATCAGAAGTAGAAACAATGGAATCATTGGGAATAGATGCAATGTTGGTGTCTCAGATTTGACCTATTCAAAGTATGTTCACTTCTTAAGGGAATAGTTCTACCAGGAGGCATCCATTTTCTAGTGGGCATAATCTTAGCAGTTTGAGAGCAAAACCGATTATTCTTATGGCCAAAAGGTATCCAATAATAACCTATCTTTATAAAAGTTCTTCCCGTGGGTTTCCACGCTTTCTAACAATCTTTCGCTTTTGCCTTTTTGCCTTATTTGCACGATTATCAGCATTAACAATTTTAACGGCATTGATGAAAGCATTAGACAAAGCATTCACACCACATTCATGATTAGCAAATGTAATTCAAGCGCATCATTACAAGGTTTGCAAATAGTATCGAATTAATTACAAGACGCCTAAGGCTAATACTAGAATCAACACGATTCGCTTTATTCAACTCAAGCTTAAAGTTCCTAGATTGGTCTTCTACTCTCTTCCAATGCACATTCTTAGCTTGCAAGGTCCTATCATTCCTTGTATTGTCTTGAGACTTTGACCTGCTTGCTTTAAAGTCACCGATTACTCCTGTAGAGGGAATGGGAACATTAGTAGGTTGATCTAATTTTTGCATTCCTGAACTTGATGTGCAAGGATCTCAAGTACTAGAAGGCACATTAGTGTATACTTTCTTAAGACTGTGATTTGAGCTTTTTGCAAGCACACTAAAGTTCATTTTCTTAGCACTAACATATCCGAATCAACTACTTGAAGGCACATTAGTGTTTCCTTTCTTAAGACTGGGCATAGAACGGATTTCCCGCTTGGCACTAGGCATAGAACAAGGCATCACAGCTTTGCCTTTTGCACCTAAGGTTAAGGATTTGGGACATGTTGCAATTACACATTCTTGCAACTCTTGAGATCGCTTTGGCCCGAGGCAAGCAAACCTAATTTCACTATCAAGAGGTTTGTTAATGAAATCCTCTTCGACAATCTCACGGAGACATTCTAGACTATCCTTAAGGTGAGCACAGGATTCATGAAAAGCATGTTCATTATTCCTAAGATGAGGAGGAATATATTTAACTGTCACAGTGTATTTGCATTCTAAGGGTGACTTTGAGACAACATTCTTATTGAAAACAAGTGGCGCTTCCCATTTCCCGACTTCTCAGATTCTCAATTTCCTTTTGTAAAGACGTTATTTTTCGTTGTTTTGGTCACGGGTGACTTTTATTGAATCATATAACTCTTTAAAATGTCGCTTAACTTTTTCATTTTCTTCTAGAAAACTTTCGTTTTCCTTTTGTAAGGCATCAACTAAGTTTTGAAGATGAAAAGTTTGAGAATTCCGAGAATCTAAAGGAGGAGGCATTTGGGAGCCTGTCATATTGTTCGCTTGACCCTTTAATTGAGAGATTTGGGCTTTCAACTTTCTGATCGTGTTGCAATGAGCTTGAATCTGTTCATCACGCTTGTTAATTTGAAAACTGCATCAAACTCTGGAGCATCCGAGGATGTCTTGATATTTGAAGTTTTGACATTTTCTTTAAGATGTTGATATTTTAGTTGTAAATTAAAATGCTCAACTTCCAGTTTAGAAAAATGTTTAACCAAATTGTCGTGATCATCCAGTTCAATTTTCTCGTTTAGTTCAGAATTAGTTTTTCAAGCTCAATGACACGATCATGGGAGACTTTGAGCGCAACCGATAATTCATGAAATTTGGAAGCATTAATGGAACAATTTGTAGCAGTGAAAAACACATCATGAGTAATACATTCAAATCGAGTTCTCATTTAGTGTATGCAAGTTCTTCCTCTCAATCTCATTATATTTTAGTGCTCGCTCATAGTCACTAACTTCAACTATCATTGCATCAAATTCCTTTTCCATTCCCTTAATATCAGTTTCTATCCCCTTTTAAGACTCTCAAAGTGATCTTTTAGAAGTTTAAAGAAAGGCATGACCTCGGTTAAATAACATTCTTTCATTTGCTCAAAACCTCTTTCTCCTTCCGTAATACCAGGGTGTGATCCTTTTCTTGCAAGTTTTCTCAAAATCAACAAATAGTTGAAGTATAACATATTGGCTAATTAAGGTCTTGCTTTTAGTGGCAATTGTTCTAGGAACAAGATGCATTGGTGTTTTAGGAGGATACACAATGCTTCTAGGCATTTTCCAAAGAGGAGGGTTTGTTTCAACAATATTTTCAGCTTTCGCTTATCTAAATCCATTTTCCAGAAAACTTGTTCGGGAGTCAACAATGTCCGAGGTTTAAACATGTTCAAGGAAATCCAGTTTTCCTTCTTGTAATCATGGGGTGTAATCTTTATTTTCTTCTCTACATTTAGGATCATCTAATTTCTTGTTCATCTTTTCCCTAGTGACTTCATCTGATTTCTTATCTTCCTCAGTGCACTCAACGCAACTAGGTTTCGTCTAGGTTTAAGGATTTCATTGCCATCATAAAGAACCTTATGAGCATTTCTAGCCCTTTTAATGACCTCCGGATTTGGTTCCTCAACAAGGGGAATGCTATGCTTATCGCTTAGGACCCTATGCTTAGTGATCATGTGAGCAGCCTGAATGGTGTTCCCTTGTATGTACAACTTGTTTTCAAGTTTGTTTTTCAAAGTTTTCAGATTAGAAAAATCTTTCAAGAGTTTTGATTCCTTTGCATTAAATTCTTGCTTAAGCATTTTCACATTTTCTTGAAGTTCTTGTTTTTGCTTAGCAGTTTTAGAAAGTTTTTCTTGCAAGGAATTTAACTCTTGTTTTAATACTTCTCTAAAATTACTTTTTCTAATAATTGTACGCATTTGGTCATCCATTTCCTCGCCACGAGTGGTCAACTCAAATTTAGCACGTTGTTCATAAATAGCAACACGCTCTTTATAGGCATTTAATTCAGATATTACGAATCATCGGGGCACATGCAAGTATTCATCAAAAATATAGTCATTGTTGACCGCAGGAGATGCATCACTTGGTACAACTTCACTTTCACTTTGTTTCACATATTGATCATATGGGACAACATTGATATTACCCATATTTTCAATATTTGATACAAAAGTTTCAGCTGATAGTACTTTGTCATGCATCTTTTGCACATCAAGATCATCGTATAGTTTTAGTACCTCTCGAGATGAGTTTGTCTTTGGATGGGCCACTGTGGTTGAAGAGGAGACCTTGGGAGAAACCATTGGAGAAATGCTAGCCATAAAGATTGTGTGCAGAGGTCCATCATCCACATCAGAATCGTATGCATCACAATCAGCGACTTGAAAGGCATTCTGATGATTGTGACCAATCTCCTGAATAGGCCGCCATCCACATCTCGCATCATAGGTCTTGGCATTGCCCTCAGCAAGAAACAACAATTCCTCTTCATCCAAAGTAGCACCATTATCTTGAGCTTGCACAAGCAAAGATCTTATCTCTCAAGTAATCAAGATTCTGTGGACGCTTTGGAGATGTGCAGTGCCTTGCAATGTGTCCCTCACCACCACAATTATAACATTTGATCAGCTTAGCTTGACCTTGATTACTATTCCTTCCTCGATTCGATTAACCAACATAACCTCTACCAGCTCCACCTCTTCCCCGATCATACTGTCTTTCCTGAACTGGTTGCACCACGATCCTCCCATCTTTAACAATAGCTTGATTGTGTGGGTTAGATGTCGTTCGAGGTTGTTATTGGTTTGTGGGAGAGAATTCATGTTTTGACTAATCATAAGAGCTAGTTGATTAATGAAATTACCCACGTGTGCATCAAAGATCGCTTGTTTGAACATAGGATCAGAATTAGTTTGTGATTACCATTTCCCATGGGTATGACTTGTGAGGCTTTGGTTGTGATTCCGATGTTTGAATAGAAGGCAGTTGAGTCATTAGACGAGCTTGTCTCTCCCCGGTTGGTTTTGAACTGATTAAGAACCAATTTTTCAAACATAGCATGTCTCTCATTCTCAAGGAGGAAGGCATAGAGTTGCTCATAGTTTGTATTCTTCAATCCTTTAGTGAGCTTCACCGAGGTGACAAACTTGTGCCATTCGGGATTCATGTTGTTCACAAATTTTGAGTTCAGCTGAATGTTAGGCATAGTCATTCCGATGTTCCTCATGTCATTCACCAACTTATGAAATCTCACATAGTACTCATAGACACTCTCACCTGGTTTCATCTTGAAGTGTTCAAATTCGTCATAGAGTTGTGATTCTCTGTCTTCCATAGTTAATTCTGAACCCGAGAGAAGCATCTTGACATTATCCCATACCGCCTTTGCTTCGTGTTGTGATTGATCAGCTTGTAGATGTCTTTAGGAAGACCTTGAAGAACAATGTTTGAAGCCCCGATATCAAGATCGAATCTCTTTTTCTCCTTATCATCAAGCTCATCATACATCTTTGGTCCGTCCATTCCAGAATCGAGTTCCATCTTCGCAGTATCAAGTACATCTCTAGTCGTCTCAACTCGATACGGTCCTTCATCAATGGATTTGAGAATGTTGACACCATATTCCTTTCCAAGGCAAGCATAATCTGATTCGTTGAGCCCAAGAATCGTAGTCGGCCTATCAAGCATGGGTGGACGAGTATCCGAACCACCGCTTGAACATCCTCGCAAAATGGAGATGATAGTAGGAACGTTGGTAGACATGTTAACAGATTATACGGGATTTTATAACTCTATGATTAAACCGGGAAATAGATTCTTTCACCGGATTTTACTAAATCAAGAGAAAACCGTAAACAATCACCCAAGTCGCTAGAAGATAATGCACCAAGTCGCTAACACCTAATTCGCTACACCCCCAAGTCGCTAAAGTCCCAAGTCGCTAGACAAATGCAAGTCGCTAAGTAGTAACTCGCTAACCCTCAAGTCGCTAGCAAAATTTTGGCAGCAATTCGCTACTCAAGTCGCTAAAACTTCAAGTCGCTAAAGAGCAACTCGCTGCAGACCAAGTCGCTACCACCAAGTCGCTACCGTAGTGGAGAGTCCACTACTTGTACTGTTAATCGCTAGGTCTAAGTCGCTAGCTCCAAAACCGTAACTCGCTACAAAATTGTGAAGCAAGTCGCTACGAAGAAAGAGATCCGGATATCAAGTCGCTAGCAAGAAAAACCACATAAACATCACTTTTCAATCCAAAACAACCCAACCAAGATGATTCAAGCTTACCAAATGAAAACCTAAACACTTGTGATGATTCTAAACATAAAAGTACTAACAAAATCCAAGCTTTAACACAAGAAATCAACCAAATGATGCACAAACCACTAAACTTTTTCAAACTCAAAAACCACCTAAAACCACTAGAAATCCAAAGATGTGCAAGATATGATCTAACCATGGCTCTTGATACCAATTGTTGGATATTGATTTCACATACACATCAAACCATAACACAAAGTGGGCGGATAATGGTGAGTTCTAGAGAGAGAAAGTTAGAGGTTTAGGGAACTTAGTGAGAGAAAGAAAAATATTATTATGAGCTCCAACTCTCTACCTTGGGAGGTAGAGAGTATTTATAGTCTTACATAAAACGTCACCTAACGGGCTGTGGATCGTGCATACGTGGGTAAAGACCCGTCCGTCCTCCACGGTGTTACTTAGCAAAATACTACTTAACTAAATATAACTATGACTACGAGCATTCTAACGATTACATATACTTGAGGTGACTGACTCTTTAATACCGGGAATTTCTAATTCCTAACACTCCTTATTTGTATGACTACATTTTTCATACAGAAACTGTCGTAGCTTCGGTTGCATGAACTTAGTGCTAGCGTAATAGAGTTAATATATGACATTATATTCGTTGTAATGTTCATATACCCTACTTATGGTCCACTAATAGAATTCTTTTATCTAAAGTAAACATAAATTTTTATGACATTATGCAAGACGTAATGATCATCAAAACCAAATGTTAAATGGTATACTGAGGTGCCATTTAAATAAACCTATGAACTCACCAATCTCGTGTTGACACTTTTTAGCATGTATCTTCAGGTTTTGAGGTGATAGCTTATCTTTGGAGGCGCAAGGCAAAGGCATGGCATGGTCATAGACGATTCTGATTTATGTATTGGGACCACCTTTTTATAATGGGCCATTTTTCCGCACAAATCAATAATGTAAACATTGTTTAAGAATGAATAAAAGTTTCTTTATGAAAATCAGTTGTTCTATGTTTATGTTGTGGTATCAATTTAGTAGCACCCCAAAACTTGTGTGCTTCCACTGAGCCAATTTGGGGGTGTTATAGATTGGCATCAGAGCCTAGGTTATAGAGAACTGGGTGTTTTTTAAAACCTAGGCTATAACCACTTTTACAAAAACTTAACCCTGCGGACCGACACTGCCGCCAAGCTGATGCCTCACTTATGATCCTGTTGAGATCATACTTGATAAGATACATGTTTTATCACTGCTCACCTAATTTCATTATAGGTTATAATTATTTTCCCTATACGTACATTTACGTATCACAGCACTACACATTTTCCCTCACATAAAGAGAATAATTGTTCTAATCCTTCAAGACAACCTTTAAAAGTATTGGGACATATTACTAGCGTAACTAAGCTAAGTATTTCAAAATTCATTGAACCTCGGTTGAATATAGATTGATCACCTATATTCAACCAGGGACAGTGGGACATAGCCTGATCACCTATGTCCGACTCAGAAGTGAATTTTGCAATACTTAGGATAGTTATAATAGCATTATGTCCAGTGAGAAAATGATAATATTTGTGATAAACGAGCATGTAACATTCAAAGCCACACATTGGCTTTACACTAAAGCCACACATTGGCGTCACACTAAAGCCACACACTGGCGTCACACAAATTCTAAATCATAAGCCACCCACTGGCATCACACTAATTCTTAAACATAAGCCACACACTGGCGTCACACTACTCCTCAATTATAAACTTTATATTTCCATATCACAACCGGGTTATGTTATAGTCACTCCTACCCCAAACCTTACACTCCGTGGAAAAATCAAACCTTTCTAGGAGCAACCTTCCATAGCACCTATGAGAAAGATTCCCTAATGGGAATAGGCAACAAAAAGAACAATAAAAACCTTTGGCAAAATCTAGAAAGACATGATAAAGGATCTATAATCCCACAGAAACTTGAAAACTTTACGCCCTAACTTGAGAATTAAATACCTAGAAGCTCCACCCACCTCTTAAGAATAACAGTGCCTACCTTGTTACCCTATACAAACGAAATAAAAGAGTTGCCATACAAACTATTTCCGATTATCCCACAGACCATTATAATAAAATACTTCATGAATCACTTTATGAATTATTCTACAAACCAAGTTGCCACCTTACCATTACACCATCAAGTAAACTACAATCCTACCCATACCTTACCAAAATAAAGTGTTTTAAGTTAACACCTCATAAACAGAAATCACCAATGTCCTCCTTGGTAACTAAGCCTAACCTTAGAATGTATCCCACACCTTTGCCTAAAACTATAGATGAAAATGAGGTTCATCAACTATTAAACCCCTAACGTTACCCAAATTAGACAACTAAACTCTACTCATAGATATGGGTAAATGTTTATATCCTGCTACACATCCTTTCTGCAATATAGTTTCTAAATTTTGAGGATTCCCCTTTAAAAATCCTATGATAATACTTTCCAAATCCCTTATTAAATTGAGACAAAATGCTGGCTGAAACACTAAAAGTTTCACAAAACTTTCTTATACACACCATAATTAAGAACCGGTTTTACAATCTTTTGAAAATGTGTCATTTTTACACATTATCGATTTTGAAATCTGGTCTTAGTCAAACTTGTGCAAACATTGCTCGAATGAAAATTTTGAAAACAAATGTTTCCCCATCCCTTAAAGAAGAAAACACACAAACCCGTAGCAAACCTTAAGAATTAACCACTATACTTTAGAATCATTAAACACCAGAAATGGGTACGTTTTGATAAGACCATGAGAAGTTAGAGGTGCCCACACTAACAAAATAGTGAAACCTCATAACATCAAGAATTAGAACTTTCACCCAATGAACCTACCCCAGAAAATCATGGCACCTCAGATAGAGGATGTGCTGCTGGCATAACACCTATGTACCCATACCCAAAGGGGAAACCCTAGAACAACCTAGGGAAAATCCAGAACTTGTTCCAAATACCATCACCTTTTTCCCGACACTCTATCGGGTGACGTAAACTAAGATCCGGGACGTGGGTAGACTATAACAACCCGTAAAATTCCGGATTATTATAATAATATTTATATCGTCAGAAAATTTAAATCAGTTATTTTCTGACAGCTGTCGATATTTAAATTTAAAAACGAGAGGTCATCTCGTTTCCTTAAAAACCCGACACCGCACACACGATACTTGTCCACTAAGTATCCTTATTATAAATGTGAAACTTATTATTTTCTGAGTTAAATTTAAGCATACATAAGCTTAAACCATCATTTCGGGAAGTTATTCCGCACACTGCAGCACGCAGTAACATACAGAACTAAAAATAAATACTTAGGTAAGTGAAATATACACTTTTAAACATTCACTAATAATTTACAAAAGAAATCGAGAGGTCATCTCGTAAATTCAGAAAAACACGGCACTGCACGCATACCGACACTGATTTAGTGACAACAAAACAGTTATAATATGAATCCTACATAATAATGATTCTATAATTTTACGCTCTCAAGAGCATTTCCAAAAATATAATTTTTACATTTTGCGGGTACCGAGAAGGTACGTTTACTTGAGGATTCGACAGAACACGGGGTACAAATTGTACTGTATTGTATAATAAAACAAATAATAAAACACATCCTACCCCCTACCCACATGTTCCATCGTTGTCAATCTGGCATCTGTGTCTCTCTTTTTCGACATACACAGGAACAAAAACTCCAAAATGTATCTTTCTTATTCTTTTGGATAATCAACACAAGAAGCCATCACCATCACCACCAATTCTCAGCTACCTAATCTACCCTAGACTATCACAAGGAGACTCTAGCACGGCTATGGGTGGAGATGGAAGCTAAGTAAAGTGTCACGCTACAATCAAGATGAGAAAGTGGATTCAGGACCTTCCTTTTATCCTTCTATAAGTAGAGTTGATCCTCTACAGGTTTTCTTAAATTGCCATACACAAAATTTCACTAAATTATGGTTTCTCAATTTAGGGTTCTTCACAATTGATTTAGGGGTTTTCGAAATCAAGCGAGGGTTTAGTCAATTCGAAGTGTAATTAACCTGGTTCAGGTGAACATTAGTGTATTAGAGTCGATTGATTGAAGATTTGTTCAAGTCCAGTTGGTGCTCTTCCTTTGACGCACCACTCTCCTCTTGTAAGAAAAATTTGTTAACTTTCTTTCTTGTGTATTATGGAAATTTTGTTTTGTTTAAGTTATTAAGATTTTTTTTTTAATTTTGAAACAAATTAAAACAATTAATTGGAAATGGGAGGCTAAATGTTGTTGTTGCCGTGTGGTAAATACAAGCGGAAAGAAAAGTTGAAAACCTGATAACTTATTTATGTGGCTTAATGTGTGACTTAAGTAGAAATCGGCTTATTAGTTTTTCCACTTATTATTGTTGGCTTAATTCTTCTTCACTCAACTAAAATGAAAACCCACTTCAGAGGTGTTTGATTTCTCGTGTGAGCCACTGAAGTCATAAGGGTATGGTCAGGGTCGAGCCACTCACTCAGGTTGGGTCATACCTGATTGACGCAGGCCAAATCTCAGTCTCGACCTTTATATGTGCTTGATGGTGATTGTTTGTGTTTCGGATACTTGCCAAATATACGTGTGACCCTTTTTGTTGAGTGTCTCGCAATGGGTTCAATGCCCGCATGATTATGGGTTTGTTTAGTTGGCGACAGAGTCTTGATTCCAGTTTAGTTTCGTATAAGAACTTGGTTTTGGTCATGTTGGTTTGTGGGTAAGACTAGTGTCGAAATCAAGCCTCTATGCTCCCTGGATTATGCCCACTTACTTTGAAAGTCATGTTTGTTTAAAAGGTGTTAACTTTTGTTTCAAGTCAAGTAAAAGACACCCCGAAGGGTGCTTGCTATCGAGACTGCCTCATGACCACGAAGTGGTCGGGAAAAAGTTCGCGTATTAGTTCTCTAAAAACCGAAAGGGAGTCGACAATATAACATTGTTATGTTGGTTAAAACATTCTCGCGTCAAACCTGGTACAAACAAAATACAGTTTAAAATATGGCGTTAATTAGTAGTGATCATGGGCCTCCAAGCCCAGTTTATAAGAAGGCTTGTTACTCTTCTGGCCTGCAAGCTCATCGGGGTCAAAAAGGGTGTGTTTGGATCTTCTAATTCCACAAGCCCAAATCTATGTTTACAATGAGAACAAGTATTGACCAAGTCTGGGTCTTCTAATTCCACAAGCCCATGAAGTTTTCAGCGTGTGTTTGCCACTAGACTCAGCTCATCCCGCGACAAAGTTCCCGATCTCATCCGACTATTATGTTACTTGATAAATCATAAGATCAAAACTATTGAAGACTTTAGTCGCGAACCAAATGATATAAACTTTAGACAAATTAAAAACCATGTTAGTCACTAATGGGAGTTTATAAGATATAAACGAATATTTTTACATTACTTATAACCCTATTTCGAGTATTTAAATTGAACAAAATTTATTATTAAACTTTGACATTAGTCACCTCGGTCAAATGAAAATATATACTTGAGTTCATACCCTATTTTTGCCAATATATACATATAAACTTATCAATTTATTTGTATACATGAATCATGTCCAACTTTTATCAAAATATAATTAACTTGTTATATTTTATAAATAACCAAATATAACCTATTATATTTTTATATGATAACCATCAATGAGGAGATTTATTCATAACTTGCACCATCAAATTATTTAAATACAAAGATATTAAGTAAGGCTATTACTTAAATACTCCTATGTTAACCAATAAATGTAATGCATAGAGATATTTGTACATGTATGTACCTTTAGTAAAGTATATAGCTTTGAAATAATAATTACATAATCCATTAACTTCTAAAATCATATGTAAATATCTCCGTACATCATCTTCCGGTTGCTATCAAACCGAAGCTTCGTTCATCCTTGATATCCTTTTCTGTGTGTACCTTTCCATAAGCCAATGCACTCAAACTTATGAAAATCTATTACCAATCTTAAATAAAGCCACACAAGCAACAACAACAACACAAATATTAAGAAATTTATAAAGTTAGTTAAACTTTATCGAGTCTTAAACATGAGTAAAGACTAAAGTTACCGTACTAAATTAGGTTGCGTGCCGGAGCCGTGCACTACCACTAATTGATTTGTCTCCCTTCGGTTTACTAATGGCCAAGGTGAGTTTCATAGCCCCTACTTTAAACTGTTTATACTTGTTTTGAGGGAAGATACATGCTCATTTTACTTAAATGATTTTAATTATTGAAATTGTGCATTTCCATGCATACTATGCTTTATGATTGATATGTTTAAAGATACATCACACATTGATGTTTTATGGACCATACCATAATGCTTGACTTAGAATATTACGCAGCTTAGCCTAAGTCCTTAGATCCCACATTGTCCTTTTCATGAACCGTCAATTCCTGCTGGGAAGCGCGAATGTTATAAATAGATCTATTGGGGGTGACTCCCCTGTTCGGTTGACCCCGCATGGGTCAAGGCGAAACATATAGCATGTCGGAACCGAGTGTATTGGGATAAACACTCGCCATGGGCTCCTTATTTGTATGACTACATTTTGCATACAGAAACTGTCGTAGCTTCGATTGCATGAACTTAGTGCTAGCGTAATAGAGTTAATATATGACATTATATTCGTTGTAATGTTCATATACCCTACTTATGGTCCACTAATAGAATTCTTTTATCTAAAGTAAACATAAATTTTTATGATATTATGCAAGACGTAATGATCATCAAAACCAAATGTTATATGTTATACTGAGGTGCCATTTAAATAAACCTATGAACTCACCAACCTCGTGTTGACACTTTTTAGCATGTATCTTCAGGTTTTGAGGTGATAGCTTATCTTTGGAGGCGCAAGGCAAAGGCATGGCATGGTCATAGACGATTCTGATTTATGTATTGGGACCACCTTTTTATAATGGGCCATTTTTCCGCACAAATCAATAATGTAAACATTGTTTAAGAATGAGTAAAAGTTTCTTTATGAAAATCAGTTGTTCTATGCTTATGTTGTGGTATCAATTTAGTAGCACCCCAATACTTGTGTGCTTCCACTGAGCCATTTTGAGGGTGTTACATGCATTGATATTGATTATCTTTACCCTGCTTCTGGGCTGTTACCACCTACAATACCGTGTGGTCAGTGTTTTGTTTTGAGGAAATGGTAACCCTGCAAGATACTTATTCCTCCATAGCCCAAACTATGAGTATGTTTCAGACTCTTTTTCTTCGATTACCATGTAACCCGAGTTTGGACCCTCAGGAGGCGTATAAAGAGATTCGGGATTGCTCTTATAGTGAGAAAGAGACCGTGTCACATACATGTCTGAACTTATACCTTTAGGTTGTGGAGTGGTATCTAATAAGGCTTTGTAGATGTGATTATATATATACTAGCAGAAAGATTGGATAGTCAAGCTATCTAGATAGATAAGTTAAACAAGTGATTTGGGTTGCTTTTTTTTGTTAAAAAAAGTTTACTCCGGTAAAATATTATTACTCCAGAAAAATAAATAAATACAATGGATGTGGGTGAATCCCACACCCCAGCCTAACAAAGGCAATCCAAAAGCGCTTACAGTGCATAATACCTAAACAAGCATAAGAAATGATATGCCGTACTTATGCAAAACAAAATAAAACAAACTATCTAATGTGATCACGGAGGCTAATGTCATATGTATTAGCAAACTTCAATTAAGCATCGGTCAGACCACAATCATCAAACTCATCATCGTCACAAGGGTTTTGGTCATGGATATCTTCCCTCCATTGCTCCAATAAGCTCCCCATACCTATTTCACTACCACTTTTTGAACAATCAAATGCCATAAAGCTAGAAGTTTCATTGAAGTCCTCAAGGACTTCATCATCATCACTATTCAAGATAACTAGATCACCAATCTTAGAAAATAGATTGCCTACCTCTTTTCCTTCTTTAACCATAGGAGGAAGCGAATTGGACTAACTTTAGATGCTTGCATAGTTATCCACATTAGCCTTTTTCATAGGAACCGGCTTCCTATCATCACCCATAAGTACACACTTCCCCTTAATTATTTTACTTTCACGCTTATTAATCTTTTCAACAAGAGGAGTAGTACTTAGACTTCCAAATGAATCAATAATAGCACTTGTGTATTTGTCCATGTTCCCAAAGCCATGATCAAAATCCGAATATTTACTAACAAAATGATCCTCCTCCAAATCACCAAGAGAATCAAAAGCATGAAACGTTTTAACCACTTTAGGATCCTTACTTGGTTGTTTAGACGTAGACGCCTCCTTAGTAGAGTCTTTAGAAGGAGAATCCTTTGTAGTCTTAGGAGTAACCGGCCGGTGCTCCATTTTAGTGGTCTTAGAAACCCCAAAAACCCGCTTATATACTTGGTTTACTTTTGTCATTCTAATCTTACTAGGTCACACTGTTGACATTTTTTATTTGTTAAACTAATAGATTATGGAATATATCAGCATCAGGTATCATATGTGTTGATACTTAATAGCTTGATAAACAGTCATACATATATGAATTTCTATGTGGTTTCATGGAAGGATGTAAGGTTGCTTGTTTATTTATATTTTGGATTTTTTAATATAATTCAACTGCAGAATTGTTTAATATGATATGTTTAGTATGTATAAGTACATGTTATTTTAATTTGGGGAGAAGTAGTGGTCGTCACAGTTATGTTTGGTTATGCACTTATGGTATTGAGCAACACTCTGTCCTATTTAATCGATTTTACGGTACTTAGGATATGATGTAGTAAGTAATGTGAAAATTATTCAGAAGGTGGAGCATTGTGTGGTGCAACTGATGAATTTCAATTCCAAAATTAGTTATGATAACCTTATTTTATTATGAACATATTTTATACACGCATGTGTACGTACAGCCTTGCTATTGATATTGATTATGTAATTTCCTTGCTCGCCTCACCATTTTGCTAAGCATGTGCCAAATTAATACCAAATATATAGACAATGAAAAGCAGAATTGACACATACATACTGTGTGAACAACAAAGCAAATAGCATCATAGCAATGCCGTTTACAATATATATACTAATTTATTATGCAACTAACCCAACCACAATAGATTGATCATTTTATTGTTTCGATTTGCAAACCAGTGTAAGTAGCATAACATACTAATTAAACTTATTTAAATATCGATTTAATTTGATGAGTATGGCCAAAATCATATGTCAAAACCAAGCTCCCATCCATTCTTTTGAGCACAAACCTTTCAACCAAAACATAGCAACCAAATCTCTTCCACTCACCAATTCCTTCATATTTTTCTTCTCTTTTCACCATTTCTATCCTTTTCTCCCCAACACCAACCCATCCAAATTTTCCCTCTTCCCACCTCATTCTTTCAAACACTTCTAAATTCAGACCTACACTTTCTTCTCTCTCGTGATCGCCCCCAAAACTTTTAAACCATATGGCTCCATCCACCACATTTATTTCGTCCCATGTTGCCTCTCTTTGACTCTCACTAATGAAAACTGCTTCATTATGAAATGCAGCTCTTACAGAAACAACACTTCCATCATTGTGTTGGTTTTCTTGCTCAAAAACCCGTTCCCATCTTTGCTCTAGTGTCATTTCGTAGAAGATAGATTTTTTCACTTGATCTACGAGTCCTCCATCTTTGATGAATACAAAGGGACAATACCACTTGCCAATAACTACACTATTAGAAGTTTGGGTCGAGGGTGAGAAATGAAAATGAGGGAGACGTGAACGAAGAGAGACATTGATTCCGTTAGCTTCACTTAACTTATAGTACTTAGGTGTTTTTGTATAAATCTCCCACCCTTTTCTTCTCAACAAATTTGGAGGATAAGCATCGCCAAAGAAAAGATTTGGTGTAAAATTTACCATGGCAATTACACATTATTTCCTTAGGAACAATCTCGAATTGTTGGTACACGTCGTGTGTATCTAATGGCCTTGGTTTTACATCATGAATAAATGTACAAAAGCAACACATAGTGACATCTTCCTCCCTTGAACATGCAAACGCTTCCCTGAATGTTTATGTTAGTTTAGAATCAATGATCAATATATTCCTAACTAGCTAGACTTCAAATTTCTTACTTTAAAGATGTAAAAATTACACACACAAAATATAGTAGTCTATAAACATACCCTTTATGCGATCCATGTGGTTTTATAGCATAATATTTGTTTGAAGACAAAGGTTGATTTAGGACCGGAATAAATACAACTTCATAATAACTAACACGTCGATGTTCACCTGACCCAGTCGAATAACGTGTGGTCAATGTTTTGTTCTGAGGAAATGGCAACTCTCCAAGATACCGATTCTTGACTAGCCCAAAACATGAGTATGTTTCAGACTCTTCGTCCTGGATCACCAAGTAGCCCGAGTTTGTGTTGGAATTATATAACATGACTAATCATAAATATAAACAATAAACATCAAGTACACTTGCGGAAGCGTATAGAAAAGATTAACGAATAATTAATTAACATAAACAAGAATATGCGTACCTTTCTTGATTCTAGCCGAACAAGAATCAAATCCACAAAACTAGCAATTGGATGAACCCTAATTAGGGTTTATAGGATTATGTGAATTACCCCTTACCGTTTTGTAATTCAATCCAAGAATACTAACAATAATGTGTTAGTACCACTTTCTTGTACACACGTACTATACCGAATTAAAGGAATGCTAGTTTTAATTAAACAAAATAACTTTGATTTGGAAAAGCTATGGATCGACACCCACAAGGTGTTTGTCGACAGAATTAAGCAAAACACACACAAACAAGTTTTAGGTTTTAGCTTAATGAGTACAAGAGATAAATTACAAACACCCTTGGTTTTGTATTTATACCCAAACTAACTTGGTGAACAAGTTTGAGTTGTAGATGGGTTGGGTTTGGGTCCTTGTGGCCGATCGGTTTGGCATCCCACAAGGGATTCCAGAACCTTCCCAATATTTACAACTTAGTCCTTTTCCAATTAAATTTAACGACCGTTAGTCCATTACAACTAATTACTTAACGTCCGTTATGTTATTTCGTTTAATTAATAAATAAATATAACATTTATATTTAATTATTAACTTTAATTCTTATACGCAAAGTGTGCAATCCCGTGGTCTCGAGTTCGATCCTAACACACGTCTATTAATTTATTGTCCATTAAACCAACCGCTCCCACTTGGACATATCTTAATAGAGTGATCACATCGGTTAGCGTCTAGCAACACTTCAATGCCTCTAGTGCAACTCGAGCAAGGCTCCTGGAAAACCTTTTAATGATTTCTCATTATTATTATCCTTTTGTTTCTAATACCATGTTAAATAAAGATATGAAATTAAGTCATTCTTTATTCAACTAGTCTGTTTCTCGTTATAAGTGATTGAGCAAGATTACCAAATCTTCTGAACATATTCAGGGGAGATCTTTGGGCGTGGCCACGCAAACATCTTGTCAACCCTACGAGGGGCCCAGCAGTATTAAACTCCAAAATAAATTTGAAGGAACAAATTCTATCTTGACTACAAGAATAACCCATGAACTTTGCAACACTTCAGGAAACAACTCTTATGACTACCAGTACACGATAGCGTTAAGTTGTTCCATACAAGTGCACTACATTCATGACACTTATCTGGTATCTCAAGTCTGAGGATAACTATTCATGATTTACTTAATAACAATATCCATAAAGTAAAATCATGTAGTTGGGATAAGTCCTATATTCAATTCATGGAATATCATCTGAAATTGGTATGCTTTCTCATCAATATACTTTTAAGTATATTCTACCAAATCACTCAGATTTGTCTTAATTTAACGATACTCCCATATCATTAATTGACAACGGACGATTTAGAATAATTAATTTATTCACGGATTAAACATGCAAATATAGGATACAATATATCATAAAATCAAACATACCAAGTATTTGATTTATTATAACAATTGTTTAAGATCCCTTATCCAAATACCAAATAGATCAATGCATGAAAATTCCAGTTGATGAATTATGCCTTAAGTAATGACAATCATACTTGTTGACAAGGCATAAATCAACCAACTTGATCTATCGTAATTTTGAGAATACTTATTTCAAGAATTCAATTAGTGAAGTTCTTGTATGTGTGCATTCACCAATCCACATAATAATTCATAAAGTGTGTGACATCCTCTATCAGCATTTTTATGACAATTTAAACTTTCAAACATTTTAAAGTTTAAAGTATTCTTATTCTTTTAATATATAATGCAATTGCTATCTTAGTAGCACAACTAGTTCACATGGCCATTAACAAGGATGAAATCCTACCATGACTAGTATTGAGTGTCATCTCAATTAAACCATCATCATTGTATACAAACAACAATATGCTCATTAAAACTCCGTAAACTTTAATATCTTATTGTGTAATGTTTGATGTCTTCCAAACTTTCAAGTTTGTAGCTGATGACAATTTGCACAACAATTGACATCTTGTTCATCCAGAGAATTTAGGAGCAATTCCAGGCTGAGGATGTAATTCTATTAGAATAATCATTACACAAATTATCTAATAACTTTTAGTTGAATATCAATGTTGTCAAATCACTTCTTACTCAAGAATGATACAACAATTTTAATATACACAACATGATGTACATGATGAATCTACATGTCAAACTTAGAATTCATTCATGTTCTATCTTGTCAAAAGATATTTATCCATTTCCCAAATGATATATCATATTTTATTAGAATAATTTATTTTACTGCACATGTTTATTGATAATAAACATATATTCCAAGGTTGTATGTTTTAATTCTTAAATCTTACAAGTGAAGTTTCATTCCAATCAAAGACTTAACATTTAGCTTACAAGGAATGTTACTTTATATATGTTATACAACATATAAGATTTAAAACGTTAACATAATACTCCCACTAGCTTTTAGGAATACTTAAAATTTATCTTATTTCAATTATAAATCGAAACTAGGATTTAATAATTAAACATAAGAATAATTTCATAGATGCATGCATTTATCCATTCATGAATTATTGCACTTCGTACACTTCCAAAGATTATATGAATTCAAAAAAACCTTTCGATTACTTACCGTCCTCGCTCAAGTAATTTTTCAAGAAAGAGTTTTGATATTTCATTGTCATATTTCATATTAATGAAAACAAGTATGACCATTATCATCTTTATATATTTAATGTGTCTAGAAAAGAATATTCAATCATAATTAATTGCTTAAGTATGATTAATAATCTTGTCATAAAACATGCATTAAATATGTGTACAATATTGCCCATATAATTTCTACTTAGAAATTAAAACACTAGGTTTTTCATCTCTTTGAAGAAACTCATTTCCATTCTCTAGTCTAACTATTAAGATAAACCAAATTTTCAAAATTGATTATCTTTATGGACAACATCTTTAACATTCATAGTATGAGTAATTTACCCAATTCAGTATTTGCTAATCCATCATAATGGTTATCAAGTTTACTATAATCCTCAGAACTCATATTTCTCAAAGATATAAATCAAATATCTGAGATATCCTTGCAAATCTATGAATGAAAATTCCATCATCATGAGGTCTATCATTTACATGTCTAACCTCATCATGATATTTACTAGTGTATTTAAGAAGATTATGTATCTTGTAATTTTATCTTTCAAGAAAAAAAAAAACTCCCACTTGCCTTTTGTAATATATAGACTATCTATATATACTTAGCAATTAGAGCAAAACTACATTGTTCTCTTTTTGAGACATTACAAATACACATTAATAATTCCTAACGTAAGTTTGTTAACAACCTATTCATAAGTAGTTTAATAAATTCAGAATCTTCAATTTTAAAACTTAATGTGATTCATCACATTCCATAATGAAATGGTGTTTTATCAATCTTCTAGGTTGGAGTCATATTGAGTATATTCAATCTATACTCAATTTTCTAACTTTGTTACTTTTTAAGAAAGAAGTTATGGTTATCTTGAATCAAATAAATCAAATAGAGTTTGATTCTCCTAACTGAACATACCATCAACTTGTGGTATTCATTAAAATTAATATTGTAAGACAATCTAACATTATATAAGATAAACATATTCCTTTTGGCTTACCTATTTACCAACTAAGTCAACTTAATGGTATAATAGACTTTCCAAGCCAATTGCATGCTTTATAACACAAGTACTTTTTGACCAAGTCACTTCATATCCATGTCTCATTAAGAAAACATAAATTGTTATAATCCCATTTAACGTTATAAATCATTGATCAACTCAATGACTTCTTGTATATGTCTTAATTAAAAAAACATAACAAGTTAACTTCTTACTTTATTATAAGTCTTAAAAGACTTTATGTTTATGTATCTACAATGAATCATAAACATGTTTAACTAAAGTAATTATGAACTCAACTCTTGGTTTCAATAGTAATTTCAAGTTAATTTATTTACTTCACAATAATGTAGGACTACATTATTTTTCATTTATGTCATTCGAAAATACATAAATAAACAAATTGAAGTAGTATTAGATTACTTCACTTATTTACGTCATTCTAATAATACATAAATATTTAATTTGAAGTAGTCTTAGATTACTTCATTTATTTATGTCATTCTAATAATACATAAATATTTAATTTGAAGTAGTCTTATATATCATTTTGACACATGTTCTAAATACTTGTCTAATTTAGAAACTGCAAATATGTCCATGCAAGGTCTGACTTCACATGGAGATTTACTTTGTTGTTTCAATCTCGCCAAGTTCTGACATGACGTAAATTGCAACACCAAGTGTTTCTTGAAATAGATATGTACAAGTCATATTAGAACGTTAGTCTCTTTACCTTGCAATAAGAGAATCCGTTAAATCATATACTTATATGTTGTACCTTGCACACAATATAGATTTCTCCCACTTGTGCATGGAACAACGTCATGTAGCAGATAAACAACACGACATATGTTTGTTTATGTGACTAATATGATTTTGTCATTGATATTAGCATAACTAGTAGATGTAGAACCACTTCATTATCTAATAAGGAAACGTACATGACTATCCTTGAAAACATAAGTGTCTACAAGTGGAAAGTAATTATCTTAAGACATTCTAGAGATAATCTGGGTTACTACCATGATGACAAAGCTTGTAACTCCTTAATGAATTAGAGATCATTACATTAATTCCTTATTCAGTAATAAGAACATAATACTCCCAATGGATTTGACAACATTGTAAGTGTTTCATTAACCAGTGAAAGATTATAGTGTTCTATTTACTTCCCTACGGTATAAAGCAAAAGTCCACATACAATTACTTTTCTATATCAAAAGAGACCCAAAAGTGTAACCTATGTAAGAAAGTATCCTTATTGCTATTATTTGTGGTGCAATTTCTTGAGTTTGTGCTTAATGCAAGTTCTGGATCCAACAATGTAAAACTTTTAAATGGTTAAAAGGAACCAAAAACATTAGATAAAATATGCTAGTTTGTCTTTTACCGAGCATCTGAGATTAAGAGAGCTAATTTTAAGCCGTAAAATATGCAATTTTCTTAAGATCAAAATTGAGCATTTATGAAGATAGACAATTTATTCTCGAGGATGACCTTTCTTTTTGAAGAAATAACCCGAGTTTGAAGATCTCACTTTCTTATGTCAAAAGAGGCCCTCAAGATTTATTTCAAATAATTGACGTAAATGGCCCTCAAGAACTCTCAAAACCCCATTGCAATTTAAATTGGCGAATAACCTTCGCTTTTACGTTTATTTGCATTAATACATTTAAAGATTGTCAAAATCAGTCCTTGTATTTCGATAATATTTTCAAGAAAATAAAATCACACCTTTGGTCCTTGGAGTTTCAAAGCTTTTACATATTTGGTCCATAGAATTGGTTATTTAAATAATCACACTACTAGTCCAAATTAATCCAAGTCAAATATCCGCTATCATCCATGGCCCATTAGGTTTGTCGAACTAATTGGCAAACCCATTATCCATTTACACCCACCACTCAACAATTATGGGTTTTATTATCCACGCTATTGCAAATATAAACATGTTTATCCCACTTCGATCCGCCGAGTCAAACCAGGTCTATTACTCCTGGTTTTAGTATTAAAGAACTGCAAATATGTCCGTATCTGACTTTGATAAATCGCCTTTACCCGAGGGGTCAACAATTGTAAACCCAAAAACCCAGTCAATACAAATAAACGCTGAAAAACAATCAAACCGTTTAGGAAAATACCGTTAAAACGCGCCCTTACAACACCTATAAGTATATAACGTAAGGATTACCCTGATATTTCCCAACCAAACACACCCATTTACCCTTTCACATGAAAGGTTACCACCATTTACCTCAAGCACCCCACCCCTTTCGTACTAGCATCTATTGAAAACCTTAGAAGCTCAACATGTCAAAATTCGATTGCATTCTAGCTAAGTTTCGGACAAATGTTTAAAATAATGAAATGAGCTAAGTTTCTCATTGGCTTTCAACATGACACCAAGTTTCAGTTGTGATATGTCCCCGAGCTCTCGATTCAAAGTAAAAAAGTCACCAAAGGTCCTTTGTGACTTCATAAGATTGTCAAAATTAGTCCTTTGGTGGATAGCCTTCTCAAAAGCTCTTTGAGAAATTACAAAAGGATCCCAAGTTTAAAAAATTGGTTCAAGGCTGAAATTTAAAGACCTCAAGTTTGGCTCACATTGTAATGGGTCCACCTCTTATGTCTTAAAGGAACAATTGCATAAATGGCTGACCTCTCCATTTTCTTTTAATTTACACAAAAGGTCCTGTTAACCCTTTACATGATTTTGGACCCTAGTAGTTAACCCTTGACCCTCGCCAAACCATTGTACCCTTCCTTGATCTCGCTATTTTAATTGTAGCTTTAATCCCAAGTCATCTAATGCAACCCATGTTTCTCCTCTTTCTTTTCACCCACTTCCCCAACAAATCATTGTTGTTAGTCTTAAGTCCCCCATCATCCAAAATACATTTAAGATCTCATTTTCACGTTGATCAACCCCAACTGGCAAAACCATTTTGGCCAAAATATCAAACCAAGATCACTTGTTTCCAAGCTTCCAATGTGAGCTTGTTGTTGCTAACTGCTCAACGCCGAAGTCAAAGGGCAAGCTTTTTGTATAAAAAAAGTCAATTAAAGTCAAAAGGAAATAGAGAAAGTACTTGAGTTTTGGTCAAAATAAGTATTGGGTTGATTTCTGATTTTATGATGAGTTCTCTTACATTGTAATTAAATAAGCTGTTTCATGTACCTAAAGTTTTAGTTGAATTTTCATCATGTTTTTACAATCCAAGTTTTGTGTAGTTTAGACAAGTTATAAAGTAGTTCACATAAAGGTTTGGATTAGCTAATTTGTGGAGGATTATCAAATGCTTATAAGCATGATAAAACTAAGCTTATTGAGAAGTTCAAGCAAGTTTGGTTTTAAGTCAACTGGAAGAAATTATTGTTAAGCATGATATGGGTTTAGAGCTTGGATGGGTTGGATTACAAGTTTAAGGTTGGTTGTGTATTGAGTCATTCAAATCGTCTTAGTACAAAAGCATCTTTTCATCAGTTCCAAATCCTTTAGCCATTTTAAGTCATTTATTTTGAATCTCATAAAAAATCGCAGAAAATCAAGTTGATATTGGCTAGTTTTTCAATATGTGAATTATTTTCTTGATTATTCCCAAAAGAAAAAAAATTCAAAAAATCTCTGTAAGCCTTTAGTAAGATTGCAAGTCTGTTAAAGTGTTAAAGTTGGAGGTTCATTGTTTGCTCTCATGGCAATTAAGGCTGCTAAGCTTTTTTTGCTTAAAAGTGATTTTCAAATTTTGATGTATCTCAATTAGTTGCACTTGAATCATTCTTAGCTTATTGCAAACATCAAAAAGTCAAAATTAGATAGATAGTAGTTTAGGTCTTGTAGGAATCTCCTTTTAGAAGCTTAGATTAGCTTACTTAGCCCGCAGAAATACCACCTTTTAGAGAGCTTATCAGAAATTTCTTAATTAAACATGCATATTCTCGCTATGTCATAACAATCAGATCAAAGTGTTACCCCCACCAAAATTTCATTCATTAGTCCAAATAGTTGAAAATCCATTTTTACCAAAGTTTTTGATCTGATTCTTGGCCACATTAAGTAAAACCGGTTTTCATAGTTGGTCTAGCTGTCTTAATAATTTTGGTTATTTTTGTAATTTTTCATAAGCCCCAAATGGTTGCCAGTACCAAAAATTACTATTTCAACTTCCGATTTCACTTGCACAGGTGTCGACAGTACCGCAGAGCTCAATTGAGCTCTCTTGGTCTATGTCTTTGGTTTACAATTAGCCAAACAGGTCTAAACAAAGTTTAGGTCAAGTAGCGGTTTTATTAGCTTAAGTGGTGGTTGCTTATTTTAAGCTACAAAAGCCCCAAAACCGATTTTGGCACTTTTACTCAAATAATAATCTGTTTAAGTTTGCAATTAGATGTTAGGAGTAGTGTTATTAGTTGCTTTAAATAGAGTAGTACTTTTATGATATTATCTAGCTTTTATAATCAGTTGATGCTATTTAGAGCTTATTAGCTTAATTTCATTAAATTTTTTATTAATAAGTAGTTTACACATCGGCCATTTTCCTCTCACTTAAACCCATGTTTTTATATTTTTCATAGCTTTATAATAATATTTTAGATTTTCCCTGAATTTTTCATAATTTTTAGCTTTACGTTTTAGTATTTTTCTTAATTAAAATCAGTTTTAAGTATTCACTTTAAATAGCTTTTATTGCAATTAAATCAAAAAGTTCCAAAAATATTTTTTCATTTTTTCCCAGTTTAAGAAAAAAAATATAAAAGCATCAAAAAAGATTTTTCCTTATTTTTTCCCTTTTATTTGGTATTTTTCACAATTTAAATTAGGTTTAAATAGTATTAAATTCATAGAAAATAGAAAATTAATCTGAAAAATACAAAAATAGTTTTGAAAATTCTCTTATGATATTTTAGATTTTATAAAATTAGTTTCATAATTTTCCCCTTTGTTTTATACTTTTAGTTATTTAGTCTTGTATTTTAGGCTTTTTAAAGTTATAAATTAGTTTTTAATTATAATAAAATCCAGGAAAAGTTATAAAAAATTTTCTTTAATTCATTAATAGTTTTCAAATATCTTTTTTAGTATAAAAGTAATTTTAGGTTATTTTTAGGATTAGAATAGACGAAGTTGCTTTTCACATTTTCGCAAGCGTTTTTTAAATCCCAGTTATTTAAGCGTTTTAGTGTAAATCATAGTTTGCCTTTTTATTGATAGGTTTTCCCCATAGATTTTAATCCTATATGCTTTCCTTATCCTCGTGGTTTAGATAACTTCTTTAATATTATACAGCCCTGTAATTCATTGAATCCTAGATAAACTTTTTCGACGCTGAAGTTGAAATTTATCAACCTCGTCTGAAACGATCTCTGCTCAAACCTAACACGTTTGAGTTATTCTCCACAGCTTTGGGACTAACGACGGGAAACACTATTCATCTATTATTGGTTTGTCCGAACCGTTTTAAGTTTCTTACGGTTAGTCATTCACAAGTGGCTAGCTTGTGTGAGATAACTTGACGTGTTTTGGCTGAGAATCACCTACACTTTTGAGAAAGTCCATACATAACAATTACTTATGTACTAAAAGAGTGTAATCTACTATGTAGATGATGAACTATCCATCAATGCTATTAACTTGAAAAATTGGGCATGCAATTTCTTTCTTAATAGTTCTAGTATTCCAATTGTAAATTAGTACTTTTTAAATGGTTAAAGAAACAATTAGATAAAATATGCCGGTTTGTCTTTTACCATTATCATAATTAGTCTAACTTCTAATTTAATAACTTCAGAAAATGTACAATTTTCTTAACATTTAAAATTTGCTATTTAGTTATATTTAGAATTTGAAACTGATCTAATATTATATCATACCTTCTTCATTCATGAAAAGGAATATGATTGAATCCACTCTCTTCTTATGAAAGAGGACTAGATTTATTCTTTTAATAAAGTTGACTCTACAAAAACCTCAGGTAGATCAATTTACCAATCAGGAATAACCCTTCTGTTTAATGTTGCATTAATACATTTAAAGAATTAGCAAAATTAATTTTAGTTATTTTTCGATAATTAAACTTTTCAAGAAAATAAAATACCCAAGCTAATATTCATATAACCATAGAATTTTCTCGAAAACTAGGATCCAAATTATCATAGGTTCATTTACATCATGGTTGATCGTAGCAACATATAATAAGGTAACTGGTCAATAATTGGCAAAACAATTTCCAATTCCTAGATCATTATGGGATTTATATTTCCAGCATTGCAAAATATAAACATGTTTCATCCCATCTTATGCTTTAGTCCGTGTCTAACTTCTACTTCACTACCAAATGTCTAACTTAGAGAATCAAATATGTCCATGTAGGTTTGACTTTTGATGTCGCTTTTGAGGGGTCAAATAGTCAATTGTAATACAAAAATATCAATCACCAAATAAGCAGAGAAATTACAAATCAGCTTAGGAAAAGGTTGACCGCAAAACTGCCGAATCCTATATGAACCGGGTAAGTGATTATCCAGGGTGTTTCCCTTAAGGTGTGAATTGAATTCGGTGGCGTTTGATGAGTGTGTAAATACTCATCATTTTTTTGATACTGACTGCAAAACTTTAAAATGCAAGTGCATCAAAATCTTGAAAATATCTCAATATTGCATTTTATGTGTTTCAGATGCAAAATGTTTAAAATCAGATGAAAAATGAGCTAAAGTTTGCATAATTAAGGCAGCTTCAATCCCCCAAGTTTCAAAAGTTGTCAAAATAGTCCCTCGAGCACTTATTTCAAAATAAAAGTCACCAAAGGTCCTTTTAAAATCATAAGTTGTCAAAATTAGTCCTTTGGTGAAAAATATCAAAAGTTTTGAGAAATTACAAATTTGGTCCTTCAAGTTTAAAATTGGCAAAAATGGTCCTTGGAAATTTGAAAATGTCAAGTTTGGTCCTTGTACTATTGGAGCTTGTCACTTTTGGTCCCTTGGAACAACTTTGCATAAATGGCACTTTGGCCCTCCATTTTCAGAAATTACACAAAGGTCCTTGTTATTAATAACCCTGCCTTTATATCATTTTGGACCCTATCATCATAAACCCCTGGACCCTGCCATAAACCATTGTGACCCTTCTATTTTGACCCCTGTCCTATTATATACTGGTCAATCCCAGTCAAACAACACCCATGTTTCCTCCTTCTTCTTCTTCACCGCACCTCTCGCAACACCTGCATCTCCCATCCTCCCAGCTCACCTCACCCCTCCTTGTTCCCCCCACCTCCACCAAACTCCAAAATACATTTAATGCTTCTTCAACCTTTGCACTCAACCCCAACTGGCAAAAACCATTTTGGCGCCAAAATCAATCAAACGGCCAAGATCACTCCAAGCTATCCAATGGCCCTAAATTGAAGTGGAATCTCGCTTTAAGTCAAAGGGAAGTCTTTTTGGGTATAAATAAAGGAGGAAGAAGGAAGAGAGAGGGCAGTACTTAGTTTTTCAAAATTTATGTAGGTCGTTTTTAATTTCATTGTCTTAATTAGTTCTCTTAGTGTTTTTTGTAATCCCTAGCTTATGTACTAAACTAAAGTTATTGAGTCTATCAATATAATTCATTTTCGTGTTAATTCAAAGTTTAATATCAATTCAAGTTTCATGATTTAAGTTTCAGTTATAAAAGTCAGTTCATGTTTTTGAATTTGCCCAAGCTTAAATTAGCCATTTATAATCAAATAAGCTTATCTAAGCTAACCTCGATAGCTTTGGTAAGCTTATTGGTCAAGTTCCGAAGCAAGTTTGATGTTTGGTCAACAAAAGTCAACCTGAAGAAATTTTGCTCATTAAGCATGCATGATATGGGTTGATGCAGAGCTTGGATGGGTTGAAATTGATTAGACTATTTAGTGTAGGATTGGTTGTGTTTGAAGGTTTCTAATCGTAGTCGGATAAGTTGTGAGTTCAAATCTCTTTCACTTTAGCCTTGTTTTGAATGCATAAATTAGAGTTCAAGTTGATATTGGCTAGGTGTTTTGCTTAATTTATTTTCTTGAGTTTATAGGATAATATTTGATCTCGTGAAGCCTTGGTAATGATTTATAGATTGCAAGTCTAGTTAAAGTAATGAAACTTGCATATCAGCTTGTGAAGAATGCAGTGTTTGGATCAGTTGCTTGTTGTTTAAGGACAAACCTTAAGCTTTGGTTTTGCTTAAAATCTGTCTATGTAATAGTCCTCAATTAGTTGACTTGAATAGCCATTCTAGTCATTGCGGTAACTCAAACATCAAAGTCAAAATCACATAGAACTTGTTCTAGTTCTTATGTCTGTTGAAGTTTGTAAAACCAAAGCTTGATTCATGTTTAGAAATCATTAGAGTA
Source organism: Chrysanthemum makinoi (assembly GCA_910596185.1). Taxonomy (NCBI): domain Eukaryota; kingdom Viridiplantae; phylum Streptophyta; class Magnoliopsida; order Asterales; family Asteraceae; genus Chrysanthemum; species Chrysanthemum makinoi. The sequence goes on along the minus strand of OU343216.1, from coordinate 142,385,783 downwards.
GCTTGATTCAATTTCATTTCATCATTAAACATCATATTCAGTCTATAAATTAAGATCAAAGTTCACCAAAGTCAAAATTTCAACTCTCAAAAGTCGAAAAGTTGAAAATCTCAGTTTTTACCAAAGTTTGTTGATTTATCATTGATTCAATTCTGGGCCACATCAAGTAAAACTCTGGGTTTTATAACTTCAGTTGGTCTAGTGTCTTAATATCATTTTAGTAGATTTTTAGTAATTTTTCATAAGCCCCAAAATGGCTTGTCAAATTGGGAGCCAAAATGCCCATGCACTCACTCACCAGTCATACCTGAGTGACCTGCACATGACTGGTCTCAACCGTGATAGCCTTGCAGAGTTCCTCAATTGAGCTTCTCTTGTAGCAGCTTGTCTTTGGTTTACAATAGGTAGCCACCAGGTCTAGTTTAGGTTCCAATCTCCATGGTTTTGATTTCAGCTTATTGGTTAGCTTATTTTTAAGCTACAAAGTAGCCCCCAAAACTGATTTTAGCACTTTTACTCAAATAATCAAATCTGTTTAAGTTTGCAATTCAGAGGTTAAGAGTAGTTGATACTAGTTTCTTTTTAGTACTTTTAGCATATTATAGCTTTGTGTTATCAGTGGTGGTCTTTGGTTTGTGGCTTATTAAGTGCTTATTTATAAGCACTTATTGCAGCCTCATTTCTTACACACAACCCTCTGTTTTTATATTTTTCCTAGATTCTTAATATTATTTTAGACTTTCCCTGAATTTTTCAGATTTTTCTAGGTCTGTTTGGTATTTTTCTTGATTTAAAACAGTTTTAGTAATTTTAATTAGCTTTTTAATACAATAATCAAAAGCTTCAAAAAATAAGTTTTCATTTTTCCTAGGTTAAGATAAATATAAAAAGCAAAAAAATATTTTTCCAGATTTTCTTAGTTAAATTTGTATTTTTAAGCAATTTAAGTAGTTTTAAATAGTTTTTAATTCATAAAAATAGAAAATAATCAAAAATACAAAAAATAGTTTTGAAAATTCTCTTTTGTTATTTTAGATTTTTCCAAGTCATAATTTCATTTTTCTAGCTTTATTTCTTATTTTCTTGTATTTTAGGCTATTATTAAATAGTTAAAAATAGTTTTAATTAATAATAATTAGATAAATAGTTTTAAAAATAATTTTATTTTTCTATAAATTTTCTTTTATCATTAGGTTTGTAAAAATGTCGTTTTCATATTTTTAGGATTAATATTGTTATAGTTTCACATTTTCTTTTGTACGCCGTAGTTTTAATTAATTTTTATCAAAACATCATTTTGCAAATAGTGATAGCGTTTATTTAATATTTTTATCTTTTTAATTTCCTTTAATTTGCATTTAAGCCCCTGTAATTTATAACTTTTTCTTTGAAGTTATAATCAATCATAACCTCTTTTCCGTTCAAATCTCTCGATCACTATTCGTTTGATTATTCATCGCACAGCTCGTTGGGACATAACGACCCGGGGAAACACTATACTCTCCTCGATCTTCATTGCATTGGTGTCTGAACGTTTTAAGTTTCTTACGGTTAGTCATTCACAAGTGGCTAGCTTGTGTGAGTTAAACTTGACGGTTTAGAACCATTAAATAATCAAATTTGGCCCGCTGCCGGGGAGCTGTGCTAATTATCCCGTTTAGCAGATTAGTGATTTGAATATTCACTCTTTGTTCATACCATCCATCTATATCTATATATATTCTTATTAAAAATCCAAAACCCAAAAACATCCAAAACGATAAAACACAAAAATATTTTCTTTTGTTTCTATATATGTATCAAAGATAAAAATACAAAAAGATTTGTCGTTTTCTTTGTTTAATAATAACAACATAAAAAAATTACCACCGCAAACCAAGGCAGTGTACTACCTAACTGTGGGTACGACCATAATAAGTTCCCGAACCAAAGATTAAAACTTGCCTTTGTGTCCTTGTGATTGGTGTACCTTTTTCAAAGAAGCCATTCATCTTGTGATTATTGGTTTAAGTTCACTGTTGTTTTGCCTCGATTTTGTTTTAATTGGATTTGTTGTTATTTCTACTTGTCAAAACCGTAAACCAAAAGATTCTTCTTACCCCATTTTCATCATTCATTTTCATAATTCCATTCCTTCCTTAACTCGAGATTCCTAGAGTTAACTCTAGTGTATGCGACTCGCTTCTTCTAGATCTGTAGCCCATTTCGTGAGCTTGTCAAGATTCCAAGAAGGCGTGTCCGTAGACTTTCTCGCCTCATCAGTCGGATCGAGATCCGACTGCTCACACTACTTCCGCTATCATGGCGGAAGAACGTCCTATGTGTGAGCTTCTCCATGCACCCATCGACGGGTATGGAGATGCTATTGTTATCCCGCCATTGTGGCTGAAAATTTTGAGCTCAAAACCGGGTTACTGAATCTTGTAACCTCAAGTCAATTCTATGGTTTTGAGCCGGATGATCCTCATGCTCATATTCGATGGTTTAACAAGATTGCATCTACCATCAAATACAATAATGTCCCTACCGATGTCAAGTAGCTTCTTCTGTTCCCATTTTCTCTTGAGGGGCAAGCCCGGATTTGGCTTGAAAAACAACCCCTCAGTCTATTGAGACATGGGAAGATCCGGTGAAGAAATTTGTGAATGAATTCTATCCACCTTCCAAAACCACGAGTCTTAAAAATGAAATCATCAAGTTCACTCAAAAGTTTGATGAATCCTTCAGTGAATCGTGGGATCGTTTTAAGGAATTGCTTCGTAAATGTCCTCACCACGGTTTCTCCGAGTTGATGCAACTCGATACTTTCTATAATGGAGTGAGTCAATCTGATCAAGATTCTCTCAATTCCTCCGCTGGAGGAGATTTCTTGAGCAAAACTCAAAGAAGCTTTAGCGATAATTGAAAACAAGTCTAAAGTCCGCACTTCACGAAGCAAACCGGTTGTTTCCCAAGTCGGTGTTGGTCCATCTTCTTCATCGCTTCGGAGTCAATCTAGCACCGATGCTAAGATTGACAAACTCACGGAAGCTATTCAAGCCTTGGTTCTCTCCAACCAAAGAAAGTCTTTTCCACAAACTTCACCTCCTGCTGGTTAAGAAAGTGGAAGTCAGTGTTACTTGGTGGCCCCCATGCCTATTACAATCTGTATGGCCACCGATGGTAACCCTTTGAAGCTAATGCGTGGGCGGGATTTCTAATCCAGGAGGCAACCAATACCGTGCTCTATGGACCAACCACCGCCCCTAACCACTATACGGTTTCAACCAAAACCGTAATCAAAATCAGAATAGACCAAACCAAGGTTTTCAAAACCAAGGTAATTTTAGTCAAAACAACGGTTTTCAAAATCAAAATCAAAATTTCCAAAACCAAGGAAATTTCAATAGAAACCAAGGTCGTGGAAATTTCAACCAGGTATTTTCATGGCAATAATCAAGGAAATTTTCAAGGCCTTAATCCTAACAATAGAGGCCAGAATTTTCCGTGCAAAACTCAAGCCATTGTTCCAACTTGACCATCATCTGATGAGTTGTTGAAGCAATTCATGAAATCCCAAGAGGAAATGAAGAGGTTGTTGGTTAGCCGATTTGACATTAAGAAGTCTTTAAATGATCGACCCTCGGCTCGGTACTTTACCTAGCAACACGATCGCTAATCCGAGGGCGATGCAAAGGCGATCACAACCAGAAGTGGTGCTTCATATGATGGACCCGCTATTCCAACTACCTCTTCTTCTTTCTCCCGGTAGTGGAAAGTGAACCTGAGGCGACAAAGGACAAGGAACCTACTAGCTCACAAAGTACAACACATGTCCATCCTCAAGTTGTCCCGAACCCAAAACCAAACCTGGAGTTGTTTTTGAACCTAAGATGGTAACCCCAAATCCAAAACTTCTATTCCTTACCCCTCACGTTTAAATGAGCAAAACTCCGCGAAAAAGCCAGTCATCAAATGGAAAAATTCTTTCAAATTTTCCAAGAACTTCATTTTGACATAAGCTTTGCGGATGCCATCATGTTGATGCCCAAGTTTGCATCAACTCTCAAACACATGTTGAGCAATAAGGAAAAACTGTTTGAAATGGCTAAAACTCCTTTGAACGAGAATTGCTCAGCAGTTCTGTTAAAGAAGCTTCCCGAGAAGCTAGGAGATCCCGGAAAATTTCTTTTTCCTTGTGTTTTTCCTGGGATGATTGAATGCTTTGCCCTTGCCGATCTTGGTGCAAGTATCAATCGATGCCTTATTCAAGTGGAAGAAACTTTTCTTCCGAACTTATTCCTACCTGCATGACTCTCGAGCTTGCAGATCGATCTATATCAGCGTCCTCTTGGCATCGCCGAGGATGTATTTGTGAAAGTAGGAAAGTTCCATTTTCCAGTTGACTTCGTGGTTGTTGATTTCGATGCCGATCATCGGGTTACCCTCATTGTTGGAAGAGGATTCCTGAGAACGGGCCGTGCTCTTATTGATGTATTTGAGCAAGAAATCACGTTACGTGTGGGTAATGAAGCTGTTACCTTTAACCTTGATCAAACTTCGAGGTACTCCTCAAATTATGATAATGAATCAGTTAATCGAGTCGATTTAATTGATATTGCTTCAGAGGAGTACTCTCAAGAGTTTCTTGGTTATCTTCATAATTATGTGAGTGGGGATTCCACCACATCTTCTCAACCAATCATTGCCGACTTTTCCCCCTCTCTCACTCCGTTTGAGGGAGGTGACTTCTTTCCGGAAGAGATCGATGAGTTTCTTGCTAGTGATGAATCAATTCCGCCGGGAATTGATGGTGTTTATGATTCGGAGGGGGATATTCTTTATCTTGAGCAATTGTTAAATGAAGATCCATTACCTTCACTCCTTCCGAAAGAGATCACGATTGAGGAAATCAAATCAGTACAAACTTCTATGAAGAATTTCCCGAGGTTGAACTTAAGGACCTACCTCCTCATCTCGAGTATGCATTCCTGGAGGGTGATGATAAATTACCCGTCATAATTGCTAAAGACTTGACTGAGGAGGAGAAAAGATCTGCTCTCATAAAGGTCTTGAAGTCACACAAGCAAGCAATTGCTTGGAAACTCTCCGACATTAAGGGTATCAACCCCGAGTTTTGTACTCACAAAATCTTAATGGAGGATGACTTCAAACCAGCAATCCAACATCAGAGAAGGGTGAATCCTAAGATTCATGAGGTTATCAAACAAGAGGTTCTCAAACTTCTTGATGCCGGTTAAATTTACCCGATCTCTCGATAGTCCTGGGTTAGCCCAATTCACTGTGTTCCAAAAAGGGTGGCATAACTGTTGTCACAAATGAAGAAAACGAGTTAATTCCAACTCGATTGGTTACGGTATGGCGTGTGTGTATTGACTATCGCAGTTAAACGGCCACCCGTAAAGACCATTTTCCTCTACCCTTCATGGACCAGATGCTTGAGAGATTAGCAGGTAACGAATACTATTGTTTCCTTGATGGTTTTCTGTTACTTTCAGATCCCCATTGATCCGCTGGATCAAGAAAAGACCACATTCACCCGCCCATACGGAACTTTTGCCTACAGACGTATGCCTTTTGGCCTATGTAACGCTCCCCGCACGCTCCAACGATGTATGATGGCAATTTTCCACGACATGATCGGGGAAACAATGGAGGTGTTTATGGATGACTTCTCGGTCATTGGGGACTCATTTCATACATGTCTCTCCCATTTAGATAAAATGCTTAAACGGTGTGAAGACACCAATCTTTGTCTAAATTGGGAGAAGAGCCACTTTATGGTCAAAGAAGGCATAGTCCTTGGCCATAAGATTTCCAAAAACGGATTGAGGTAGATAGAGCAAAAGTTGATGTTATTGCTAAATTGCCTCATCCTACTACCGTCAAAGGTATTAGGAGTTTTCTAGGTCATGCCGGGTTTTATCGTAGATTCATACAAGATTTTTCTAAAATCGCCCGGCCTATGACCCATCTTCTCGAAAAAGATGCTCCTTTTATCTTTTCTCCTGAGAGCATCGAAGCTTTTGAAACATTAAAGAAAAAGCTTACGGAAGCACCCATTCTAGTTGCCCCGACCGATTTACCCTTTGAGCTCATGTGCGATGCAAGTGATTTTGCTATCGGTGCAGTCTTGGGGCAACGCAAAACCAAGCATTTTCAGCCTATCCACTACGCAAGTAAAACTATGATTGAAGCTCAAACCCATTACACCACTACAGAAAAAGAATTATTAGCTGTGGTGTATGCGCTTTGAAAAGTTTCGCCATACCTTATCTTGACCAAATGCGTGGTGTATACGGATCACTCTGCTCTCAAATATCTCTTTGCAAAACAAGATGCAAAGCCGAGATTGCTCCGTTGGGTTCTCCTCCTACAAGAATTTGATATCATTATACATGATAAAAAAGGAGCTGAGAACCTGTCAGCCGATCATCTGTCCCGCCTAGAAAACCTCACCAAGATGTGTTCGAGAAAAAGGAAATAAATGAAACATTTCCTCTCAAAACACTCAATGTGGTTTCTTTTCGTGGAGACTCTTCTACCCCATGGTTTGTTGACTTTGCAAATTACCATGCGGGTAACTTTGTGGTGAAAGGGATGTCGCCCCAACGAAAAACAAATTCTTTAAAGATGTAAACATTACTTCGGGACGACCCCTACTTGTTCAAAATTTGCGCGGATCAAGTCATCAGCGATGTGTGTATGGTCGTGAAGCCAATGACATTCTCAAGGCTTGCCATTCTGGACCTACTGGGGACATCATAGCCCCAACTACACCGCCAAGAAGGTGTTTGATTCCGGATTCTATTGGCCCACGATATACAAGGATGCCCATGAATTTGTCAAAACCTGTGACGCTTGTCAACGTCACGGAATATCTCACAAAGAAATGAAATGCCGCAAAACGCCATTCAAGTGTGTGAGATTTTTGACATATGGGGCATTGACTTTATGGGGCCATTTCCTTCGTCTCGCGGTAATAAATACATACTCGCGTCCGCTGACTATTTGTCAAAATGGGTTGAAGCTAAGGCTTTGCCTACCAACGATGCCCGAGTTGTTGTGAAATTCTTAAAATCTCTTTTGCTAGGTTTGGAACTCCACGAGCTATAATCCGTGATCGTGGTACGCATTTTTGCAATGACCAATTTGATAGAGTCATGCAAAATTATGGTGTAACTCACCGCCTCTATCGTGCACCACCCCCAAACAAGTGGGCAAGTGGAAGTTTCCAACTGGGGGATTAAAAGAATTCTGGAGAGGACGGTTGGCGAAAACCGTGCCTCTTGGTCGGATAAGCTAGATGACGCACTCTGGGCCTTCCGTACAGCTTACAAAACACCCATCGGGTGTACTCCATACAAGCTAGTGTACGAAAAGGCATGTCATCTCGCCGTTGAGCTTGAGCACAAGGCATACTGGGCCTTGAAACATGCCAACTTTGATATTCAGACACGGTGATCACCGAAAGTTCAAATGAATGAATTAAATGAACTCCGTGATCAAGCATACGAGAACTCTTTGATCTACAAACAAAAGACAAAGAAGATTCATGACACCAAAATCAAGAACCGCTTTCAACGTCGGTGATCGAGTCCTTCTTTTCAACTCAAGATTGAAGATTTTCTCGGAAAACTAAAATCCCGCTGGTCCGACCATTTACCATCACTAAAGTATTTCCATATGGAACCATTGAGTTATCTCAACCCGATGGTCCAAACTTTAAAGTGAATGGTCATCGGTTGAAGCATTATTTTGGAGAGGACATTCCTCCCGTGGTTGTCCCGGATTTACAAACTTTCCCCATGAACCAATGAATGCGGGATCGAGTCAAGCTAGCGACTCGGAATCAAAAAAGAGCATGCCATATGGGTTTTCACCCATATTTCTCACTTCTTTCTATTTTCTACCACCCTAGTGTGGGGGGGTTGCCCCACATGTTGTGTATATATAAGTTTCTAAAAAAAAAAAAAAAAAAAAAAATCTTCTTTCTAAATAATGGCCGTAGTATTTCCCTTTCACGTTCTATGTTTCGGCATAACCGCGGTACTTTGAATATTGAGGGCAATATTCATTTCTAGTGTGGGGGAATTCTCACGAATTTTATCATGTAATTATACCACCCAATTCCCCATTTTTGGCCAAATTTTTTTTTGGAGTAAGTGTTTTGCACTTACTCGCCTTATGGTTATCAGTCCACCATGTCTAAAAAACAAAAGGATTGGCTAATCCAGGAGCAAACGGCTCTTGGTAAAGATATCTCAAATCCGCTGACGGCTTGCAATTTGCCCAAAATTGTATGGTATTCAGCCCACCATATCTTTAATTAGTGAAGAGTTGGCTAGCCCGCAAGTTTATGGCTTGTGGTAAAGGCAGTGGAAAACCATAATTGGTAATCGACTCACCAAAGATAATATTGATAATTTATCTAAGAGTTGGCTAGTCAGAGCAAACGGCTTCTGGTAAAGACAAATCAAACCGTTGGAAGTCGGTGGTTTGCTCAAAATCACATGGTTATCGGTGTACCATGGTTCTTACTTGAACTGAAACATTTGGCTACTCCATAAGTAATGGCTTTTGGTAAAGAGATTCAAATCCATTAAGTTTTTTCAAAAGATTGCTAGGGACTAGCAATAGTTTAGTGTGGGGATTGATGAGTGTGTAAATACTCATCATTTTTGGTTAAATCTGAAGCCGCAAAACACTTAAAAACGCTCGAAATGCATCAAAATACTGAAAATATCTCAAAATTGCATTTTATATGTTTCATATGCAAAATGTTTAAAATCAGATGAAAAATGAGCAAAGTTTGCATAATTGGCGCTTTCAGCCCCCAAGTTTCAAAAGTTGTCGAAATAGTCCCCGAGCACTTATTTCAAAAGAAAATCACCAAAGGTCCTTTTAAAATCATAAGTTGTCAAAATTAGTCCTTTGGTGAAAAATATCAAAAGATTTGAGAAATTACAAGTTTGGTCCTTCAAGTTTAAAATTGGCAAAATGGTCCTTGGAAATTTTAAAATGTCAAGTTTGGTCCTTGTACTATTGGAGCTTGTCACTTTTGGTCCCTTGGAACAACTTTGCAAATATGGCAGCCTTGGTCCCTTGATTTCGAAATTGCACAATAGGTCCTTGTTTATTAAACCCCTAAGCCTGGCCCTTGTCATCATTTACAATTTGACCCCTGCCATAACACCATTTGGACCCTTCATTTTAACCCCCCTTCATAATATTACCCGGTCAAACCAAGTCAATAAACCCTAACTTGTTCCCTCCTTTTCTTTTCTTCAACACCACCTCCCCTGCAAAACACACAGTGCATCCCATTCCCCACCACCTTCACACTTCCATGTCCCCCCACTCCACCAAACTCCAAGATACATTTAATGCTTCTTTCCATTTCACTCAACCCCCATCCGAAAAAGCATTTTGGCCAAAATATGATCAAATGGCCAATATCTGTTCAACTCTTCCAATGGTCTTAAATTGAAGTGGGAACTGCCGTGTCAAAAGGAAGCTTTTGGGTATAAATAAAGGAAGAAGAAAGAGAGAATGGAGTAGTACTTAGTTTATTTTAAAAATGTATGTCGTTTTTATTTTTAATGTTTTAATTTAAGTTTGAAGTTGTAATTTTCTGTTCTTATGTACTCAAATTAAGTTGTCTTATCAATATAATCCAATTTCTAGTATCAAGTCAAAGTTTTAATATCAATTCAAGTTTCTATGCTAATCAGTTAAGAAAAATCAGTTTCAAATGTATGCCCAAGCTTCTAATAAGCTTATGCTCATTTAAAATCAAATAAGCTTATTTAAGCTTATTATAGCTTTGGTAAGCTTATTAGTCATTTTAAGCAAGTTTGGTATGTGGTCAACAAAAGTCAAACTGAGCTCATTGGGAAATGGAAATGATAATGGGTGATGCAGCTTGGAATGGGTTGAAATTGATTAAAATAGGGTAGTTGGTTATGGTATAAGTTGCTAAATTAGCTGGACCATCGTAGTGTTCATAAGCCAAGCTTTTCATAGTTCTAATTCATAGCTGTTTTAATCTGATAATTAGAGTAGTTATAATCTGTTGGTGTTACTTGTTGAATTTGAATTAGTTAGCTTTAATTTTGATATTATAGTTCAGCTTGTTCTTAGTGTAGAATCAAGGATTTGATAGTTATGCTTGCATATCAGTTAGTTAAATGGTGTTTGGATTTTAGGACAAACCTGAGTTAGAGGTTTATTCTATGGTTAAAATCTTTTGCTTTAGTCCTAGTTAGTTGAAATATAGCCAATTTGGTCAGTCTTTTTGTATCTCAAATAAGCTCAAATGTCAAATTCCACTTGAATCTGCTCTATTAGCTTAACTGTCTGGAATTTTACAAAATCAAAAGCTTGTTTCATGTTTAGAAATCACTAGAGTAGCTTGCATTAGTTTCATTATACCATTTAACATCATATTCAGTTGGTAAATTAAGATCAAAGTTCATGAAAGTCAAATATCTAAACTGCTTTCAAAAGTCAAAAAAGTGAAAATCGCCGGTTTGACCCAACCTTGGATGATTTTTAATTGACTCATTTTGGTTCAATTCAAGTGAAATTTTGGGTTTAAAACTTCAATTGGTCTAGGGTTTGAAATATCATTTTTGTAGATTTTTAACAATTTTGTAAAAGCTCTAAATTAGCTTGTCAACTTGGTCTCACTCTCAGAGTGCCCTCGTGTAACCGTCCTATGTTTTGACAGAATCTCAGAATTGTGAGTTCACAAGCTCATAAGAGCTTGTGAGCAGCTGATCTTTGGTTTATAAGTAGGTAGCCAGGTCTACTTTAGGTTCCTTCATCTGTTTTTAAGTTTCAGCTTATTGGGTGGCTTATGCTTAAGCTTCAAAGTAGGCCAAAACTGTTTTAGCACTTTTAAAGCTCAAACAATCAAATCTCTGAGCTTGCTATTCAGAGGTTAAGGCTTAGTAGGAAACTTGTTTCATTTGGGTATTTTAGCATATTATAGCTTTTGTGTTACTGGTGGTCTTGGTTTTCATTTGCTAAATACAAGTGCTTATTTATAAGCATTTGTTATTGCAGTTGCATTTTCTTACACACAACCCTCTGTTTTTATATTTTTCCTAGATTCATAATATTATTTTAGACTTTTCCTGAATTTTTCAGATTTTTCTAGGTCTTTTGGTATTTTCTTCATTTTAATCAATTTTTAATACTTTTAATTAGCATTTAATACAAATAAATCGAAAAGTTTAAAAAAATAAGTTTTCATTTTTCTTAGGTTAAGATAAATATAAAAGCAAAAAATATTTTTCAGATTTTTCTTAGTTAAATTTGTATTTTTAAGCAATTTAAGTAGTTTTAAATAGTTTTAATTCATAGAAAATACAAAAATAATCAGAAAAATACAAAAATAGTTTTGAAAATTCTCTTTTGTTATTTTAGATTTTTCCAAGTCATAATTTCATTTTTCTAGCTTTATTTCTTATTTTCTTGTATTTTAGGCTATTATTTAATAAGTAAAATAGTTTTTAATTAATAATAATTAGATAAATAGTTTTAAAAATAATTTTATTTTTCTATAAATTTTCTTTTATCATTAGGATTGTAAAAATGTCATTTTCATATTTTTAGGATTAATATTGTTTAAGTTTCACATTTTCTTTAGTACGTCACGTAGTTTTAAATTAAATTTTATAAAAGAAAATCAAAACATCATTTTGCAAATAGTGATAGCGTTTATTTAATATATTTTATCTTTTTAATTTTATTTTATTTGCATTTAAGCCCCTTGTGAATTTATAAACTTTTTCTTTAGTTATAATCAATCATATCCTCTTTTCCGCTCAAATCTCGATCACTATTCGTTGGTGATTCATCGCATTACTCGCTTGGGACATAACGACTGGGAAACACTATACTCTCCTCGACTTCATTGCATTTGTGTTCCGAACGCTTTTAAGTTTCTTACGGTTAGCCATTCACAAGTGGCTAGCTTGCGTGAGATAACTTGACGGTTTAGAACCAACTGTTTAAGTATAGCTTCCATAAGCATGATAGTTTTAGAAACCCTTTTCAAAGCCAGATCCTGACAAAAGCTTTCATCCAAACTAACTGAACCACCAAGAAGTTTGACACCATCGACCGGACGAGAGATTATTACCCTATTATTATTATTATTATTATTATTATTATTATTATTATTATTATTATTATTATTATTATTATTATTATTTTTATTATTATTATTACATATATATTATATATTATTATTATTATTATTACATACATTATTATTATTATTTATTTATTTTATTTTATTTTGTAGTTAAGCATTTCCTAATTAAACAATTAGAATAATTATACACTTTTTTTTGTTTTAAACATGAAATATGATGTTAAACATGATATGTTTGGTATTCATTAATTGTTGATTTTTTTTATTATGTAATGCTTAATCACAACCCATAAAGTTTTGTTGTTAGCAAAACCGTAATAATAATAATAATAATAATAGTAGTAGTAATACTAATAATAATAATAATAATAATAATAATAATAATAATAATAATAATAGACACAAGTTGTGCTCTCACCCCGTTCTGAATACAAAAACCCACTATATGAAAAAATAAAAGTACCAATCTTAGCTTTATTTGAGTGGCTAATAGAAATCCTACATTATATAAAACTAGCTTGGCTTTAAGAGACCCCCCAAAACTACCACAAAAAGACACGCATGGCTTTCTTGATTCAATGGTCCATAATCAATTTACCTCCAACATTTTCGGCCTTCCTAATTCTCCCCAAATGGTTTTCCCCAAATCGTTTAACCAAAAACATAACAGACAATTTATTTAGAGAAATGACAAAATATATCGAACTTCGACACTTCATTGATTGTGTAAGAACTATTTTTTCTATTAGGTTCACTTCCCATCATTGTGTGGATTTTGTGACCATTTTACCCTTCATTTTAAAATTGAAGGGTAAAATGGTCATTTCATGGCAAAAAGTTACAAAATACATACAATGATCGAAAATTGAAAGTCAGCGACACACAATAAGTTAAAAATAGTTGGCTACATACAATCACAAAAAGTGTCGAGTTCGATACATTTTTTTGTCATTTGCCCTTTAATTTACCCTAAATCAGTTTACAACAAAACCATTTAATCCAAATCAATCTATACCCCGAAATCAATTTACACTAAATCAATTTCTCCTAAATCAATTCATACCCGAAACCAGTTTTTTCCCAAATAAATTAACCCCCCAAACAAAATCCCCCAAACCAGTTATCACGATCCAATAAAAAGAAACGGTTGGAGAAATCAATCATTGAACAAATCAAGCCTGCTGATAAGCAATCAAAACCTAAACGTTCAAGGATTTTGGATGTGCGGGAAAACCAAATTAACCAAGTGCATGAAATTGGATACTTGATTGTTGTAAGATTTTTTTTTATTATCTTTTAGTTTTTTTAGTTTATAATTTCATTAATCTTGGAGGTTTTCAATAAAGCTGTTAATACAAATAAGCCATAAAAACGTTTATTTATATTTTACGATCTTCTAAATGTTTTGTCAATAAATAAACGAAAATCATTTCCAACGTAAACAAATAAATAATGAAATGGTTTGAGTTTCAAATTGTTACTAACAAACTTACATTTTCATATAAAACACTAAACAAGTAATATTGTTTACATCTTATAGAATTACATATGTATAACAACTAGTGTTTACATAATATGGAAATGTGCATACATACAATGGGTAATGTAATGGGTAAAAATCTAAGTACTTGACCCATTGACTAGATACATTGAATATAGTTGGGAAAAGCCCAAAGTCCATGACCCATACCCATGGAGGTGACATCATGCATGAAGTCATGTTGGGTATAATCCATGGTCCATGACCCATGACCCATGATCCAATGTCTAGATACATTACATCTTGTATAACCCGTGGTTCATAACCCATAACCATAACCCGGTTTGCAATCAAAAATCCGACTTAAGTCAGGACTGTACGGATCCCTAGGATTGAATTTAGCCTGATCCTCTGGGAGTGGATCCGTGGGAACCGGGGAACAAGAGAGAAATTTTCCTATAAATATGCAGCCATTTCTCTTTGCATCTCATCCCTTTTACACATAATGCCTCTTAGTATTGTAAACTCTCTAACCTCGTGATCCAAAGGATCTTTCTATGTAATTTTGTGTTTGTGTGATTCTCTAGGTTCTTCTAAAGGAGAGATTACCACTTTGAAGTCGCAAGTCAAGTCCATGAGGCAGTTTTCACATCATCAAGACTAATCGTTATCTTGGTGATAGTTTTTCCTCCATGAAGTGTTGTGTGAAGGCAATAGTGAAAGGTGTCAGGGTTAAGTCCAAGGCATTAGTGAAAGGTGTTGAAGGGTCGCATAAAGGCATTAGTGAAGGTGCCAAGGGTCGTGTCAAAGGCATTAGTGAAGGTGCCTGGGTGTACATCCTAAATGGTGCATCGATGTACAAGATAGATGGTTCGGGTAAAAGGATATTGATGTCTATCCGGTGTTGTGGCCAAGGAGCCGTCTCCTTGGGATAGTGTGATGTTATGTAGTATTGTGTAGTAGTTCTCATTTGTAATAGAACTCGTATTCAGCCTTGTACTAGATAAAGTGTAAGACAAGCATGATAGGGTTGGTTCTACCTCGTAAAGAACCCGCGGTTCTAGCCTTGTAACGGATAAAGAGAGGCGACGCCAGAAGGTTTCTTCGCCACATTAAGGAGCGTGTCAGGTAGTGCTTACTTAACCTCGAGTAGGGAAATCGGGAGTGGAGTAGGGCAGGAAGGTGTCCTCAGAACAACCACTATAATTCTCGTGGTCGGTTTTTGTGTTCCTTATTTCTTTATCTTTGCATTACTTATTTATATTCTTATATATCATCATCCAACACACACATTAAATAGATTGACATAAGTCGATCTAAATAGTTTAAAACGGTTTTAATCGTAAAACTATTCAACCCCCTCTAGTTTTCCACAATTGATATCGTGAGCTTCATTACCAAGTTTCTTAGAGTATATTGATTTTAAAAACTCGATAACGATCCGTATGTTTGAAAACCACAAAGAAGGGAATTTTTTAAAAACAAAAAGTCATGTTTTTAGAAATCAAGATATTTTAAATGTTGATGATAGATCCTTCTAACATTTTCTTTGGAGAATTCTTCATACTAGGATTTGAGTATCTTAAAAGATCATGAAGAATTTCGCGTCTATGATTTTTAAAAATCATAAAAAGAATATATAGCAAAGGTATGTTCTTCTATAATTTACTTGAGATAAATTATTAATGTGTATTCTAGTTTTATTAGTAATATCATTTAACACGTAAAGATTCGTAGACTTAATATGTATACTCTAATATCACAAATCTCCAAAAGATTGCTATCTATATTAAACACATCATCAAGAATAGCATTCTTGGTTGATCTTTATAGACAAAAACTACAAACTAGTCATAAAATTTCATAATGATAACTTGGCTAATCAAAAGCCTTAGTCGTCATTTCTCACATAAGGATATTGGCATTGCATTAGTAATCTATGTCAATAGTGTCCATGTGAAACTTTCCATATCATGATAGGATAGTATTTTGTCATGATTCTTAACTTCCCAATTTATGATTCATTCGTAAAAAGGGAACATTGCAAAAAAGGACTATTAAAACACAAAAACACGTCAAACCTCAAAACCATAAACAAACCTTAAGTTATAGAGAAAACCTTCAACATTAGTCAAGAATTAAACTCCTTGCAAAATGATCAAAGCTCACTTAAATCATGAATACTGACCGGCTTGACTCTGCTTGAACTAGCCGATCTCCGGCTTAAGGATCCGTGGGAACCGACATAAAGAAGAAGATGCATTAAGTGCTGATGATCACTATGGAGTTTTACTTTCAACTTTACTCTCCCACCTCCAAACATAAACCCTAAGTTACTGTTCATAGGAGTTCATTCCTCATCATTCCAAAGGAAACAATCACTTGGTAAGCATTATCTTCATTACATTGTAATTTTATCTCTATCCTAGTAGCACAAATTTTCATCTGAGAACTTGGTTCAAGTGGTTTATCAATTTGTTATCACATTGTTTTCAAGATAACCTATTCAAAGAATCAACATTGTTAATACAAATTAAAAACTCATTTGAATTCAATGAGATGTTTGAGCAAAATTGTGATAAACCCCCATTAGGATCCATTCACATAATTGACAATTTCACATTGTGGCTTTGTGTTTAGGATCAACCATGTTGAGCTCTAGGCAAATAAAGACTATCAAGATACGGTGACACTACATAACCATGTATCATAGAAAGGATGGTCTTAGTCCCAAGACCGAAAGGCCTTCAAAATGTTACAAAGAGGTTGTTTCACGAGGTCGTAGCCGGCCCATCATTTCTCAACAACACCAACATCCCCGGTCTTTGCGGAATCAACTTCCAATGTCTCCTAAACAATCGAATTTCAACAATATGCCCGGTATTTGTTCTTAAGTTCTACAAGAGTATGAGGATCATAAGGAATGAGGATGGAACCATATCAATAGCTTTTTTCATCAATGAACACAACTATACCTTCACCCTTGAAGAGTTTGCTAGGATACTTCGTATCCCTTACCAAGGAGCATGCTTCTATTCAAATGAATGGTCACTAGCCCACCTTCATGACATGGTCGATGAACACCCGGTTTATTCCACACCCATCCCGGATCCGGCTATGGTAAGAGATACCGTCTTCATTCAAAGAGCCTCCCCGCCTCGGGTCACTAGGAAATCGAAGGTCATTGATGAGTGTGTAAATACTCATCATTTTTGTACAATATAAATCGCAAAATCATCCGAAAACACCTCGTAAACACATCAAAATGATCAAAATATCACAAATCAGTGTTTTATGTGTTTTAAATGCAAAACGATCAAAATCAGATGAAAAACATATCAAATTTGCAAAATTGTTTTAGTCCCCAAGTTTCAAAAATTGTCAAAATAGTCCCCAGCCAAAATTTCAAAAGAAAAGTCACCAAAGGTCTTTTAAAATCACAAATTGTTTATTTAGTCCTTGGTGGAAAATCTAAAAGTTTTGAGAAAATTACAGCTTTGGTCCCCGGGCTTTAAATTGGTCAAAAATTAATCCCGGAGTTTCAAAAATGTTTAAATTAGCCCTTGGATTATTAAAGCTTGGCAAGACAGCCCTTTGACTCCTTTCATAATTTCATGTATGGTCCTTGGAAATTGTGGTTACATAATTCATCCTGTTATTAACTAAACAAACCAAACTGACCCTAATTTATTCCCCAAGCCCAAAACTAAACCCCTGCCCAAATACCTTACCCAGTCCTTAACCCAACCTTGACAACCCAAGATTTAAATAATCAAACTCGGCCCCTTAAGCCCTGTCTATCCTAACCAAAATGCCCTGCCTCCCTCCTCCACCACTCCAAAACAACTCTACTTCACCATATTGTCTCCCCCACCTCACCTACCCATCCCACCACAATTAATGCACCTTTTCCCCCTCCCAGATATCCAAACAGAATTTGGCCAAAACAAGATAGACGCCCAAGATTGCTCAAGAGGCATCCAAGTATTCATGCCGGGATTTGACCCAAGAGAGAGAGAAGCACTTTTGAGCTTATAAGAAGCCAAGAACAGCGAAGAGATAGTTGCCTTTTAGTTTTCACCATGTCGCTTTCTAAAATTATTAGATCTAATTAGTTTTAGTTATGTTTTAAAGTTCATTTGTACTCAACAAAGTTATCCAAGTGTATTGAACTCCAAATTTAAATCTCAATCAAGTGTTAAGTACAATTTCATATTTCCTGTTACCTAGAATTTAACATCCAACTAATCCCAAGTCAATAAGTTTTATAAGTTGAAACAAGCTTATATTAGCTTATACTAGCTTTTTATAAGCTTTGTTTAAGATTTGAAACAATATTTAGCACCGTCAACAAAAGTCAACACAAGAGCAAAATCATGCGTGGGATGATCTGGGTTGAATAGATGTGAATATGGGTGAATAGGTTAGATTAAAGGTTCATGGCTTTGTAAGCCATCAAAGTGGTTACGACCTCTTGTAAGTGCTAACCTTATTTCATTTTTAGTAATAACAGAGCATTGGTCATAATTCTTACATCTGATTAAGTCTTGTTATTTAATGTTCAATAGCTTTAATCAGTATAATAAATCTGTTTTGAGGTTTAGCTGAAAGTCTTTGTTTTAGACTGATTGATTGATTTCTCAAAATAAAGAGGTTTGGCTTGTCTAAGATAATCTGTTTAGAGGTGTTTTGATAAAAGTTTGTTGTTGCTTTGGTCTCTAGTATCATTAGTCTATCCATTATAGTCATTTTATGTGATCATTAAACACTAAAAGTCAAACTTGCTTGAACTCCGTCTTTGATTGGCTTATGTTGGGACTGGTTAAGCAAAACCAATCAAATAGGTCTTAAACTAGTTGCTTGTTTGATAAACTTTCATTACATCATATTTCACTAAGTTCAGTCCTAAATTTGCCTTGGAATCTCACAAAAGTCAAAGTTCAACTGACTTTCAAAAGTCAAAACATGTCACAAATTGTTTTTAGAACTTAAGTGATTGTGTACAGTTTTATTAAAGCTCTTTAGGTCCTGATTTTGGTTTATAAGAATAATAGGTGGTCTCTAAGACTCATTAACTGTTTTTAGCTTAGCTCCCTGGCTGAGCTTCTTGGTTAGGCTTAAGGTCTCTACTTCATTGACAGTATTCACTGACACCGAAGTTTTTTCAGCTTTATCCAAGCTTGCAAAAGTTTATCCTAGTTTGTTAACATCTGGTCTTTTGGTTGTATAGTCACTTAGGTCTAGTTTAGAACTAATCATTGGTTTTAGTTTGTAGCTTATTTGGGTGCTTATTTTGGACCGCAATTCAAGATCTGCTTTTAAGCATTTTACTCATAATCATCAACTGTGTTGTTGTGCTTCTCAGGTTGTAGTTTGTTGATTCCTGTTTCACATTTGGTATTTAGTATATTGTGGGCTTCTGTCCAGTGTGGTTGCTTTTTTTTGCTCATTTTTTATCAAGTGCTTATTTCAATAAGCACTTGATCATAAGTTGCATTTTTTCCACATAGCATATTTGTTTTTCCATTTTTCCTAGCTTCTTAACATAATTTTAGAGTTTTCCTGAAATTTTCAGATTTTCCTACTGCTTTGGCTATTTTTCTTGATTTTAATTATTTTAGCACTTTAATTAGCTTTTAATACAAAAATTCAGAAAAGGTTCAAAAAATAAGTTTTCATTTTTCTTATTTAGATAAATATAAAAAGTGAAAAGTAATTTTCCAGATTTTTCATAGTTTATTTTGTAATTTTTAGTAATTTAATTAGTTTTTAATGGTTTAAAATTTTGAAAATAGAAAGAATTCACAAAATAAAAAATAGTTTTGAAAATTATTTTGATATTTTAGACTTTTCCAATTCATAATTTTATTTTTCTAGCTTTATTTTCTATTTTCTTGTATTTTAGGTAATTATTAAATAGTTAAAAATAGTTTTTAATTAATAATAATTAGATAAATAGTTATAAAATTAATTTTCTTTTTCTAAAAAGTTTCTTTTATCACTAGGATTGTAAAAATGTATTTTTCATATTTTTAGGCTTAATATTGTGTGTTTCATTTTTATTTTGTACGCCTAATGTAATTTTTATTTAAACGTAAGTTTTTAGTTTTAATTTTTAAACGTTCATCAATTTTAAATATAGTGATAGCGTTTATTTAATAGATTTTATCTTTTTTTAACTTTCTTTAATTTGCATTTAAGCCGTTGTTATTTGTTGGCTTTTCCTTAGTTATAATCATTCCAAATCTCCTTTTCCGTTCAAATCTCCCGATCACTATATACGCTTGATAATCCATTGCACAACTCGCTGGGACATAACGCACTGTGAAGCACTATACTCCTCGATCTTTCATTGATTTCGTGCTTAAGCATTTTAAGTGGTTATAACCGCCATTCACAAGTGGGCTTGTGTGATTTAGCTTGATCTTGGCACGACAATTTTTAGCGCCGCCGGGAGTCATATTGATTATCTTACGCCTAGTTGATTAGTATTTGATATTCACTCTTTGTCTTCATACCATCCATCCAGATATGTTTATATTTTCTTATCCAAAACCCCAAAAATATTCTTCTATTCCTCTCTTATTCGTTGATTCATTTCTCTTACCCTCTTTTGCCGCTTAATTCTACTTTCTTTAACCTCAAAACCATTTAATTCTATTTCTTTAACCCTCTACATGTTTAATTCTCATGGCGGCGATCGGTTATCCTCGTTGTTTCCACTGCAAAAGCCGTATGGAAGAGGATCACCATTGTCAATCCGGATTGTTTATGCAAGTTACGTGGAAGGATGGGTGCAAGCAAATATTATTGTGCGAATTATCTGATAACTTCTCAATGATTCTCCAAGTTTTTCTGACCATCCGCCATAACCGGATGAACCTGCTTCAAAACCGAGACCATAACGAAGTGGTGGAAATTGCTAGCTCTCAGAGCACACCACTTGTCCCACCTCCTAATTTTTCTCTCAATGTTCTTCGAGACTTTATAGTCATTCGATCACCATGTTGGTTTTGATGATTCTTGAATAAATCATTCCTCTTCATAACTATCAAATGCAATCGCTTATTCCTTGTGTCGGTTGTGGTGAGCCTCTTTGGTTCAATGCCGTTGGTGTAATGTATGCACAATGTGGTAATGATATCCATAACGGAGTTGTTTGTTTTGTGGTTCGAGGAATTCATTTGATTATGATCCTAATCCCAACTCATTTAACCACTCCTCAAATTTTTCCAATTACCCACCACAACTTAATTTTATCATCATATAACCAACATATCTGCTAGAATATTGTGGAGGTCCTCACCAAGGTTTTGAGTGTCAACGGAAACACGTATGTCATGAACAGTTTTCCAATGATGCCTTAACTTTGGTTATAACCAAAATCCATATGATTCACTGTCTGCATCAACAAAGTATCACTGAGTACCGGAGGTCCCCATCACTGATTGTCAAATAGGAACCCGCCTTGTAACAATCATGACTCTTACATGTTTGATAATTTCCAACCTCCACAAAGACCATACGGTTCAAACTTCACTGAAAGTTGTCTCAAGAAATTCCCAAGAATTTGAAACAGCAATGAAAACACTTGAGGATATGATGAGTAATTTAAGAATCATGAGTGGGTGAAAGACCATAGGAGAATTGCTGGTCAAGAGCTTGGAAGCTCGCCAATCAAGGAAGAATTATTAGCCCTAGAGCATGCAAATTTCAAGGCGCTCCCAATTTCTTAAGGCAGCTCTATATGATGATGACGAGGAGGTTTTTATCCCTTTAAAATAATATTTCAACCTCCTCAAACAGTTGATATCTCAGCATTGAGATTCCATCTCAAACAACTGCTATCACACCCAAGCTCCCACTCACTCTCTCGAATACGGGACGAGCATCTTGACACTGGTTCTCGAAAAGGAATCGGACGAACTCATAAAGTCTAGTGTTGAGAACCTTGTTCCAATCCCAAGAGAGTCACAGGGAATTCTTGATCATGTGTGTGATATTCCTCCTCCTCTTGTCTTCCAAAATGATCATGTTGAGATGTTCTCCGATTCTGATGATGATTCGCTATCTTGTGGAGACATCATTTATGTGGAAGATTCACCTTCTGAGTGTTAGCTTGAAGAGAATGATGAAGTTATCGACATGAAATCAAAGATGAAGCACTTCTGCAACATTATTGAATGTCACTTTCTCATTTCTAAAATCGAGGCTTTCAAAGAGAAACCTATTTCATCTCCTATCCCCATTAAGGATAGTGACATTCTTTCCGATGATTCTATGCCGGAAATGAAAGCCCCTGCTTTTGATAATATGGAGAGAAGATTAGTGGCAGTACCACTTTTCATTCTCATAATTCTCTCCTCGACCATGAATCATTTACCTTGAGGAGTTCCGCTGAACCCACTCATACCACTGGCGATTCATTCACCTTCATGGAGTTCTCGATGAACTACTATATCATATCTCCAAGGAGTATGATAAATTCTACTTTGATCTAGACACTCCCGAGATTTGTCTTGATCACATAAGCTTAAATGATGAGATTCATAATCCTGAAATTATGGATCCTCCTATAGATGAAGATGAGTTAGTCATGATGTTTATCATGATTTTCTATCTCTTCTTCACCTATCCCGTAGCCTCCTGCTTCACTCCTTCGGAATGAAGACATTATCTTTGATCCCGCATTTCATGTACCATTTGTGAGCCGTTCTATGTATATCTCGTTCGGGTGGAACTCGCGTGCTTCAAAATGTTTGTCCAAACATCTTGAATGAAAGTCCGATGGAGATTGTTTCTTCCACTTACTTCCCTATGAACCAATGAATTCGGGGTCGAGTCAAGCTAGCGACCTCGGAATCAAAAAACAGAGCATGCCATAGCGGGTTTCACCCATATTTCTGACTTCTTTCTACTTTCTACCACCCTAAGGGGGGCCCATTATGTTTTGTAAAAACAAAAAAAAAAAAAAAAAAAAAAGAATCTTCTTTCTAAATAATGGCCGTAGTATTTCCCTTTCACGCTCTTTGTTTTCGCATAACCGCTACTTTGAATATTGAGGGCAATATTCATTTCTAAGTGTGGGGAATTCTCACTAATTTATCATATAAATATACCACCCCCGTTTTAATAAAATTTTTGGAGCAAGTGTTTACACTTTCATTTTATATCATCCGCCATGTCTAAGAAAAAAGGGATTCATTATCCAGGAGCAAACGGCTCTTGTAAAGATTCTCAAATCATTATATGGCTTGCAATTTGCCCAAAATTGTATGGTATTCAACTCACCATATCCTAAAAGTGAAGAGTTGGCTAGCCCGCAAGTTTATGGCTTGTGGAAGGCAAGGAAAAACCATAATTGTAATCGACCACCAAAGATAATACTGATAATTTATCTAAGAGTTGGCTAGTCAGAATACGGCTTCGTAAAGACAAATCAAACTGTTGAAAGCTGGTGGTTTGCTCAAAATCACATGGTTATCAGTGTACCATAGTTCTTACTTGAACCTAAACATCATTACTCCGAAGTAATGGCTTTTTGTAAGAGATTAAAATCCATTATGTTTTTCAAATCATTGCTAGGGACTAGCAATATCCTCGTAGGGATTCTATAGGATTCCTTCCAAATGGAGCTTTTAGGAGATGTTCCGCTGTACAAGAAATGGGAACTAATGTTAAGGGAGAATGTCCTTTGTTTGGTGGGAAATAAGGATCATCCTAACGCTTGCCTAGTCTACATGATCTATTGTCTTGTCAATGAGACTCATTTTAACCTCGCCTATTACATGGTTAAACGGATGGCAAGTGTGTCATGGACGGACAAGATGGTGCTCCTCATGCTATGCTCCTAACTCTATTTCTATCCAAATTTTGTTTTCTCTAGATCCATCTCCCTATACCGATGACACTTCTTTTAGAAACAAGGTCATGGTACCCTTGTCTGATGAGAAGACTACAAGGTTTATGGTTGAAGGCAAGAGACCTCATCCATCGACGGACTCATCCGAAGAAAGAGAGGGAGAAGGAAGCAACCCTATAGGCAACTGTTGGATCGATATACTTTAATCAAACTAACTTAACTAGCTCGTTAAGGTTTAATAACCTCGGATAAATCCTAAGTTATTAACAAAGAAACACTGAGCACTCTTTATTAAGTACGCTGAATTTACTTAACAAAGCTAAGAAGAAAAACTTTATTAACAAACTCTAAATCAGCTTATTATGCGATACTTAATACAACTCTAAGATAATCGAACTTTTTCTAAACTCTAATCTCTAAATCGTAAGTCTAATGCCAATCTAGGAGTCCTTTTATAGGCTCAAGGATATCCTAGTCGGTTTACAATTGATAACCTTGTACGACAAGTAATCTACAATACTTTCCATAAACGAATATAACAGTTTATTTGTTCTAGCAGTACTTTGACTTCCTCTTGCATTACTTTGACTCTGTCATTTAGCAGTACTTTGACTATTTGACTTCTTCCAGTTTTTTCAAATTTTACAGACTTTCATATCTTCAGACTTTGATATCTTCAAAGACTTTCATATCCCAACAATCCTCCCCTAACTTGAATTCTACTTGCTTGACTTCAAGTTCCTTTGTGAATATATCTTTAACAGCTTCATCTTTAAAACGGATTGTTCTTCAGTCTTTAGATTATATCTCTGTAGAATCGTGCTTGTCAAAGTATCTCTTTAGAATTGTTTTCTTCACAAGCAAGATCCAGAATCTCCATCTTTTCAAAGAACACAAAGAACATATGACAATTTGTACATTGATTCAGTTTAAGTTGCATACTATTCTCATCACTTTCAAAGTGAATCATTGAAAATTCAATGGATTTAGAACTCTTTACCAAAGCCATTATCTTTGGAGTAGCCAAATGTTTTGGTGTGTAAGACCATGGTACATTGATAACCATATGATTTTTTTAGCAAATCACCGATTTATCAACGTGATTTGTTTAGTCTTTACCAAAAGCGTACTCCCTCTCGGACTAGTTAGTTCTTTTATCTAATGGTGAACTAATTACCAATAATGGTTTTTCCACTGCCTTTACCACAAGCCATTTCTTGTGGGCTAGTCAACTCTTCACATTTACCGATATGGTGAAGTTGATGACCATCCAACTTATTAGCAAGTTGTCAACTAAAAACGGATTTGATATATCTTTACCAGAGCCGCTTGCTCATGGATTAGTCAATCCTTTTGTAACCATGGTGGATTGATAACCTATTGATGTTATCATCACAAAAACCATTTATTCAACCTTTATTTCAAAAATATTTATTATTAAGCAAAAAGGTTTCTTCTAAAAATCATTTAACTGTTTTAGATCATCAAACAAGATTTGATGAAAGTATCTTTCTGATCAGCAGACTTTGAATAAAAGTACTGATATATCAAAAAGCATTTATTCAAATAAAATTCATACCAGCTTAAAGATCATTTTCGGCAATGGTAGTCCAGTTTATAAACAAATTAATCACCATGCAAGCAGCCATCATCCTCTTCTACTTCCAAACCATGTTCAAGCATTCTTCTCATTAGATCAACTGTAAGAGGATATCTTCTTTCTGCAAACATGTGAATCATTGTTCCATTTTCTAGCTCCGTGACATGAACTCGATTCTTCAAAGAATCTCCAAAGAAACTATTTCCCAGTTTTCTTGATCATTCCAAATATCATCGCTTTCTTCATCAGCTTCCCACATAGTTACAAGATCCCCATGTAAAACCAATCCAATACCTTCTAATGGATGATCTTCAAAATACGCCTTTATAACTTGATATAAGTAGAATAAATCTACTCTATCAATAACATGCAACAAATCCCATAACCTTTGAAAACCTTAAAACTTTTATCTTCCTTATGAAAAACCATGTACTCTTCATTCTTGGTTTGCACAACTTTAAAAGTAATCTTGATCTTTGATCTGTTCATCTTTAAATCATCATCTTCCTTGGTATAATCAAAATCTACCACTCTGAGATAATTCTTCAATTCATCACTAGTCTCAGATCTTAATTCAACCTTCTCCTTCTTTGAAAATTGAACATCTGTAACATCAGCACTTTTCTTTTCCTCTTAAGCTTTTCTTCCTTTCAAGCTTCAAATTCCAAAAGGTTTCTTCTCTAAAGTCTTTAATGCTTCAACATCTTTCTTATAAGCCTCTCTCTCTCGAATCATATAATCTCTTCATATCCACATAATTTAGCTTTTGCAATCCTTTAAATCCTCCGCCTTTTAAATATGCCATCATTGCATTCCTTTCTTTAGCTAAATTAGGTCTTCTTGACATGAATCTAACAGTTGTTGGAGACTGTAAAGGTTCAGATGGTTTCAGATCTAACTCATCTTGCACCTTTTGAGTCTGCTTCTCGTCTTTAGCTTCTTAGCTTACAGCGCTGTTCTCTCTGTCTTTAGCATCTAATTCTTCTTGAATTTTTCTAGCGTTGTGCAGCTTCATTCCTAGCCACTTCAAATGCTCTAAGTTCTGCCAAAGTGAGCTTTTTCTTAGTCTCAACCAGAACACCTTTTCCCTTGTCTTTTGGATCAATTGCAGTTGATCAGCTTCTTGGTTGTTCTTCTTCTTGTGCTTCTCTAATAGTAACTCCTCCTCTTGGTTGTGACAAATCAAATAATGTAGCAATTAATTCATCATCACTAGCTGAATGAATAGGTATGTAAGTAGCTTCCTCCTCTTCTTTTCTAACAAATGTAGAAGGACCAGCTTCTTCATCAAAATTTAATACCTTTGGAGTTATTGTTATATTTCTTCCCTTGATGTATCATGTATATCAAGACTTTGATGTTCAAGACCTTGAACACCTAGTACTTTGAACACCAGACTTTTTGAACACCAAGATTTCGTATTTTGAACTTGTACTTCTTGTTCCTCGATCTGAACCAAGTTCTTCTCTTGTAATATTTTCTTCGACTCTTTCTTCTTCATAACATCTTCTTTCAAATTTTCCTTTTCTAAATTCCTCCCCAAGTTTACAGAAGATGGTTGAGGAACTTCTTTCTTTTAATTCCTTTCAAGAGCTTTACGACGCTTATTTTCCTCCTTAACCCATAAGTTGAATCCTTGAATATATGGTTTAACAAAATTTTTCAACCGTAAATAGTTACGCTTCAACTTCCTAATTGTTTTAGCTTGACGCCATCAGTCTTGTTTAACCTAGCAAGTGCCTTTGTCAAAGCATAGTTATCCATAGTTAAACCTTCACGAGGAATTGTAGTAGCAAGACCTTGAACCTCTCAAAAGAACGCGTTGTGGAGAGGGAGTAGGTGTGCGCCAATCTCGACTTGAACCTCGTGATCCTCAAGAAACATCACCTTGTAACGAAACAAGATCTTCTTCGAGAAGCAAGACTGATGCACTTTGTGAAGCAAGATTGCAGATCACAGAAGTACCTTGAGATACCTTGGTCATTATTAGTACCTTCAGCTTCTTCATCCTCTTCACCGCAAAGACGAATACAAATTTTGTACAACTTCCATCATGGATGTTGTTAAAGGAATATCTCCACCTCTAAACAAGTTACTTCTCTTAGCCATGAATGTATAGATTTTGGCTTGTTGCACAATGACAGTAGTAACGCAGAGGTTTTGGAACATCGACCAATTGCTTGTTCAAGAAAACCTGTATAAACCTTGGATACATCAACCAAGTTGCCCCAGATGATATATGAGAGAGCATTCCATCCAAAATAAGTCGGGAAAAGTTAAACACTCATGCTAGCTAAGCCAACCACTGCAGACGCAATATTCACCCAAATCTGCCCCAAGAAGTGCTTTTAGAACTTATGCAATGGAGCAAAACATGAATCAAGAACTTCCATTGAGGATGAATAATGCCTTCTTAAAAGTTTGTTCACCAAAGAACCTTCATAGCCCAAATTACGAAAAGTATCCCAAATCAATTGCTTGGCAAATCTAATAGCCCCTTCTTCATCTCCAAATAATAAATCATCACGAATGGAGACCTCTGTACTCTTGATAGTCTTTCCAAAGAATCGAGGATCTAATATAATATTCATCCTCCTCCATATTTTCTCTAGCATTAGCCCAAAATTCTTGAATCCATGGTTCAATAACATCCGGCTCAACTAAAAGAGCATAACTAATAGGCGACCCAACGAGATAATCAATGATATCATAGAAAGCCACATTCGCCTCATTCTTATCCAAATTATCCACCATATTGTGCTTCAAACAAACAAACGATTCGCCATTGTTGAAAAAGTAATCACAATAGAAAGATTATATCGAATAATAAAGAGATGGTAATTGGAAGATAAGTATGGAAAAGAGGTAATGAATAATGTGAGAGGGAAAATCGGAAAGTTGTTATTTATAGGTAGGATTTTGAAAAATCACTGCCCAAAATAAAATAACCGTTGGCTTTAATTACCCTCCAATATTACCGTTGGAACAATACTTTAATACGACAAACAGTACTTTCCACATAAGCGTACTTTCCCAGCAAGACTTTCCCAAGCAAGACTTTCAGAAATACAGTACTTTGCCAAAAACCTTCATATAAACTAAGTAATACACAAACATCCTTCCCTCAAGCAATACACAGGACTATACCTAACACCTTATAGTCCTCCCCTTAAACATAGCTTAGTAGTTAATCATTCCAATGCTCACGACCAAGTGATTGAATCGCGACACATCAAAACCTTTAGTGAGTAAATCAGCTACATTGTCATCAGTGTGAACTTTAACCACATTAATAAGCCTATGCTCATAGCAATCTCTGATAAAGTGATGCCTAATCTGAATATGCTTTGTCTTGGAATGATACACTGGATTCTTCACAATGCAAATAGTACTCTCATTATCAATATTGATAGGAGTATTCTTAAAATTGAACCCATAATCCAAGAGTTGATTCTGCATCCATAAAACTTGAGCACAACAACTTGCAGACTACATATTCATTTCAGTAGATGATGTTGCTGCAATTGTCTGCTTCTTGCATTGCCAGGAGACTAACCTTCTTCCAAGGTATTGGCATCCACCATTGGATCTTCTATCATAGTTATCACCGCATAGTCACTATCTGAAAAAGCTTCTAAGTGAAAAGGTGACTCTTTAGGATACCACAACCCCAACTTAGGATGTTGTTTCAAATAACGTAAAATTCTCTTTATGCATTCATGTGAGAGATCTTTGGTGAGACTTGATATCTTGCACATAAACAAACTGCAAACATGATATCGGCCTTGATGCAAGATAAGATACATAAGAGAGCCAATCATAGATCTCAGATAACTTGACTTCAAAGTTGTCCATCTTCATCTTTTCCCAATGAATTGATAGATTTAATAGGTGTAGTAACAGCCTTCATATCATCAAAATTAAACTTCTTAAGTATGTCTGCAACATACTTGTCTTGGCTAATGAAAATTCCTTCCTTGGATTGCTTAACCGAAGTCCTAAAAGAATGTTAACTCTCCCATTGAACTCATTTGAAACTCTTTCGCATCACTGCTCAAACTCCTTAACCATAGACTGTTTGGTAGCCCCAAAGATGATATCATCCACATAAACTTGAACTAACATGATATCCTTCTTGTCTCTCTTGATAAACAAAGTCTTGTCTATAGCTCCCTCCGTATCCATGTTGTAATAAGAATGTAGAGAGCCTCTCATACCAAGCTCTAGGTGCCTGATGAAGACCATATAAAGCCTTAACCACCTTATAGACTTTGTTTGGATGCTTAGGATCTTCAAAACCTAGAGGTTGTTTCACATACACCTCTTCTGTAATAGTACCATAAAGAAATGCACTCTTGACATCCATCGATATACGAAAACCCATATAAGAAGCAAAAGCAAGAAAGATTCTAATTGCTTCAATCCTTGCCACAGGAGCAAATACCTCATCATAATCTACCCCTTCTTCCTGTCTATAACCCTGAGCAACTAATCTTGCCTTGTTTTTGATAACATTGCCTCTTTCATCCCTTTTAACTCTAAAAACCCACCTTGTTCCAATAACTCTCTTCCCATCTGGAAGATCACATAAAACCCAAACCTCTTGAAGTTTAAATTGTAGAAGTTCTTCCTGCATAGCTTCAACCCGGCTTTCTTTAGTCAAAGCTTGAGCAATATTCTTGGGTTCCTCTTGAGAGATGAAACAAGTAAATAAGCAGGTTTGATGGTCCTTATGATTTAGCCTGTTTTGTTTATACACAAAGCTAAGTAAAGCATTGTGAGGTTTTGTGAAACCCTTAGCTTTATGTCTTGTCATAACCTCCATGTAGAAGGACCAATGATTTGATCATCTGGATGAGTCTTATGAATTCGTAAGATTGGTGACTGTGGAACTGCATATGTATCATCCAAGTTAGTATAATCAGCACCTTCATTGAAATTTGTGAAAATACCTTCATCTTCAAGCTCATTATCAGTATCTTCTAACCCGGTGCATGGTAGGTTCATCCAAATCATCTAAAGTATTGTCAGATGCGCAAGACTTTGATCAAAAATCTTGTCCAAAGTAATCTTGTGAGAGTACTCAGCAGATTGGTTCTTCTTCTTTGCCTCTTCATAAGCTCTCCTTTGTTCATCAGTGTAAGAATGTGCTAATACATCTTGAAGAAGCATCTGATTGAGTTCCTCTTGAATAGATTGATCCTCAGCAGATAATGAGGATTGTGGTGCAACAAGATCTTGTGTTTTGGAGAATCAGTACTTTGCATAGGAACATCAGATACTTTGTTTTGGACTCTCGGGAACTTTAGGGTGCATCGAGGTCTAATATGAACATCATGAACAACATATTGAATATCCTCATCGATGTGCAAATGTTGATTTTCTTCTCTAACATGTACATAGTTCATTGAAGGAGATAAAATCTCAAGATCAAACATCCAATCAGGACCTTTTCCTTTCTCATTGTCTTGATCTTCTAAGAACTCAACATGAAGACAATCTTGAATCCTCTTAGTAACTCTGTTGTATACTCTAAAGCCTTTACTGTTAGTGCAATATCCCAATAAATAACCTTCTTCGGACTTGCCATCAAACTTCCCAGTTATCAATGGTATTCAAAATAGTAAGAGGACATCCAAAAGGCTTCATAAAACGAATGTTGGGTTTATTGCCCATCAGCAATTCATAGGGTGTCTTCATTTGTGGTTTGGTGACAGAAACCCTGTTGAGTACATAGCATGCAGACTTACGCCCAAAATTGAATAGGAGATGGGAATCTGCTAACATAGTCCTTGCAGCTTCAATCAAGGTCCTATTCTTCCTCTCTGCAACACCATTTTGCTGTGGTGTTCTAGCAATACTAAACTCCCTCTTGATGCCTTTATTAGCACAAAAGTCATCCATAAGCTTGTTCTTGAATTCAGTGCCATTGTCACATCTAATACCTCTAACCTTGAGTCTTAATTGGTTTTCAAGTGCTATTATAAGAGTCTGAATAGCATCAAAGGTATCATCTTTAAAGCCCAAAAAGAAAACCCAACTGAATCTACTACAATCGTCAGTAACAACCAAACAAGACTTCTTCTTATTTAAACTTGCCACGAGACAGTCCAAATAAATCCATGTGTAATAGCTCCAATGGTTCCCTAATATTTCTTTCATCAAGCTTCTTGCAGGAAGCTTTGTGTTGTTTACCCTTCTTGCATGCCAAACATGATTGATCATTCTTGTAAGTCTTTGAAGGTAAACCTCTAACTAAATTGCCTTTGACCAGTTTGTTGATGTTCTTGAAATTCACATGGCCCAATCTTCTATGCCATTGATGTGCCTCTTCAGATGTTGCTTTAGCCACCAAACATGTGGCTCTTCCATAAGAATTTAGACTCTTCATGTCTAAACTATACACATCATTTGTCCTTGGTACTCTAAGTACTACCAAGTCATCATCAAAGGTTTGAAGTCGATGAAAGAATAAGACATTCTGTGTCAGTGAATAGCACAGGATGCTTTTTATCACAGATTTGAGAAACTGACAACAAGTTAAACTTTAGCTCCTTCACATATCTGACATTCTCAAAGTCAATTCTTCCAGCTTTAATTGTTCCTTTCCCAGGAATCCTTCCTCCATTGGGATCATTCCCAAATGCAACTTTTCCTCCACTAATACTTCTAAAATCGCAGATCTCTTTATCACTGTCATACTTCCAGAGCAACCACTATCCACAATAAGATGATCTTTAAGCTCCTCTTCTGGGTTGCCCTGCACACAAAGAAAAGAGATAGAAACTCTTAGGAACCCAAGCCATTACTGACTTGTGTTACCCTTGTGGAGTTACAAACTCAAATTCCTTGAGTATGTAATTTCCACTATCTTTCAAATGGTGATCCAAAATTATCTTTTGAGTTTTAGCATGTGGATTTTCAAAACTTTCTGGTTTTTCAACATAAATCTCTTTCACCAGATTATTAGCATTTTCTTTTGTCACAAAAACATTTGATTCACTTTTTGTTGAACGTCATGTATATCTCCTACCAGTACTTCCCTTTTTACCCATTCAGTTTTAACAGGTGGTTCCTGTGATCTAGATCCCCTATATGAATTGTGAGACATGCTAGGTTGATAATGAGATCTCCTAGGATTCCTATTCCAAAAGGTTATCGCACCTTGTCTCAGCAGTACTTTGGAAAGTCGTGAGATCTGAAGGTCTTCTCGATGTGGGTATCTATGATCCGGTGAAGTTTCGTGATTAATCCTATTTGAATTAGTCCAAACTGGTTTGTGCTCTCTAGGTCTATGATTGTTAGACTTATTCCTTGTAAACTTGCTTAGATATTCCGAGTGTTTGTCACAATCTTTGATTAAGTGAGTAGGACTATAACACACAAAACACGCTTTTGACCCATATGACCAAAGTGATTTCTTCTATGTCTATGCCCAAAATTGTTTTGCCTTCTTGATGACTGATAAAATTTGTTTTGAGCAAAATTATCCCAAAAAGGTTTAGCAAGATCTTGTTTTGAAAAGGTTTTTGCAGAAGGTATCTTGCTTGTTGAGCGAGACTTTGTTTTAAAGGTATTGCTGGATTTTGAACATTGTTTTCAACAGTTTCTTTGGGTTTCTCAGACCTAGATTGAGCAACAAGCTTCTTCCTAAACTCTAGACTATCTACTCCATAATGAGAAACATCAGGCCTAGAGGGGTGATGATTAATGGGATGAGGAAAGATGATAACCATTGTCTTTCTTATATTCAGGAGGTGGTTCACTTACTGAGCCATCATTACTAGATGAATCTACATAGTTAATGAGCTCATCATCACTAGTGGTTATGTCCTCAAAATCACCATCATCCTGATTACTAGGTTGGTTTTCATCTACATTGCTAAAGTCCATTCCAAATCCTAAGCCTGTTCTATTGTAAGCTCTTCTCTGTTTTTCAACAAAATTAACTTGGGACAAACCGGACTCTTTCCAGCAAAAGACAAACTTAGCTAACAAATCATCTCTTTCCTTAGTTAATTTCTCAATTTCGGCAATTTTACAGTTTAGTTTCCATTCACTAAGTTTTAACTGTAATCCTGTTGTTCATACTTTTCAGCCCAAGCCATTTCATTATTTTCATGGGTTATGATTTTAGCTTCTATAGACTCTAAAGTGATTTGGTAACCTGCTACCTCGGACCTAGCCCTAATACAATTATCTCTTTCAATCACATAACTGTTAAGCAATTTTTGATAAAACTCATAACAGTTTGAGCATACCTCGAGAGATAGAGACTGAGTTGGTGAAGTAGCCACCATAGCAAGAAAAGCAGGATCATCTTCACTTTCTCTGCTCCAATCAAATCTTCCAAAGCCATCACCGATTCCAAAGCAAGATGTTCAGAATTTTCATCAAAAGCAGTGCTCCACCAATGCTTCCACGTATCTTTAATGCATCGTCCCTTTGCTATCATACTGATGAAGTCACTGGTTCATCATCGAACTCTTCACTCCAGTCCACTTCTGATAACTTTTCTTGAGCTACCAAGGCCTTTGTCTCGGTTATTGGTATTTCTTTGAGCTCAAGTTTTGGCTTCTCAGATGTTCTGTTTGCTTGATACTTAGCAAATCTGCATTCCCTTGCAAAGTGACCAGTCTTTTGACAATTGAAGCATTCAATTTGAGATTTGTCAAAAGTTATTCCTTGTTTGGGTTTGAAATCAATAGCTTTGCCTGTCCTTTTCATGTACTTTTTGATCCTTGCAGTAATCATAGCAACTTGCCACCTGATATCAATTTCTTCAAGTGCATCTTCTTCAATCTGTGCTAGATCCTCTTCATAAGTGACAGGTAAGCTTGCTTGTTGTGCAAAGAAAGAGCACACAACTTCATCTGAGTTCAAAGGGGTAGATGGTGGGGCTGCTTGAGTATATGATGGGGATTGTAAACAAAGAAGTACTTTGAGAAACAGCTTTGAGAAACAGTACTTTGAGGAGAAGCAAGTACTTTTGGAAGTACGCTCTTCTTTTCGATGATAGAAAAGCAATCTGTGAGATTTGGAATTTGGTTGACCACTCATCTCATGTTCATACACCTTCAGTTGATGATAAAGATCATCAAAGTCCATAACATCCAACCCCTGTTGTCCTCTGATCATAGTAGCAATCACATGCCATGTAGATGGCAAACTCCTTAGAAACTTCAAATTAGCATCCTCAACTGATACTTCTGCCTTGTATAATTCCAACATGTTAAGAAGATTCCGGAACCTATCATATGCAGCATCAAGACTCTCTCTTTCTCCAACTGTGAAAGTTTCAAACTGTTGTTTCAAGCAAGTTTCTGTGCATCTTCTTAGAGGCTTCATTCCCTCAAATCGGTCTTGAGAGCAGCCCAAAGCTGTTTAGCATCTTTAGCATCATGAAATTTAAGAAGATGACCATCTGGAATGGCAGACAAGAGAATGTTAAGAGCCTTGTCTTGATTCCTTAGAGTTGCCTTTGGTAAACCGCCTTTGGTGCTAGAGGTTGTCCAGAACTTGAATGGGTTCGGAGGAACTTCATTCCCATTCACAATTACATTCCACAGAGCATGGTCTGTAATGGCAATATACTGCCTCATCTTCATGCACCATAGATCATATTCTCCCTTTTTGATAATTGGAATTCTGAGTGAGGTGATTGAGGGTTGTGGAACAACTTCAGTCGACATCTTGGATATTGTAGGGTTTCTTCCTAGTCAGATTTTCCACACAAGCTCGATACCACTTGTTGGATCGATATACTTTAATCAAACTAACTTAACTAGCTTGTTAAGGTTTAATAACCTCGGATAAATCCTAAGTTATTAACAAAGAAACACTGAGCACTCTTTATTAAGTACGCGGAATTTACTTAACAAAGCTAAGAAGAAAAACTTTAATAACAAACTCTAAATCGCTTATTATGCGATACTTTAATACAACTCTAAGATAATCGAACTTTTCTCTAAACTCTAATTCGTAAATTCTAAAACTCTTTTTCAAATCGTAAGCATCTCTAATGCCAATCTAGGAGTCCCTTTATAGGCTCAAGGATATCCTAGTCGGTTTACAATTGATAACCTTGTACGACAAGTAATTACAATACTTTCCATAAAGAATATAAGCTTTATTTGTTCTAGCAAGATTACTTCCTCTTTGCAGTACTTTGACTCTGCATTTAGCAAGACTTTGACTATTTGACTTCTTCCAGTTCTTTTCAAATTAGACTTTCATATCTTCAGTACTTTGATATCTTCAGCACTTTCATATCCCAACAGCAACTACCAACTTGACCTCGTTGCATACATTGAGAAATTGCCGGACATCCCAAGCCCATCTCAAGAATTTCAACAAACGAAGGGGATGTTTAAATGTCTTGCCAACTTTTTTATGGGGAAGAAAAAGAAGTAGGCTTGAAGGGTTGAATTGAAGCTGGAGGCATTGGAAGAAGTTTGAGTGAAAGGACAGGTAAGGCCGCAGGACCTTAAATTTGAACAATGGTTTGTAAAACATCTTAAACAATATTTCTGTAACTTAGAACTTAGCATTAGTAGATGGCATGACGTAAACAATGACACCCTCACTTAGGCTAATTCTAATGAGAATTTTACGACTACTTGATTGAAATCAAGAAGTCGGTCTTCCTCATATTTTCCAGCCTTTTATTCACTCTTACATACCATGCTTGATATACCTTGCTTACATACATGATTGATTGATGTAGAAATGATTAGGTTTGTAAACTGCTAAGAAGTGCAAATCGCACATTTCGGAAGCTACCGTCGCAGTGAGCTAGATCCCTGAGCTATAACTAGCCGGATCCCTCATATGAAGGATCTGTGGGATCCGGGAAAACAGACATGGGAGTTTTACACTTTCACTCCAATCCAGTCTTCCAAACCATATTATACTAGTTAAACATGATACTTTAGGATCACTTAAGTCTTCCTCAAGCTCAGTTGATCTCACATTCACTCATAACTAACATAGGATCACTTTCAAGGTGTTTTTGATTTATCGTTTCTGTTAATACAAATAAGCCGTAAAAATGTTTATTTATATTTTACGATCTTCTAATGTTTTGTCGATAACAAACATAAAATCATTCTAACGAAACAAATAAAATACGTAAATGGTTTGAGCTAATAGTTTTCTAACACACTTACGTTTTCACATAAAATAATAAAACAAGTATAAGTGATTTTATGATTTAGTAATACATATGTACAACAACTAGTGTTTACATATTGGGCAAATATATACATAACTAGTATGTATTATATAAATGGGTAGAAACTTAAGTATCATAACCCATTGACCAAATAAATTGACTGTAGTTGGGTACAACCCAAAGTCCATGACCCATATCCATGGAGCTTGACCTATAACCCATTTCATGACGTCATGATTATGTCATATATGGATAATATCCATAACCCATGGTATTGACCCATACCCATTTGACTAGGTGCATTGCACTTATTAGATACATTGTATCTAAAGAAATACCCATGGATCAACCCATAACCCATAACCAAAATACCCATGGGCAATAGGGCGTCCCCACGATCCCTAGCTTTACGCTAGATGGATCCCCTAAGGGAAGGATCCGTGGGATCCGGGAACAAGAGGCATTTTCTCTATAAATAGTGAGCCATTTCTTCATTGTTTCTCACCCCCTTTCTCACATACTTTCTCCTTGAGTTAAAAACTCTCTAACCCCAGATCCAAGTGATCTATGTTTGTAGTTTTTTTTTTTGTGTGATCCTAGGTTCCTCTTAAAGCGAGATCACCACCTTCAAGTCAAGCAAGCTCAAGTCCATGAGTTTATATATTTCCTCATCATCAAGACTAACAAGTCCTCTTGTTGATGGTTCCTTTCTTTCTTCTAAGAAGTGTAGTGTTGAAGACATTAGTGAAAGATGTCTCAAGTGTCCGCAAGACATTAGTGAAAGGTGTCGATCGTCCGTATTGTAGGCATTAGTGAAGGGTGCCTAGAAGTCAAGTCACAAGAAATTAGTGAAGGGTGTCTTGAAGATCTAGTCAAAGGCATTAGTGAAAGGTGCCTAAGATGTACATTCGATATGGTGTGATTCGATATACAAGATAGATTAGTATTGGGTCAAAGGATATTGTTATCCTTGTTGACATTATAAGGAGTAGATCTCCGTTGGGGTTAGTTAATTGTGTAGTGTTGGGGCAGTAGTTCCTCTATTGTAATGGAACTCGGTATCTAGCCTTGTACCGGATAAAGTGTAAGCGACATTGTGATAGGTTTGGTTCTACCTCGTGGAAGAACCCGGTGTCTAGCCTTGTACGGATAAAGTAGCGGCGTTGTGAAGGCTTCTAAGCCTCATTAAGGAGCTTGTGTTGTGTAGTGCTTACGAACTCTCGAGTGGGGAACTCGGGGAGTGGAGTAGGGCAAGCAAGGTGTCCTTGTAACCGAACCACTATAAACACTCGTGTCGTGGTTTTGTGTTCCTTACTCTTTATCTTTGCATTACTTGTTTATATGCTTTATCTATCATTATCCAACACACAAATTAAATAGATTGACATAAGTTGATATAAATATTTTAAAATGAAGTTTTAATCGGTAAAACTATTCAACCCCCTATTCTAGTT
>OU343216.1:142324787-142347948 GCA_910596185.1 Chrysanthemum makinoi | reverse complement strand
GATCAATTCAAAACTGCGTGCTCTTCTCTCAATGTGCAGATTTCCGTCAAAATTATTAAGCACATGTGGAGGGGGAGTATTTCTGAAAATCTAAAACTCTCAAAGTGTTCAAACATGTTTTTTCATTTATAAACACTTTGGGAGATTTTCAAGAAAATGGTTTAATGGCAACATAGGTTAGTCATGGAGTTGTTAGGAATAACCGTCTTATGATCCTTGGTAGGAGGGATCTACCCAGGACATCACCAATAGTTAGTACGAAGTCCTAGGTATGATTATGAAAAGGAGAAAATGAGAATCGGAGAAAGAAGGAGTTGAAGAATAAAAAAGAAATGTAAAGAAAAGGGTGAAAATAAATAGCTCCAGGATAATTCAACTTAGAGGACAGGGTTCAATTCATATGTATACTCTTGTGCGTCAATAGATGACACCGATTATTGAAGATTAAAAGTTGTCATGGACCCAGGTGGCATTACTGCTTTGAACCTTCTAGCCTCAAGTTTCTCTCAACAAAAGCTTGTTTCATTTCACCAGGGAACCCTACGTAAAATATTGGCTTTCTCTTAGGATGGCGGTATTGAAGAAGGAGACCTCTCCTTAGTCTCAAGCTTCGGAAAACCAAAATGCACTAATGAGTCTAGAGCCACGAGTTCATCAAAGATCTCTTAGGAACACTTGAACCATCATCGCTTGTCGTTCAATAATAAGGACGCAAGTGATACATTCTAGAGCCCTTCACAGATCTTAGCAATCTATCGAGAACATTTATGAGGGGTTTACAATTGTGTTCCTCAGTGATTAAATGGAAACTCCTGCCAAGGTCAACATCAAGCGACCCTTGGCGGTGCGGTAACTCCTCGTGGGTTCACGCTTAGTGTTGTCTCAAGCGGTCTACGGTCATGAGGTGATGCCCGGTGTACCTCAACAACTCATCGAGCTGTAGGTGTAGGTACATCGTGCTATCTCACTTGTGGGACTCCAGTTCAGGAACGGCCCTTGTAAGAACTAGAGATGTGTTTTCATACTATGCTGTTAACACCCTCGAAATTCAAACTTGTAAGTGTTGGACTCCGTTTATTACTAACCAATTCTGATGTTTTCTTCTTATTGAAGCATTAGAATTTGGATGATCGTCTTGATTCTCCTCTTCTCATACCAACTACAACACTACTAAGGATTCTCAGGCAACACAAAGTCAAAAATTCTTCATAATCAAAGAATCGCAAAGTTAAATACTTGAGAACTACATCACTCCTGAAATTCATCGCCACAGAGTGTGTGAGCATCTTGGAGAAAGACGAGGATACAGCTGAGCAGTGGAGCGGACCTAATGCATATTACAACAGCATACTATCACTTCCACCACAAAGAACAAAGAATTAAAAGAACAAAGCATTATCAATCACTAACACTTAGGGGGAGATTGTTGGAATCACTCCTAAACTAGATTACAAGTGTAACACCCCAACCCGATAAGGGTAGAAGTATCACAGTATGGTGTCATATCAGAACATACATAATGAACATAAATCAAACAGCGGAAGTCTTAATTAAATAAATCAAAATTTAAGTCAACAAGACTTATCAATACATCAATACAAAAGGAAAACTCTGAATGAAGTCTAAGATGACTAGGCATGGTCTCTAAATCAGCTCATCTCTCAACCCAAACAATCCCCAGCTCCTAGCTTATGTACCTGCCCAGCGAGGAAAGAAATCTTGGTGAGCTTAAAAAACCCGATTGAGCAGGATATAGCGATATAATAATAATGGCTGAGCGAGAACAAGGTAATGAAAGTCGATAAATGCGGTATATCAAAGGCAGTAGGGTAAATGAAACATAGGAAAAGGGGTCAGTTATCCACCACGAGCCAACAAAACAAATCAAATCAAATCATATATCCATAGTAACTTTTGTAGTAACCAATGTAACCATAGCGGATATAACAGACATGGGTGATGACTCCAGAATTGTGAAGCATTGCACCACGACATCATTCACCGGACAAATCATAATATATGAGATAACATAACAAATCTAGGATGCATCCATAAGCCCCTACTTGACAGAATAGTGGCCATGATATATATCGAGCTCATAATCATATATGAGAAAGGAATGATTGTGGAACATCACTCAACCACACTCAAGTCATGCCATTGGTGCATCAATGACACGGACATGGAACCCCCATGCCTAGTGATGCTTCGGGTCTCAAAAGCTGACGAGGTCAAAGCAAGGTTTATCATTAGGTTCAAATAAGTTCATATCAAAGTTCATAGCAAAGGTTCACAATCAAAGGTGCATATCAAGGTTGAGAATCGGAAGGTTCACATCGATTGGTTCACATTAACGGTTCACATATGAGCTTTAATCAAAGGGAGCATAGCAAAGTTATAGAGAAACCTTAAATAAAAGGCTGAGCAAGGATATGATTCAAAACCAATATGAAGATGTAAGCGAATCATGAGAAACCCCTACGAAAGGGTAGAATATACGTACCTTAGCGCCAATGAAAGGAAAACAAGCGAATGAATGATCACGAAGACACAGCGTGCGCCTTCTTGATAAATCTACATGGATTAATGATGGTTTATTATTAATACTTATATTAAATCAGTTGCTCATTTTAGTGGCTTTCCATTTTTATGAGTTCCCATATTTAATAAGTTAGCCATTTAGGATGCATTTAAAGACACAATAGGTTAAATGAGTATTTAGATACTTTAAGGATCAATTATGTTAAATTTAAACAAGTTTAGGGTCTATAGGGTAAATATTATAAGGTATAGGGTTTTAATTGTAAATATAGCAAGATTACATGCTTTACTCGGTTTGTCCACTTGGTTATCACATTAACCAGTTAAACCATCAAGTTTCATAATTTACAAACAACCCTTAATTCAAATGTACATGTTTCTTATATTCTTGTTTTAATTTAATGTCACTAGCATGTGACATGTAAATTAGGTCATATATAATAAAGATCAAAACACATTTGTGTATACAGCTCAAAAAGGGTCTGTCACATGGGTTGTTCATTCAATCATTATTTATGTGTCCATGTCATGATTTTATGTATATAATATAGTTCCAAAAATTTCATGCTCGTATGGTATAACTCACGGCCAAAAAGGGGTCATAAGACCCGGGTTTGTAAACCATTTTGCGCTAAGTTCGGAGGTCAAAGATGCGGTTTAATCATGCCAATAACTAGCTTATGTTTAGGTTACGTTATGCAAATATATTACGCAAGATTAAGGACCAAAAGTTGTGTAGGCTGCATGGCAACCTTACGACCGAGAAAACACATATATGGCGGACTTAGGACCCCGGCCTTGATTTATTTAGATGTTTATGTCGACAAAACATTGGTTAATTTCATGTTTTCATAGCCCCATTTATTGGTTCAAAATCCATTACATTAGACATGGTTTTAAGGTTTATAAAAGTGCACAAAGGGGTGCCAATCCCACGACCCAGAACTGGAACAAGGACCGGTTTATGCCAAAAAGAAAAGCGAGGCAGTACGCAATAGTTACCTTTGGTGACCAAGAAAAGGAGACAAAGGAACAAGCGAGGCAAAACAAGCACCCTTACGCCCTTGGCACGAGTTGAAGTCGGCGAAGGAAGGAAAAATAGAGGGAGTCTTGTGTTTTGCGTCACTTGATGAGGAGAAAACTAGGGTTTTTGTTTCTTTTTATTTTGAATGCATATCTGAGGATACGGCAACTCTTAAACTTGGAATGGGTGTGAATAGAGCGTGATTTAGGACCTAAGTGAGGGAAGCGGTTTTAAAGCCCATAATTTTATTCATTCACTTGCCAAATATTGCACACCCATTTATTGGTTAAGTATTTTGTGAAATTATTTATTTGTTTCATCGTAATTTCATACCATCTAATATATGATAATCATTTTTTACATTGTAGTTTTACTTTCATGACTGCAAGATTAGTTTTAAGGTAATGTTTTGCATATTTATCGAACTCATTTTATTAAGCGGATCTTTACAACAAAGTGTCAATGGTCATTTAACGTGTTTTCGATTTTAGGGTTTTACAACTCTTCCCTTCTTAAAAAAAATTTTCGTCCTCGAAAATTGAAATAAACTTGAATGAGAACAACGGAGATATACAAGGTTACAGAGTAGAAATTACTTGGCGAGATCAGACGAGAAACTCTATAGAGATGGCGTGTGTCAAAATTAAGCGTTATCAATGGTATCTGAGATGAACATAGATAAACTTACATTATAAAGCATAATGATCCCAAGGTCTTGCTAAACTCAGACGATCTTAATCAGGTGCCAAAATTCTAAGTTCTAAGGCACTCCTCGAGACATCCTATGATCACAATGAGGGTACGTCATATGATGTAAGTATTATTACGTTGTGGCGTCATAATACCAGGCATCATATAGTATACTCATGATGACCATACTTTATCTCGAGTCGTGAAAATCAATTCTATCAACCACCTAACGGTCCATTCTACATCTTAGTGTTGGTTCGAAACAATCATCACTAGCAGTTGAAACAAAACATATAAGGAATGTAGCAGAACATAACAAGTACCATCTGACTTTGCTTGCGTCGGCAATCCCTGCATTACACGAGAATTTATACGAGCGGAGATCATTCAAAGATAAAGATTTATTCAGGGATTTAAACACAGCACGTGAGATCGTAGTAACACCGAAGAATCAAGCCATTAGGGACTCCATCATCCAAACTTGCCCAATCATATGAAGCGGATGAATCTCCTCGGCATCTCAGCGATTGGGGCTGACCCGGCCACAATATGCAGAATCTTGAGGTTTCACCGCATGACTAAAAAGTCGCCGGTCATAGCTTAAACTCATCACGTCTTCCAAGTGTCCCCAGTTGAATCTGGTCTAAAAGATCTTTTGCGCCTCACGGTTGGTTCGTCCAGTTCCCTCGGCAGGCATCACGATGTCTCGGCTGACATTGCGGTTGGTCGGCTTACGCTTCACGACCCTCTCCATTTCGGCATTGCGGCAACGAGTGCGGTACCATCACCTTCGACTCCAC
This sequence comes from Chrysanthemum makinoi, assembly GCA_910596185.1. Taxonomy (NCBI): domain Eukaryota; kingdom Viridiplantae; phylum Streptophyta; class Magnoliopsida; order Asterales; family Asteraceae; genus Chrysanthemum; species Chrysanthemum makinoi. The sequence continues at coordinate 142,342,893 of OU343216.1, read as the reverse complement.
GAGTAGTCTCCATCTTGCGATCGATAAAGGAATGCGTGAAGATAGAATAACAAAGCGCGAAAAGAATAAGGTTGAATCGGCGAGAACATGAAGTCAAACACGAAAATAAAGAATGGGAAAGATGAGAAACAAAAGCGAAGCCTAATATCTACCCAAGTCCTCACATTTCAAACCTAAGCTCTACGGATCAAATCCTAGGTCCATATGTCATGAGGTCGACTACGGTCGTAAACACAGGCTCGATACCATAATTGTAACACCCCAACCCGATGGGGTAGAAGTATCCTGTGGTGTCATATCAGAACATATATAATGAACATAAATCAAACAGCGGAAGTCTTAATTAAATAAATCAAAATTTAAGTCAACAAGACTTATCAATACATCAATACAAAAGGAAAACTCTGAATGAAGTCTAAGATGACTAGGCATGGTCTCTAAATCAGCTCATCTCTCAACCCAAACAATCCCGCAAATTCTAAAGGCCAGCTTATGTACCGCCGGGCAGAAAGAAATGCGGCTGAGCTTAAAAAGCCCAGTGAACAGATATAACGATATGATAATAATGAAACTGAACAGAGAACAAGGTAATGAAAGTCAGTAAATCTGGTATATCAAAGGAATAGAGTAGGGTAAATGAAACATAAGAAAGGGGTCATATCCACCACGAGCCAACAAAACAAATCAAATCAAATCATATATCCAGTAACCTGTAGTAACTGGCCAGTAACTATAGCGTATATAACAGACATGGAGGATCAGCTCCCTGTGATTGTGAAGACGCTGCATACACGGCATCATTCACCAGACAAATCATAATAATATGTCAGGATAACAGAACAAATCTAGGATGCATCCATACGCCGCATGTATAGTGGGCCGCGGCAAAGATATATCGAGCTCATAATCGATAAATGAAAAGGGGACGGTGTGAAACATCACTCAACCACACTAAAGTCATGCCATTGGTGCATCAATGACACGGACATGGAACCCCCATGCCTAGTGATAGCTCGGGTCTCAAACTGACAGGTCAAAGCAAGGTTTTATCATAGGTTCAAAAGTAAAAGGTTCATATCAAAGTTCATAGCAAAGGTTCACAATCAAAGGTGCATATCAAAGGTTCAGAATCAGAAGGTTCACATCAGTGGTTCACATTAAACAGTTCACATATGAGCTTCAATCAAAGGGAGCATAGCAAAGTTATAGGGAAACCTTAAATAAAAGGCTCAGAGCAAAGGATAACAGTTCAAAACCAATATCGAAAGATGTAACGAATCATGAGAAACCCCTACTAAAAAGGGATAGAATATCTGTACCTTAACGCCAATGAAAGGAAAGCAAACGAATGAATGAATACGAATACACAACGTCACGCCTTCTTCAATAAATCTACATGGATTAATGATCGGTTTATTATTAATACTTATATTAAATCAGATTGCTCATTTTAGTCGGATTTCCATTTTTAGCAGGTTCCCATATTTAATAAGTTTAGCCATTTCGGATGCATTTTAAAGACACAATAGGTTAAATGAGTATTTAGATACTTTAAGGATCAATTATGTTAAATTTAAACAAGTTTAGGGTCTATAGGGTAAATATTATAAGGTATAGGGTTTTAATTGTAAATATAGCAAGATTACATGCTTTACTCAGTTTGTCCACTTAGTTATCACATTAACCAGTTAAACCATCAAGTTTCATAATTTACAAACAACCCTTAATTCAAATGCACATGTTTCTTATACTCTTGTTTTAATTTAATGTCACTAGCATGGGACATGTAAGTGGGTCATATATAATAAAGATCAAAACAGATTTGTGTATACAGCTCAAAAAGGGTCTATCACATGGGTTGTTCATTCAATCATTATTTATGTGTCCTTGTCATGATTTTATGTATATAATATAGCTCCAAAAATTTCATGCTCGTATGGTATAACTCTCACGGCCAAAAGGGGTCATAAGACCAGGTTTGTAAACCATTTTAACGCTAAATTTAGGAGGTCTAAGGTCTGGTTTAATCATGCCAATAACTAACTTATGTTTAGGTTACGTTATGCAAATATATTACGCAAGATTAAGGACCAAGAGTTGTGTAGACTGCATGGCATCCTTACGACCAGAAAACACCATATATGGCCAGACTTAGGACCCCCAAATGCAGATTTATTTAGATGTTTATGTCGACAAAACATTGGTTAATTTCATGTTTTCATAGCCCCATTTATTTAGGTTCAAAATCCGTACATTAGACATGGTTTTAAGGTTTATAAAGTGCACAAAGGGGTGCCAATCCCCACGACCAGAACTGGAACAAGGACCAGGTTTATGCCAAAAATAAAAACGATATGAAAGCTGCAATAGTTACCTTTGAAGCGTGACGAAGAAGGGAGAACAAAGGAACAAACGAGGCAAAACTTAAGTACCCTTACGCCCTTGGCCTGAGTTGAAGTCGACAGAAGGAAGGAAAAATAGAGAGAGAGTCTTGTGTTTTGCCGTCACTTGATTGAGGAGAAAACTAGGGTTTTTGTTTCTTTTATTTTGAATGCATAATACAAGGGATACGGCAACTCTTAAACTTGGAATGGAGTGTGAATAGAGGCCGTGATTTCAGGACCTAGGCGTGAGGGGGGGGGGAAACGGTTTTAAAGCCCATAATTTTATTCATTCACTTGCCAAATATTGCACACCCATTTATTGGTTAAGTATTTTGTGAAATTATTTATTTGTTTCATACGTAATTTCATGCACCATCTAATATATGATAATCATTTTTTTAACATTGTAAGTTTTACTTTCATGACCTGCTAGATTAGTTTTAAGGTAATGTTTTACGTATTTATCGAACTCATTTTATTAAACGGATCTTTGCAACAAGGGTATAATGGTCATTTAACGTGTTTTCGATTTTAGGATTTTACAACAAGTGTTAGTAATTAATATGTAATAGTTAGCTTAATTAGGCCTTTATGTTTGTTACTAAGCTAAGGCTTATGTAGAAGGCCCATACGCCTTAGCCCAAGCCCATGAATAAGGAAGGGACTAGGAGTGTTGCCCTAGCTCCCTATCCTATAAATAATCTTGTAAACTCCCATTTGGGAGTTGGTTGTTCACTTTCATTCAATACTCACGCATAGCTTTTCTTTCTTTCTTACGCGTATTGTTTGTGTTGTGTTCATCCGATCACTTTCTATCTTATTTCTTCCATTGATGCTTGTGTTACAAATATGGTGACCTAACATGTTCATCCGATCCTTTCTTACCTCATTTCTTCATATTGATGCTTGTGTTACATAAATGGGAACCTAACAGTGGTATCATTCACCAAATAGTTGGGTGAACGATTTTGTTTTTGAGGTTTTCTTACATACGCATGGGTTTCGGTATTACACTTTCATATGCATAAAAGCTTTCTTTTTTACACTTTAAAACTCAAGATTCTTGTACTTTCAAGGTTATTTGGTGTTAAAGTTTAAGTTTTTGGCAAAAAGTTTGAAACTTTACGTGTATTTCTTTGTTTTTAAGCTTGGTTTAAGTCGTGTAGTTACTTCTACGCGTAAGGTGTATAAGAGTTTTGAATCATCAAGTTTCATACTTTTGTGATATTTTAGTGATATTGAAGCTCTTTCCTCATCAAAATTTGGTTTAGAATCATCGTTATGCTTAAAATCAGTTTTTGGTAAAAGTTGGCATTTCCTACGCATAAGTAAAACCCTAAAGTTACGCATAAGCTATTCAAGGCTTGATCTTCAGTGCTATTGGTTACTCAGTGTTTTCTTGCTTGGATAAGCCTGAAAACACTTCGACTTTGGATATCTTTTACACTGGAGTAAGTGTAAAGGATTTTTGGGCAAAAACCCTAGTTTTTAAGCCTAACTTACGCGTAGAATCCTTCTGCCTAAGCATTTTCTTACGCCTAAGCCAGTCTTACACCTAAGCTAATCTTACGCATACGCATTCTACTACTAAGCCCTTAGTCTACGCCTAAGCTAAGTGTTTTTCATTCCTACGCGTAAGCTATTCTTACGTGTAAGTTAGTAGTTTACGCATAAGGTGATTTCTTTGCCTAAGCTGGTTTTCTATGCATAAGGTTACCTCATCAACTAAGTTTCATTCGACTACAAAGATCCATCATCAACACAAGTTTCAAGATGTCTCAACCATCATACTCTAGCTACTTCCCTCATGTGTATCCTCAACACAACAACAACAACTCCATCAACAACAACAATTTTATCAACAACTACAATGTTAGGAATTAGAAATTCCAGGTATTGAAGAGTCGGTCACCCCAACTATTATCTAGCACAAGTTAGCTCGTAGATTTGTCATTAGTTACGTTTTTATGTAGTTAATTCGTTAGTTAGTAGCTTAAGATAGTTTAGTGCAACACCGTGGGAGGAAGTCGGGTCTTTACCCAATGTATCCCTGATCCACAGGCCGTCAGGAGGTCGTTTAGTTTGTAACCTATAAATACCCTCTACCTTGCAAGGTAGAGGGTTGGATGTTCTTTGGTAATCTAATATTCTACAAGTTTCTCTCACTAGAATGTCCCACTCTTTCTCTCTCTAAAACCATCTATGTGCTCATTGTGTTAATGTTATGATGTGTATGTGAAATCCAATATCTTACAATTGGTATCGAGAGCCATGGTTAGATCATATCTTGCACATCTTTGGATTTCTAGTGGTTTTTAGGTGGTTTTTGAGTTTGAAAAAGTTTAGTGGTTTTTGCATAATTTGGTTGATTTCGTGTGTTAAAGTTTGAATTTTGTTATTACTTTTATGTTTAGAATCATCACAAGTGTTTAGGTTTTCATTTGGTAAGCTTGAATCATCTTGGTTGGGTTGTTTTTGGATTGAAAAGTGATGTTTATATGGTTTTTTCTTGCTAGCGACTTAGCTCACGGACTACTTTCTTCATTGCGACTTGCTTCACTAATTTATAGCGAGTTACAGTTTTAGACTTAGCGAGTTACATCTAGCGAGTTACATTACAAGTAGTGGACTCTCCACTACGGGTAGCGACTTGGTGGTAGCGACTTGGTCTGTAGCGAGTTGCTCTTTAGCGACTTGCATCGTTAGCGACTTGAGTAGCGAATTGCTGCCGAAATTTTGCTAGCGACTTGAGTGTTAGCGAGTTACTACTTAGCGACTTACATCTGGCTAGCGACTTGGAACTCTAGCGACTTAGCGGGGTGGCGAATTAAGTGTTGGCGACTTGGTGCAGTATCTTCTAGCGACTTGGGATTATTGCTATTTATTTGGTAGCGAGTTGGTTCTAAATCTCTAGAGACTTGGGGAGTAATTCATAATAACACAATGTCAGTCATCACGGATCCTTTAATCACCAAAGTACTTGCTCTCTATGACACAGCACAGAATAGTGAAACAGAATGCCTATCTGAAGGCCACACACTTAATGATTCAGTATCGATCAATCAGAACAACTCAAATAAGTCACTCTTAATGTCTGCAGATGATGCTAAGAATGTGGAATGCACCAGTGAGCCGTTTCAACATCTCAGTCAGCTTCTCAAATTACTCTTATCCACAACCATGGATCGAACAAGTTGTGCCATCCTTCGTCAGGATTTTCCCACTTTAACAAGAACTGTTTTGCTTAACCTAGAATGACTGAGGTTTCAAATTACCAAAGAAAAGCTCTCAACTGATGATTCTCATGCTGCTCTCCAAACCATCTTCAACCAATTTCAGCCACTTACCCGGAAGAGTACTCCTGATTTTGATAATATCATGACGGAATGTCTTTCAAGAAGCACACGGGAATGGAAATTCATGAGTTCAGAAACTCATTTACTCAACTTATGAGTAATATGGAAACATACATCGAGGAAGCTGCAAAAGAGAATAACAAGCTGAAGGAATTGAATGAGTGTCAAGAGTGTCCATGGAACAATGATGACGTATCATGCTTCATTCCAGTTGAACCAGAGAAGACACGACAGAATCTCGTTGTGATGGAAAAGGATGAAGAGAACAGCACTGATCTCAAATTCTCAGAGTCAGAAAAGGTATCAATCAACAAGGTACACTTATCTGATCACACAATTTCTCACAAAAATGTACATGACTCTTACCCTAAACATAACAATGTGGAATCAATCTTTGTTTTGTCTGAATCTAATGCAAGTAACATGATTGAAAAAAGGGTATATGATGAGCTTTGAAACAAATTTTCAATTCTTGAAAAACACTGTATCTCTTTGCAAATTGAAATACAACATAAGAATGAAATGTTTTATGCAAAAAAACAGTGTAGTAATCTGGAACTTCCAGAATTTAGAGAATGTTTTTGAAATTAATCAGTTAAAATCCCAGATTCAGGACAAAGATTCGACCATAAGAAATCTGAAATCGCTTCTTTCAGAAGCCCAAAAATATGACTGTCATGAGATGAGTGATACACTAGAATCTAGAAATTCTGAACTAGCTCTATGTGTGTCCAACCTTCTAAGAGAAAATGAGCATTTAAGAAAGAACCTTGAGGAAACAAACTCTAAGTTAGTCAATCAATCTAACCTCTTGATGAAAGATATTGATGACCTCAAAGCACAAATTCAGGATAAGAGCTTCAATATTGTTGCCCTAAAAAATGAGCTCAGGAAGTATGCTGGAAATAGGATGAACACTAAGTTTGCAAAACCTTCAACTTTGGGAAAGTCAAATGTTCAGAATCACTTGAAACAAACAGTTATTAAACAACCTAATGCCTTTAGGTCTGAAAGAGCTAAACCATTGAAATCTAAGCTTACATCCCAAGTTGATAGTAAGTCTGTTTTGTCAAAACCAGTCACTTCATTGCCTAGTTCAGATATGATGAATCCCAAAAATAGGACTAATGGTCAACACTCACAGATCAGAAATGCAATAAGTTTAACTAGGTCTCATGCAAAACATCATCTGACAGATCAATCCCCAAAGAAATTCTCTGATCACAATAGGACAAATAGTCAAAACAAGGCTGTGCACTCATTTAGCTCAACCATGGTCTCAAATGGATTCCCACTGGCAGATTATTTAAGTTTACAGGACTTAAACGAACTTACATTCCTAGATCATGCCTCAAGTGGATTCCCACAGGTAAACTCTTCAAGAATGTAGAACCTAATAGGATCCCCATTAATGATACGTCTGGATTATACTGTGATGCATCCAAATGTGAGACTAAACATGTCACTAACCCTTCTATGTACAAGTCTACATGTGCTTCAAGTACAATGTGCTCTCAGTCTTTTTCAGGTACAATGCTCAACTCAATCAGGAACTTCATGACTTGGTTCCCCTTAGATATGAACATAGCTCATTCAGGAGCTATAGCTTGCCAGAGTTGATGTACTTCTTATTTTGACTCCTATTCATTTTGAATCAGGACTCGCTCTTTTATATATTTGTATAATATATATAAAAAAAAAAAACTATTTCAAAATTTTATCATTTTTCTCAATCTAATAAAGAATATACTCCTTGTTATCGATAACATCTACGGTCCTAGAAATGTCATTCAATAATGGCACGGGATCATAGATGAAGTTCGAACAAATGATATATTCTTGGTGTTATAATGGGATTGGTTAATATCAATCAATGATCTTTGATGACATTGATTGAGGGGGAGATTTGCTTTATATGCCATTGGCTTCTGTGCTGGTTATGACGTTTACTTATTTGTATGTTGTGGTGGTTTCCTGCTTGTGTGACTAACTGGTTATGCTTTTGTAATATCTGGTTATGAGTTTCTCTCAGTTATTGGTTGTGGTTGTATCTTGCTCGTGTGATTTTCCTTGTGTGCCTTCGTAGTAATTGCCTATGTGTTTAAATGTTTAATTGATTCATGGTGATCAGTGTGATAATCAATGCTAGAGACGTTGTCTAATGTCTAATCCGTGTTAGCAACTTACCACTCGTTCATCAATACCATAGGGACCAAACTTGTCATATAGTGAAAGTTATGTTGCATTAGCGAATTACCTCACCTCATGTTAAAACCACAAGGACCAATTGTGTCATATTGCCTAAGATTGTTTGTATACCCCTAGCGAATTACCTATTAGCGAGTTACCATTTTTCCCAAACAAGTTTTTTTCTTCTCTCTCGTTTTTTCCTTCTCTTCGTCACTTTTGCTCATCCTAGCGACTTAGTAAGAGGTTTGCTTCGATTCCCTCTTATCCTTGTTCTCTTAAGCTTTTGTGTCCAGTTACTAACCTGTCTTTATATCTTGATCCTTTCGAGCTCGTGATTTGTGATCATTTGTCTCTCGCTTAGGTTTGATTTTTCATGTAATCGTGTGATTTTTTCTTGTATAATGATTGAACGGGTTCAAAATGTTTGGAATATATTGTTTGGAATATATTGTTTGGAATACATTGATGTATGGTTAAGTGGATTGGACTGATGGGTTTATGTTGAAGTGTTCTTGCTGGCGATTTAAATTGTTCTTGGTAGCGACTTAGTCTGAATGATCTTCATAGCGAGTTAGCGTTCAACTTAGCGACTACGTTTCTGTAGCGAATTAGTTCACCATATTCTAGCGACTTGGTTAGCGAGTTAGTAGTTAGCGACTTGTATTTACAAGTTAGCGAATTAGTAACACTAGCGACTTAGTTAACGAATTTGTAGCGACTTGGGTGTGTTACTGTTCATGGCTACTTGTCTTCACAAGCTAGCGAATTAGTAACCTAGCGACTTAGTTAACTGTTTTGTAGCGACTTGGTTTAGTTACTGTTCATGGCGACTTGACTTTACAAGCTAGCGAATTAGCATAGCGACTTAGAGTGCTAAACTATTAGCGACTTGTCTGTGACTCTAGATGACGACTTGTCTTTACAAGTTTGCAACATTGTTCACTTTCATGTTGCAAATTAGTCTTAGGGTCAAGGATTATTAAAATGTTCAAAGGTTTTGTGCTAAAGATGATCTCACTCTCACAACACTTAGGATCTCCTACTTCGACTTGTTGAATCAACATACTCTATGTAATCTGTTATGACATCTCTGTTTAGGCAAAAGGTACTTGGTTTATCTCACGACTGCCAAATGTTATTTTTTGCCTCATACATATCGGTTATATCACTTCTACATTGGTATCTTGGCTCATGACATGATCCCTTTGCCATGCACTCGTTTGCCTGTTAATCCCTTATCAACTCGTCATGTGATTATTTATCTGTAAGATTATACCTCATTAAAATATCTCACTTATGAAAGTTGTCATATATTTGAAACCTGTGCTACTCAATCTTTCTCTGTATGTGTTTTGGGGACTCCTTCTGAGTTACTACTTCTATGTGTCTATGTCATAAGGGTGCTCTCAACATTGTCTCATTTATCATTTATCTAACCTGTTCCCAATCATTACTGTTGATTGTATGATTACTCAGACCATCAATGGCAAGTTCAATCCCAGAAAAGAGCGTTACCCCTTCGGCTTCATCCAAAGTTCTCTCAGACGAAGAAATCCTTCCCAGAAGTCAATGGGCTGCTAGGAAAAGCAACTGTTATGTGGACCTACAAAGGCTCAACAAAAATCCGATACTCAAAGTTTCAATTGACATCCTCAAAAACACAAACTTCTTCGGAGCTATTACCAAGCAATGCTCAATTCCTACCATCTACATTCAACAATTCTGGAACACCGTTCAATGGAACAAAATCACAGCACAATACTCTTGCAAACTGGATAATAGGGAGTTCACAATTGATTCTGATATTCTGAGCAAGGCTCTTGGAATCACTCCATGTAACCCCGACTTTCGTTCTGAATCTTCACCTGGTGCTGACGATCTGATTGTCTTTCTAATTGGGTTGGGTTATCAGAACAGTATTTCAAGAGCATCTGACATCATCACCGGACACATGTATCAACCCTGGAGAGCTATTACAACCATTCTGAACTTATGCTTATCTGGGAAAACTTCAGGGTTCGATAAAGTGAGAATTCCTATCTTGCAAATCCTATGGGGAATCGTTAATAGAGTTGATGTGAATGTCTCAGATCGTATTTGGGAAGAATTCTCTTTATCAATGAACACATTCATATCTGATAGAACCTATTTCCAGAGAAATGCTCAAGGTCGAAAGAAACAGAACAAGCTTGTAATTCCCAGCATCAGATTTTCTAAGCTTGTTATTCAGTATTTGCAACAAAATCACAACTTCACTCCTAGGTCTGAATCAACTTTACACAAAGCAGAAGATGAATTTGTTTTAGGAAACCTGAAATATGTTCCTAGAGGTATGGATAAAGAAGAATTTGGATTGCCAATTCCTGATTGTCTTCTCACAGAAGATATCAAGAAGAAGGACTACTTCAAGCAATACAAGAAAAGGGCAACCAAACTCTCTGCTGATGTCACGCCCTCTCCTCTTCAACCAAATGCTCCCATGACCAAGTCAGCCTCACAAGCATCCTATGCCTCTCTTCCTAAAAAGAGACTTGAAAGGTCACTACAGTCTGACACCGCATCCAAGAAGCAGAAAGTAAAAAGAAAGAAAGTGGAAAAGGAAATTGGTGAGAACACTGAGATACCAAGGAATGTTACCAGGCTAACTGATGAAGATGATGCTGATCTGCAACTTGGAATTCAGCGAAGCCTAGAAAGTCAGAATGTGAAAGCTCCAGTAGGTGGAATTGTGTTAAGAGAACCCGCTCAACTACCTCGACAAACAACCCCAATTACACTTGACAAGGGTAAAGGAGTTGCAAGTGTTGAAACTGAACAAGCTGCTCACATGCTGTTAACTATCTCATCATCTCCATCAAGCACCACAAATCAATATGAGCTGAAGAGAAGAACAGATTCATCTCATGAAAAAGAACAATCTGGAGCGGTCAAGGTGCCTGAAACGTTTAAGGAATCTCTTACACTTGGTGAGACTCAATCTGGCTTGAATGTTGACACTCTGTTACAAAAAGGCTCGCAGGAGAACCTTGAGACAAGATCTGATGAGACCTTGAAGATGGATGAACCAAATCTGTCTACTAACTCTCTATCCTCACTTAAGAATCTTGATGAAGATTTTTCTTTTGGTGATCAATTCATTAATGACAAATCCTTAGATACTGCACAATCCATGTATAATGTCAGCATTCAGCAAGATACGTCAACTATTCCTCCAATGACTGCATCTTCACTATCAACTGCACTTCCACCACCCCCCTTTCCTTCTCATTCAACTGTACAAACACCACCAACCCCTGAACCTGTCATTACAATTGCAGATGAGGTGGCTCCACCAGCTTCCCCTCCACAGATTCTCACCTCTGATCAACTACTGGATAAAGCCATTAAAAGGATTGAAGCTCTGGAAAGGCAACTTCCTAAATCTGTTGATTCTCTGGTGGATCGTGTTTATAGATTGGAGCACCTCAACTTCAATGAAGGGGTTACTACCGCTATTGAAGGAGAAGTCAAGGATGCTGTGGAATGGGCTATGGAGGCTCCACTTCTTAGACGATTCAAGGACCTCCCCATCACCAATATGAGGGCAGCTCTGTGTGAAAGGATGTATGAGGCTGAAGAGGACAAGCATGAGGTTCACAGTAAACTCTATGAGGCACTTGAAGAATCCATTAAGTTCGACAATTATGAGCAGTTTAAGATTGATGTCGGAGAAAAAGAAGCTAAAAAGAAAAGGAGAACAATTGTAATGGAAGCATTGATGAAGGATCGCAAAGATCCACCTCCACCCCCACCACCAACGGGGGGCGCTGGAACTTCTGGATCTGGTAATCCCTCTACAACAACCAACACACCTCCATCACAACCACCATCATCACCGCCAAAATCTTCCAGTCAATCAGATCCTACAAAAGAGCAGAGTACTCAGAAAAAATCTGCTGCCTGGACGACGGTTGATTCAAGGTTCACATCCACGTCCACCTCTATTCCTGATAATCAAATGGTTAACGAAGAGTCGCATGTCATGGCGGACTCAGAACCAGATGAAGATGATGCATCAACAAAGCACATTCCTAAGCCCTCAGAAGACTGGTTTGATTCTTACATGGCTGGGAATCGCACTAGCACATCCGAGTTGCACCTCAAGAGACGACACATTCAAAGCTGCATTGTAGAAGATAGACCTCCCTCTCCAGAACCCACATGGACCATCCCAGAGTCTGACTCTATGATTCCTGACAACAATTGGGCATCAGTTATCACCAATAATTACGAAATTCCAGCTGAAGACTCTCTTCTACACTACACTGGTGATATGGGAAGTTTCATTAGATGGTTTTGTGAACGGAAGAGCATCTCATCCATAACACCAAGAGATCTTGAAGGTCAAGCTTACGAAATTGTCAAAGTCTTCCACTCAGATGCAAATCATCTTCAATATCAGAGGGAAGAATGCCATAAGATGCTAAATGACCAAGTCAGTGATCAAATCAGTCGCTTCAATGTCAACAAATCTCTTCCTCTTGGTGGTGAACCTGGTCAGATGACCATTCAGGCATAATTCTTCTTCAATCACGACTTGGACTATCTGTGTGCTCGCTCTGCTGAAAGAAGACCTGCTCTATCAATATCAAAGATGAAAGCTGCAACCTACTCTGATCAGGGGCTTGAGCAGATGGTTCCTGATCAATTCTGGGCAAATGAAGAACAAAAGTATGATATTGCAGCTTCTTATGGTATTTCTCACTGGTGGTTCAAAAAGAAGAAGTTCTACATCGAAAGACATAGTGCTGATAAAAGACGCAATGATGTCAGATCAAAGCTGCAAATCTTAAGTGTTGTTAGTGTAGAGATCTTCCCTATCTATGGATATGAGTACTTGAAGAAGATTGTCCTTAAAAGAGCTGACCTCAAAGTGTGTACTATTGAAGAGAACGACTTCAAACATCTTCTGCCAAATGATTTCGAAGATCTCTATCTCTTAAATCTTCAAGGACACCTTGAGCACTTACCTGTACGTGAGAAAAAGGCCCTCTCTGCAGCTGTCACTCTTTGGATCAGGGGCTTAGTCATTCGAAAACGAGTTGAGGACTTTCAGCTTGGCATTGAAAGCTACCAAACCAGGATCAACCTTACAAGTCCTCAATGGAATGCAACTGGGCATGAATTTCATCGAGAATACAAAGTCCTTGACACCCCTAGAGCCGTCATCTTCACCGGCGATATGGATCTCGTATACTTATGCGCGTCTATGAACTCTACAAGTTTAGTGATGGTACGCTCAAATTGGTCGAAGAAGAACTTGACACCAGAGTGAAAGAAGCCAAACTTGATATGAAATCTTGGATTAAAACCATTTTTTGGACTGAGGATGATGTAAAGAGATGTGAACATTTCATTGCTGCAATCAGACGAAGACTCAAGACACGAAGGATCTTCCGCAGCCTTGAAAGCTTTGTTGGTGGAAGGCTTCGTGATGGTCACTACAAACTTCTTCAGAGGACTGAAGACTTCTTCGATAGGATCTTGTTTATGGTGTTTTTTAACTATGTAATATGTGGTGTAATAAATATGAACAACTGTAGTACATGTAATAGTGCTAGGATTTGTACTATGGTTTCACAACATCTGTGTTGTCCATTTTTTGATCATATAAAATATTTTTCTCCTACAAATATTTTACCTCATAATATTTAAATTTGAGATCCAAAATCTCAAAGGATTTAAGATTTTTGATCAGGGGAGAAAATGTGATATAAATATGAAAGATGTTAAAATATAAGATGACCAATTTATGTGCAAACTTCTCTCTTATATGTGCTAAACAATTTTTCGAATCTCGAAGCATATATTAAGGGGGAGAATTCTCTTTGCAAATTCAAGTCATCAGGGTACACAACACTTAAATCTTTGCAAATTCAACTTTAAATGTTTTTAAGGTACCTTGATTACATGGCTTCTAATCCTTTGATGATAAAGGGTTCCCTCTAGTATGTGCAAAACTCTTTTCAAACCTCAAGGCACATATTGAGGGGGAGCAAATTTATGGAAACCCCATCCTTCCTGGAAATGCTTTATCTACTTGAGATGATCAAGGAAGTGATGGTGATATCTTTTAGAAAATGATAATCAAAGAAGTTAATTCTCTCTCTTGCCTCCGTGTGCAAAACTTTTTCAAATAATTGATGCACATGTTGAGGGGGAGTTCTCGTTCTAAAAATATCAAAAACAATTCAGGTACAAAATGCTTTGATAATATATCACAAGTATCTGAATTGATTTTCAAATGGTTTTCAATTGGATCCAATGGCAGATGAACAATACCAAATAGACCGACCAACTTTACTTTATGTACGGTGATATAAGGATGATAAGGTTAGGTATTGGTTCCCATGATCCGCCAGAACAGGAGGGATCTACCCAGGGACAATCCACTAGTTAGTATAGAAGTCCTTAGGTATGATGATAAAAGGAGAAAAATGAGATATGGGAAGAGTGCGGACTAAGACTGAGCTAGTACTGGAATAAACCCAACAAGGTTCTAGCTATGAAGTCTCGGTTAGCACTGAAGGGGTTGAAGAATTAAAAAGAATTGAATGAGAAAAGGGTGAAAACAAATAGCCCTCCATTTATTCAACCTTAGGGCAGAAACCGGGTTCACTTCATATGCTACTGATGGTAACATCGGTATTGAAGACAAAGACGTCATGGACCCAGTGACGCACTGCACTTCAACTTTCTAAACCACTCAAGTTCCTCTTAAAAGGACTTGTTTCATTCTCACGGGGAACCGACATTATCTATCGACTTTCTCTTAGAGATTGTTGATATTGAAGAAGGAGACCCTCTCCCTAGTCTCTGGCACAGGATCCAAATGTGCACAAATTGAGTCTAGAGCCACGAGATCATCAATAAATCTCATTAGGACACTTTCAATGAAGACTCTATGTTTCACACAATGTGGAAAGAGAGATTATATCTTGAGTCCTACGCATTATCCTTGTGGTATTGCCAGAACATCTGAGTGATGTGTTTACACACTCACAATGAAGATGGAAAGCCTTCTGGAGCCAACATCAAACAAGCTCCTGGTAGGTGGCATGTGAGATCTATTATATGGATCAACCATGTGACAACTGAACAGAAACAATGGGGCGATTCAACTTCTTGAATCAATCCTGGTTCATGTTAGGGATTGACGGATACCTTTGAAAAACCGGTCTTTGTGCTTAACAACTCTTTTCTTTAGCACATCGACCGTGTACGAATATTTCAAATCAAAAGGTGTTTTATGATTGATAATTGATTTTCATTAAAACCTTCGCTGTATTGCAAAAACAATTTCTATTGAGCAATACACGATTGTTTTTCAAATCTCTTTTCATCAATCAGTGGACTTAAAATTCGCTGGTTCACTCACTCCGTGTTTTCTTCTTTGAGACGTTCCTGTTTGAGAACAGCTAGAGCAGCTGCGAAACCCTGTCAAGGAAGTTCTTCGGAATTATACCGATGCGCGTACATGTACTGATCATTGGGGAACCGTGGGCCGTGTACCTCAATTCAACGAAAGTGATCAAAGACACTTTCGTGTGATTTATTGCTAACTGTTGTATGTAGGTACACCCGATGTTTGCAGCTGATCAGAATGAAGCGGTCAATCCATAGCCGCATGCTCACTTAACACATTCATCTCAAAAGAAATCATGACTAGTGCATCAATGACTCTGATATTTTCACTCCATGCTTCTGCTACGCTGCTGTCAATATCATGAATCAACTAATGCTTCCGCAACTCTGATGAGAAGATATCATGATCCAGAATGTGAGCATGTCGGTCCTAAAGTCACAACACCACAATGGATGTCTCAAAGATTTTTTTTTATTGCTGATGATCTCAAAAGCTGGTTCATATTTACTATCACGTGGATCAGAAATGGACCTCCAATTTAAAGTGCAAATCTATGCAGACTTTGAAGTTGCGCCACTTATGCACTAAGTTTACGATGTTGATGTATGAAAGTCTACGAGCTCAAGAACCAAGTCAAGAATAGAATGTTAGGTTCTGTAATGTAAAACATGGGGTGACCTCCCTTAGGGGGAGATTGTTAGGAATTAGAAATTCCAGGTATTGAAGAGTCGGTCACCCCAACTATTATCTAGCACAAGTTAGCTCGTAGATTTGTCATTAGTTACGTTTTTATGTAGTTAATTCGTTAGTTAGTAGCTTAAGATAGTTTAGTGCAATACCGTGGAGGAAGGTCGGGTCTTTACCCACTGTATCCCTGATCCACAGGCCGTCAGGAGGTCGTTTAGTTTGTAACCTATAAATACCCTCTACCTTGCAAGGTAGAGGGTTGGATGTTCTTTGGTAATCTAATATTCTACAAGTTTCTCTCACAAGAATGTCCCACTCTTTCTCTCTCTAAAACCATCTATGTGCTCATTGTGTTAATGTTATGATGTGTATGTGAAATCCAATATCTTACATACAACAACAACAACAACAACAACAACAACAACAACAACAACAACAACTTCAACAACAATTTCCTCAATTGAGCAATTCAACCACAAATGATTCAACCACCACCTAGTCTTCAAGTACAACCTTACACAAACTTTCACAATCAACATCCATCCAGGAATACTATGAAGGAACCGTCTTGGTTTGCAAAGATGTGTGAAGCTCTAAGTAGCCAACAATCCATTCATGAGGCTGGATCACTTGATAGACCTCCAATGCTCACTCCCAGAAACTACGATCAATGGGTGATAAGGTTCTTTAGGTTTTGTGATCTAAAGAAGCCACATGGAAAGTTCATGAAGAAGGTCATCCTGGAAGGTCCGTTTTAGATTCCTACTGTCATTACACCCGGAGATCCAAATGCTAATCCACCAAGAGGTGATGTCACCAACGTTGTTAGTCTTAATGAACTCACTACTGATCAACTTCTACACTTTGAAGCCAATGAACTGGCAATGCAATACATCCTTTTGGGATTACCTAATCCGATACTTCAAAGTGTTGATGCTCAAAAGACTGCTAAAGCAATGTGGGAGCATATTCATCTTCTCATGGAAGGCACATAACTCAATCAAGAAGACATGGAATCCAGAATCTACTTGGCTTATGAACATTTCAAGATTGAAGCAGGGGAGACATTAGAGTCATATCATCATCGATTCTCAGATATCATCAATGACTTGGATAAACATAACATCAATATGCCAAGAATTGCTGTCAACACTAAGTTCTTGAGTAGTCTTGGTCCTGATTGGGAAAAGTATGTCATTTTCATCCGTCAAGCTAAGAATATTCATCATGCTACATACGAATTGTTGTACGACTATTTGAAGCCCCATAAAAAAGAAGTTGACAAAGAAAGGGTTATCCGTGGAATCCCTGTTTCACCTTCTGTGACAACTGGCAAATTTAGGGAGTCTATTTTAGGTAACCGCATTACGTTAAATTAAACTGAGATTTGCCTTTAACACTATTTTATAAAACGTGACTTGATTTTATATCGTCGATTGGTTTCTACAATTTATTTCATTATTAAATGAGTTATCGTATGAGTTTTAACTCTATTTGGTAGGCACTATTCGATTCGGCACTAGAAAAGCCTAAAACAAGAGTTATTGTAACTTTTAGACCGTAACTCGAAAATTGACAAATAAATAGCCAAAATTCGCGGAAAAACGTAAGTAACAATGTTGGAAAGTTAAATAAATGTAGTGAGACACTCGGGGGACGATATGTGAGCTCGGGAATGGGTAAACGAGATAGATACGAAAAGTTTCAACCCGAACCCTCCCCTTTTTACTTGTAGCCGGAACCCCCCCCGTTTTTATTTATTTTGAGGTCCCTAGCTCATGGATATAAATACCACACCCAAGTCTTATTTCCCACATCTCTTTCTCTCACTAGAAAAACACACACACTACTTTATCTCTCTAGTTTCTCACTCTAAAAACCCTAAACCACCACCACCGCCAGATTCCGGCGAGTGTCATCTCACCTCCACCACCAAAAGCAAGATCTCTTTCTCCTCTTTCCAACCATATATCATAGACTCGATTTGGACTTCATTAACACCTCCAAATTCACGAATTAAAATTCGTACTTTTAAGGTTTCAAAAGATTTCAAAGGGCTTTTGTAATTGGCGATTAGAGAACGT
>OU343216.1:142255848-142324687 GCA_910596185.1 Chrysanthemum makinoi | reverse complement strand
GAAGATTCTGGGGTTCTTATTTGGAGTTGATAATACAAAACTTACATGCAACAATGAAAATGAATGAAACTTAAAGGACTAAAGGAAGCATTCATTTACGATGAAGATTACAGGAAATCTTCTAAATATTGGGAAAGATATTATTGTTTCTTTATGTCTTATCTCCTGTAACCACCTCTAGTTTAGAAAGAGGATAGAGGAGCTTATTATTATGTATGTCACAAAAGTGTGTGTGTGAACACCAGGGTGTGTAATCTTCATCTTAAATGAATGCTTCCTTTAGTTCTTCAAGTAGATGTCCATATGGATTAAATCAAGCTCCTAGAAACTGGTATGAAACCTTGTCAATATATATATGATAACATCAAATTATCCTGAATATTAAGTGTCAATTTCCCCCAATAATGCTTGTAATTTATATCATTTATATGGATTTACGCTTGTTTTCCATTATATTTCACTTTCAGTACAATTACGAGCATTGGAGCTAAAGAGACGCGGATTTGGAGAGTTTATTAAAGATTTATCATAGTATGCTCACTTTGAAGAAGTTACTGCGTAACTCCTCTCTCACATTACGCTGTAACTAAAGCGTTGACTCAGAGAAACCAACTTCTGAGGAAGATTACGGCATAACTCTATCAAGATTATGGCCAGTAACCATATTAGGTCCAAATGAGGTTTCGGCCTTGACGCTGAACTACCTTGTCTTTCATGCAACAACTTCACGTAATGACAAGATTTATTGAAGATCTGGTAACTCATCGAAGGTTCGCGATACAACCTGACATTATTAGTGCGAAATAAGAAGAATTATATGTTATGGTGTAACTATTTATAGTGGATTGCATATAACGAGATCTAACCTATAAATACCCACTTGATTTTGACAAAGATTTCAAATCATCCCATTTTACACAACAATGGAAGAACGTGAGAAGAGTCAAAGGAGAGATCTAGAGAGGCATACGAGTTATCTCCAAGGAGAAATCACTCCCCTCAGATAAGCATTAACTTTTATCTTTTCTTTACTTTCAATTCATGTATTTATTAACATTAAACATTGAATTGATTGTTATAATAGTTAATATGGCTGACTAAGCACCTCTTGGTGCTGGCCTAGTTATGATTCCTTAAATGTGTTGTTTGCGTTTACATTACTTGAGTAATTATTTCTAAGAGTATGCATGCATAGTTGTTGGTAGCTACCCTTGTTTGATAGTTTGGATAAGCGATAGAGGCTAGTTGCCTTGGAGATATGACCAACTGACCCTAAGTGAGTAGACTGGGGTGGGAAGGGTAAGATATGACAAGCAGCCACTTTCTACTTGTGTGACTTGACCAACGGACACCTACTCAGATGCGGATGAACTTAAAGTAAGGGGTGAGTGTTTAAAGATGCTAGGCACTGGGCACTCACTATTATGAATCTAGCATGTAGCGGTACTTAATGACTTGGCTTAGGGGACCAGGAACATCTGAACTTATGAGGTGACACCTGACTTCTCTAGTGGGACACTTTGTTGATAGGGTAGGACAAACTGACCAAATGATGTCCTATCGACTTTGACCCCACCTGAAGTAATTGGAAGTAATTAGAAGTAAACACTACTAGTTAGGATAAGTAACTAGGTTAGCACCACTCTCCTCTATAGATCACAACCTTTGCCTTTATCTGCTTTAGTAGTTAATTAATTAATTCCTTATCGAAATCTTATTAAAATCTGTGACACCTAGACTTAGTATAAACCCACACACATAGCTCTTGGGGCGACTAATTCTCGGTTTTGCAGATACTACACTACACACACCTGGCAGTTTTGCTTTCGTTAGTGCATTTAGGGTACACCATGGTATAACGAGACTTATAAATATTTAAGCACGGTCAATAAAACCTGCATCAAGTTTTTGAGCATTGCTTGAGGGAGTTATATTAGGATTTCCTATTAAGTCTTTTTTGTTTCATTTTAAATTTTCTCAAATTCTCTGATCTCTTTCAAGTTTTCGGTACCATGGAAGTTGTTAACATTGATGACCTTACTCTTGAGGAATATTTAGCGTTGACAAGAGAAAGAACAGGGCGGGGTCGTCAGACCTTAGCAATTTAGGTGATGTAGTTTTAAGATTAAAGACGGTTATGGGGAGCTTCATGCTAACCCTTTTTTGAGGAAGCAGGGGCGAAGATAAGTATGAACGCGTTGAAAATGTCTTATACATTGCAAGCCACACTTTTCAACATTCGGGTGTGTCTCATGGCTATTTGTTATGCAGGGTGTTCCCCATGACCCTTACCACAGAGCACCGGGAAGATGGATCGAAGATTTCCAGCAAGGTGGGCGTTGATACTTGAGCTCTACTAAAAAAAGCACTTCATCAAAGGTATTGTCCTCCGTGAAGAAGATTTCTAACCAGCTCTTGGAAATCCATAATTTCAAACAGAAGGCGATGAAACGTTGTATCAAATTTTGCAGGATAGATAGCGATCTCTCTAAGTGTCACTACACATGATCTAAAGTCAACATCTTCTACAAAGGAATCAACGTAACCATAAGACATATCTTTGGACTACTCAAGGACCAATTCCGAGCATGACTCTTACTCTAGAAATGAAGTCATCAAAAAATTAGCGATCATTCCCAAAAAATGGCACGATGGAGGAAGCAAAAAGAAACCAAAGCGGAAGTTTGGACAGTTGAAGCCATCACTAACAGTAGAGAATCTGGGTCAAGATATGCAAAAAATCAAAGAAAGTGTTCATGCCATCCAAGTAGGGTGCGAAAGCTGTGGAGGAGGACATCTCACTAAGAATTGTCCTAACGTTAACGAAGAAAACACAATCGAAGAAGCTAAATATGGAGAAAATCAACCATTTTACAGGGTTAATCATAATGGCTATTGGGACTCCCATATTATGATCGTGGTGAAAGAAGAGCTAACTTGGAAGAAATGATTAACAAGTACCTTGTAGATTGACTAAGAGGCATTTAAAGCGCAAGAAGAATGGTAGAAAAAAATTCCAGATAATACAAACAAAAGCCTTTCTAGCCATGATGTATCACTAAAAAATTTGGAAACTATGATTGGGAAGCTTACTTGGCGGCAATTTACAAAAAGAAATGAGGCACAAAAAGAACAAATCAACTCTTAATTATAAAGCCGTATTTCTGAAAATGACAAATCCACCGATGAGTCTAATAAAAACTCTGTAATGCTGATGCCGCAAAAAGAGATTACGCCGTAACCAAACATGAGTGCTGGCTAACCAGGATCTGAGCAATGACAAGTCTACCAAAATTGACGACTCTAAAAGGAAGAATCATTGGTGTGAGCTATTGCAATTGATGATGAGAGTGTTATAACCTATAGGCCTCATGCGACCCTCGGAGAGGCCTGCGATGGAGGGTCAATAAGGAAAAGGATTAATGATGATAGGCTGTGGACTACAACTAACGATGAAGAAAGATTAGATAAATTCTCTCAATTGAAATTGGAAAACCACCCATCAAGCATTGCTGCAAGGCCTTACTAACCACGGAAGATGAGTTCACACAAGCATGGCCGACTTGCAACCCCTTTCGTGAGTATTGAAACGGAGGGAGCAATGTGAAGAACGAAGTTTGGATATGCCCACATGAATCGGGAAGACCCTTGATATTATATGGTGAGATTAGCCTTATCCGTTTCCATATTTTTACCCCAAATCTACCAAATTATGCATGTGCCAGTAGCTTGTAAACTTTAGAACTTGGCCTTTGCATCATTTTGAGACCATAGACGAGGTATGTTGAGTTAGCTCGATATATTTGGACTTTTCAATTTAAGAAGGCAGTATTATAGGATTATCACCCCAAATAGCCTACCATTGTGTGTCTATCGATTAGTCACCTCGACTTCTCGACCCCTATGTGAAACTCTTTTGTTGCACTCACCTTTAGTGCAAGATACCCCTAGATTCACCCATCTGAGCCATTCCTTTAATTTTGTTAACCCAATTTATTGTTTCGTTACGCCTATACACCTTAGCCTACCCTGTAGTCTTTATTTGTGATTGGAAAGTCATCATTTGCCTAAGTTCAAGGTTCAAGTGGAAAGGTTCTGCAATCACGCTTTCGTCGATGACATATTCTTAAAGATCATTGAAGACCCCCCGAATTCCCACTGTTCATCTCAAGTGGGGGGATGTTCTGTTTATTGTTATGTTTATGATTAAAAAAAAAAAAAAAAAAAAAAAGATATGTATTTGTTATTCAGTTGATTGTAAAGTGAAAAGTTACAAGCACTATGTTATGAGCTTAATATAGATTTAGTATCTAGGAGGCCACCTCGGTCACATTTGAAGATTGGAGTTGGTAATTGCGCCAGGTTGGAGAAAAGTTGTGTTCCCATCATGGCGTCCTCCCTAATGACACATCTACCTTGTATATCATGATCTGGTTTCTTAACTTTGAAACTTGAACTTTGGGCAGCGGTGAGGTAAGTGATGACTTGGTTATGGATTTAGACTATTTACTTGATTTTTATTTTACACCATTTATATATCCCATGTCTTATCCTACCCTTTAGTCATGTAGCGTGTCTAGGTGATCTGCCAGCAATCCTTGGTGTCTTGGCCATGGATTTGGTCATGTATCATTGATTTTTTTCCGCCATACATTGACATGTTAGTAATGACAATCACCCTTAACCTTTATGCGTGTCTACCCATATTGCCTTTGAGAATTGTTTTGCCCTTAACTCTAGTGGTGGAGATTTGTGTAACCACCAAGATTATGATAGAATACATACTATGACTGTGCGATTGAGTGATCACCCCGAAATTGACACTTACAATAGTTGAGAGATTTGAGTGTTTCGTTCCCATTTCGTGAGGCGTTTGTCTTTGTTTTATTTTAGCATAAGGGATTTGTAAACTTATATTTTCTAGGAAATGGGAGGTATCTTTTTAGGAATCTATCAAATAAGGTCTACTTGAGGGCAAGTAGAGTTCAAGTGGGGGGATATTTGATAACATCAAATTATCCTGAATATTAAGTGTCAATTTCCCCAATAATGCTTGTAATTTATATCATTTATATGGATTTACGCTTGTTTTCCATTATATTTCACTTTCAGGACAATTAAGAGCATTAGAGCTAAAGAGACGCGGATTTGGAGAGTTTATTAAAGAATTATCAAAGTATGCTCACTTTGAAAGTTACGGTAACTCTCCGCATCGCCGTAATCCTAAAGCGTGGCTCGAAATAACTTTCTGAGAAGATTACGGGTAACTCTATCCAAGATACGACGTAACCATATTATGTCAAATAAGGTTCCGTGCGCTTTATAGATACGCCGTAACTCATGCAACAACTACGGCGTAACCAAGATTTATTGAAGATACGGTATAACTCCTTCCAGGAGGTTACGCCGTAACCAGATATTAGTTCAAAATATGAAGAATTATATGTGCGGGTAAATATTATAATTAGATACGCCATAACGGATCTGCCTATAAATACCCCGCGATTTCCAGGCATTTCAAATCATCCCATTTCCCACACAACAATCAGAGGACGTTAGAAGAAGTCAAAGGCAGATCTAGAGGAGCATATAGAGTTATCTCCAAGGGAGAAATCACTCCCCTATGATAAGCATTAGCTTTTTATCTTTTCTTTACTTTCAATTCATGTATTTAGTAACATTAAACATTGAATTGATTGTTATAGTTAATATGAGCGGCTAAGCACCTCTTGGTGCTAGCCTAGTTATGATTACTTAATTGTTTTGTTTGAGTTTACATTGCTTCCGTATAATTATTTCTAAGTGTATGCATGCATATTTTATTGGTAGCTACCCTTGTTTCGGTAGTTTTGAATGGCGGTAGAGGATAGTTGCTTAGGAGATATGACAAACTGACCCTAAGTGAGTAGGCGGGAGCGGGAAGGGATAAGATATGACCAACTGACCACTTTCTACTTGTGCGATTTAACAACTGATCACCTATCGTTTGGATGAACTTAAGAAGTAAGGGTAGTGTTTAAGATGCTAGCGTCCAGGCACTCCACTATTATGAATCTAGCATGTATCGGTACTTAATGACTTGGGCAGGGGACCAGGAACAGATGGACTTATGAGGGGACACCTGACTCTCCAGTGGACCCTTTGTTGATAGGGTAGAGACTGACGACAAATGTTGTCCTATCGACTTTGACCCACACAAGTAATTGGAAGTAATTAGACGTAAACACTACTAGTTAGGATAAGTAACTAGGTTAGCACCACTCTCCTCTATTGATCACAACCTTTGCCTTTATCTACTTTAGTAGTTAATTAATTAATTCCTTATCGAAATCTTATTGAAATCTGTGACACCTAGCAAGTATAAATCCACTCACATAGCTCTTGGGACGACCTCGGTTTTACCCAGTACTACACTACACACGATCGGGTACACTGCCCGTTAGTGCATTAGGTTAGACCATAGGTATAACGAGACTTATAAATATTAAAACATGGTCAGTAAAACCTGCATCAATATATTAGACAATGGATTTCAAAGAGGGAAGATTGACAAGACTTTATTCATCAAAAGGCACAAAGGTGATATTTTGTTGGTTCATGTTTATGTTGATGATATCATATTTGGTTCAACAAAGGAGCTATGCATTGCATTTAAGAAGTTGATGCATTGGAAGTTTCAAATGAGTTCTATGGGAGAACTTACATTCTTCTTGGGATTACAAGTGAAGCAGAAGAAGGATGGTATATTTATCAGTCAAGATAAATATGCTGCTGAAATTTTAAAGAAGTTTAGGTTTACAGAAGTCAAGACTGCAAGCACACCAATGGAAACTCAAAAGCCTCTACTCAAGGATGAAGATGGTGAAGAAGTAGATGTCCATATGTATATATCAATGATTGCTTCATTGATGTACCTTACATCGTCTAGTTTATACAGTGCTTTTTCAACCTTATATACTCTATTTGGAAAGTCTGGATCTTCAAATCCTGTTGGGACATACATACACATCTTCTTTAATATTCCCATAGAGAAAAGAACTTTTTACATCCATCTGATACACTACAAAATCTTTAAATGAAGCATAGGCTAGAAATAGTCTAATTGCTTCAATTCTTGCAACAGGGACAAAGACTTCATCATAGTCAATCCCTTCTTCTTGTGTGTATCCTTGAGCCACCAATCTTGCTTTGTTTTTTTTTTATCACAATTCCTCTTTCATCCTTTTTATTCCTGAAAACCCATTTAGTGCCAATATCTCTATCTCCATTAGGTAACTCCACCAAAGTCCAAAATTCTTGTATCCTGAATTGTAGAAGCTCTTCCTGCATAGCCTCTAGCCAGCTTGGATCCTTCAAAGCTTGAATTATCTTCTTAGGTTCTTCTTGTGATAAAAAGTAAGCAAACAAATAGTTTTGAAGGTCTTTATGGGTTGTTCTTTGTTTAATAGTACTAATAAACCCATGTTCCTTCAGGTTCTTTGACATGTTTCTTGTTTGTGTAGCTGATTACACATCTCCAATCACTTGATCAAGAGGATGATCTTTTTGGATTCTTGTAATTGGAGTAGGACTGACTGGAATTGTTTTATCCAAATTCTTCAAGTCATCCCTTTCAACATCATCTTCATCACTACATGAGTAATTAAAAATGCTAAAATATTCCAAAGCAAACATTTCTGGATCAAATGAAGGTTCAATGATTGCTATTTCACCAACAGCATTAACTTTTATACCAGCACCATTAACATTTTAACTAAGAGTATTAACACTGTTAGTGTTGTTTCTATCACTAGTAATATTAACAGTCTTAGTGCTGTTAACATTATCATCCTTCTCTTGATCATCACTTTCACTTTCTGTATTTTGGATCTTCATTAGCCTTCTTTCTATCATCACTTGAAGGTTTGGATCCATCTTCTTGAGAACTCTTTGGATCTTGGGAAAATGGTGGATCAGCAGTCCATAATGGTAGCCGAATGTAATCTTTACATGGTCTTGTCTCCCTTCTAGCTTGATCTGCATTATCACTTACTTTTGTACCTGAAAAACTATTAGACTGTGTACTTGCAACAACTGGCTTATAGTTCATTGTTCTTGTTAGTGCATCAATATCAAATAGCCAATCTGGTTCACTACCTACAACATTAGGTGTACTTTCACTAAACCTAATACCCTTATCATGCTTGTTTCGTTACACCTATTCGCCTTAGCTATCGTGTAGTCTTAGTTTATGGTCGGGAAGTCACAATTTGCCAAAGTTTGATGTTTGAGTAGAGAGATTCAGGAATCATGCCTACGTCAAAGACATACAGTTGAAGATAATTGAAGACCCCTCATATTCTCCATATATGTTAATCTCAAGTGGGGGGATGTTTTATCTTTTTATTGTAATAGTTATAATTCAAAAAAAATTGTTTATTAGTTTATGTTATTAAAGTGCAACGTTATAAGCACTATGTTATGAGCTTATTAAATTAGCATCAAGGAGGCCACCTCGGTCACATTTGAAAATTTGAGTTGGTGACGTGATTACACCAAAACTTTGAAGAACAGGTAATGTGCTCATCATGACGTCCGCTAATGGCACATTTACTTGATACATCATGACCCGGTTTCTTCATCTTGAATCTTGAACTTTGGATGGATGGTGGGCAGTGAAAACTTGGTTATAGTTTAAGGCTATTCGTTTGTTATTTTTCATTTTACACCATTTATGTGAATCTCATGTCTTACCCTACCATTTAGTCATGAAGCGTGTCTAAGTAATGAAGCGAGCAATCATTGGTGTCTTGGCCATGAATTTGGTAATGTATCATTGGTTTTGTCCACTTTGCCATGGCAAGTTAGTAATGACAATTCACCCTTGCCTATATAAAATATTCACCCAATATTTCCTTTGAAGAGATTTGTTTAACCGACAAGCTTATGATAGAATACATGCTATGACTGTGCGTTGAGTGATCACCCCGAAATTGACACATACATTAGAGAGAAAGAGTATGAGTGTTTGTTCCCATTTCGTGAGGTGTTCGGCTTTGATTTATTCTAGCATAAAATTTTTAATCTCATATCTTCCATGTAACTTGGGGGATATCCTTTTAGAAATTATTCTAATAAGGTCTACTTGAGGGCAAGTAGAGTTCAAGTGGGGGGATATTTTATAACATCAAATAATCCTTATTTTTAAGTGTCAATTTCCTCGATTATGCTCATATTTTATATTGTTTATATGGATATATGCTCTTATTTCTTTATATTTTGTTTCCAGGTTATATATAAGCATAAGAGCTAAAGAGACGCGGTATTGGAGATGCACTTTGATGATTTATACCTTAGTATGCTCTCATGGAAGAAGATACCGCGTAACTCACACTCTCATTTATGCCGTAGCTATGAATTCAAATATGAATACCAAGTCAACACTAGTTACGGCGTAACTATCAACTCAAGTTACGCCGTAACCATCTAGGTCATGATGAATTCCGTGCCTCCATTAGTTATTCTGTAACCCGCAACATTAGTTACGGCGTAAGCAGTGCTATGAATGTCTTCATGGGATCTTTAAAGATTACGACATAGCCACTTGTTGAGATTAAGACGGAGCTGAAGAGATTACGGCGTATCCATCCATAAGGTTAAGCCGTAACCATCACTACGAGAATGGAAGAAAGAGGATATATGATTTATGGCTTAACCACATTATAAGGTTACGTCATAACGAGGTCGGGCCTATAAATACAAGCCCTAAATTCTGCATTTGACATCATTCACGCAACACCAAAAGTCAGAGAACGTGAAGGGGTTCCACAAGGCCGATCTTACACAGCATATGGAGCCATTTCAAAAAGAGAAGTCACAACATTCCATCGATAAGCTTTAGCATTTCTTATTTCATTTACATTTCGATTCATGTCTTCATTTCCTATGTCAAACATTGAATTGAGTGTTCATTTTAATATGATCGGCTAAGCACCTTTGGTGCTAGCATAATTATGATCCCTTAATTGTTTTTTTTATGTTTTCATACTTCTATTATTGCCTCTAGTGTATGCTTGCATAGTTCGCTGGTAGCCACCCTTACTTTGGTAGTTTTTAAGCCCGGTTGTACTTGCTTGTTTAGGAGAATTGACCAAAGGACCCTCGGGAAGTAGGTTGCGAGAGTTGATAAGAATTGACCAAAGGACTATCAATCCCTCTCGTGTAAATTGACCAAAGGATCAACTTTCGGAGGGAGGAACTTAAGAAGTTAGGCATGTGTGTCTAAGATGCTAGTGCTTGGGCACATATTGTTACGAATCTTGCATGTAGGGCACTTAATGACTTAGCATAGATTACCGGGGACCTCGTCAATCCGAAGGGTAATACCTTTGATATAGGGTAGGGATCTGTGTGTAATAGGCCAAACGAATTGACCAAAGAAGTCTGGCGAATTTAAACCCCACTTGAAGTGATAGGAAGTGTTAATTAGAAAACATAGACATAACATGATAGGATGAATAATTA
Organism: Chrysanthemum makinoi; assembly: GCA_910596185.1. Lineage (NCBI taxonomy): Eukaryota > Viridiplantae > Streptophyta > Magnoliopsida > Asterales > Asteraceae > Chrysanthemum > Chrysanthemum makinoi. Next base: position 142,314,184 of record OU343216.1, on the reverse strand, counting down.
GGCTAGCACACTTTCTTCCTACTGTTTACAACTTCATTTCATTTCCGCAATTTCATTTCTTGTTTATTAGTTTAATTAATCTTTCAAATTATTATTCACTTTTAGAACAGTGACACTAGACTTAAAATAGGATCCAAAACTACATAGCTCTTGGGAACGACCTCGGCTTTACCACATTCTATACTATACATGACCGGGTTCACTGCTCGTTAGTGCAATAGATAGACCATAGGTAGATGAGACTTTAGAAATTTAAATCCTGGTCAGAAATCCTACATCATGGAGGTCCCATAATGTTAGGAATTAGAAATTCCCGGTATTAAAGAGTCGGTCACCTCAAGTATATGTAATCGTTAGAATGCTCGTAGTCGTAGTTATATTTAGGTTAGTAGTATTTAGTTAAGTAACACCGTGGAGGATGGACGGGTCTTTACCCTTGTATGCACGATCGTTGTGTGGCGATTTATGTAAGACTATAAATACTCTCTACCTCCCAAGGTAGAGAGTTGGAGCTCATAATAATATCTTTCACTTTCTCTCACTAAGTTCCCTAAACCTCTAACTTTCTCTCTCTAGAATTCCACTTATACGCCACTTTGTGTTAATGGTTTGATGTGTATGTGAAATCCAATATCCTTCAATTGGTATCAAGAGCCATGGTTAGATCATATCTTGCACATCTTTGGATTTCTAGTGGTTTTTAGGTGGTTTTGAGTTTGAAAAAGTTTAGTGGTTTTTGCATCATTTGGTTGATTTCTTGTGTTAAAGTTTGGATTTTGTTAGTACTTTTATGTTTAGAATCATCACAAGTGTTTAGGTTTTCATTTGGTAAGCTTGAATCATCTTGGTTGGGTTGTTTTGGATTGAAAAGTGATGTTTATGTGGTTTTTCTTGCTAGCGACTTAACTCACGGATTACTTTCTTCGTAGCGACTTGCTTTACAAATTTGTAGCGAGTTACAGTTTTAGACCTAGCGACTTAGACCTAGCGATTTACGATGTACAAGTAGTGGACTCTCCACTACGAAGGTAATGGTGGTAGCGACTTGGTGTGTAGCGAGTTGCTCTTTAGCGACTTGTATCTTTAGCGACTTGAGTAGCGAATTGCTGCCAAAATTTTGCTAGCGACTACGGGTAGTGACTTGGTTAGCGACTTTGACGTGAGTAGCGAGTTGCTCTTTAGCGACTTGTATCTTTAGCGACTTGAGTAGCAATTGCGAAATTTTGCTAGCGACTTGAGGCTTAGCGAGTTACTACTTAGCGACTTGCATTTGTCTAGCGACTTGGGACTCTAGCGATTTAGTGGTATAGCGAATTAAGTGTTAGCGACTTGGTGCATTATCTTCTAGCGACTTGGGTGATTGTTTACGGTTTTCTCTTGATTTAGTAAAATCCCGTGAAAGAATCTATTTCCCGGTTTAATCATAGAGTTATAAAATCCCGTATAATCTGCTAACATGTCTACCAACGTTCCTACTATCATCTCCACATTGCGAGGATGTTCAAGCAGTGGGTCGATACTCGTCCACCCATGCTTGACAGAACCGCCTACGATTCTTGGGCTCAACGAATCGATTATGCTGCCTTGGAAAGGAAAATGGTGTCAACATTCTCAAATCCATTGATGAAGGACCATATCGAGTTGAGACGACTAGAGACATACTTGATACAAATGAAGATGGTACTCTGTTTCACGGAATGGACAGACCTAAAATGTATGATGAGCTTGATGATAAGGAGAAAAAGAGATTCGATCACGATATCGGGCTTCAAACATTGTTCTTCAAGGTCTTCCTAAAGACATCTACAAGCTGATCAATCATAACACCGATGCAAAGGCAGTATGGGATAATGTTAAGATGCTTCTCTCGGGTTCAGAATTAACTATGGAAGACAGAGAATCCCAACTCTATGACGAATTTGAACACTTCAAGATGAAACCAGATGAGAGTGTCTATGAGTACTATGTGAGATTTCATAAGTTAGTGAATGACATGAGGAACATCAGAATGACTATGCCTAACATTCATTTGAACTCAAAATTTGTGAACAACATGAATCCCGAATGGCACAAGTTTGTCACATTTGTGAAGCTCACTAAAGGATTGAAGAATACAAACTATGAGCAACTCTATGCCTTCCTCCTTGAGAATGAGAGACATGCTATGTTTGAAAATTGATTCTCAATCAGTTCAAAACCAACCAGGGAGAGACAAGCTCGTCTAATGACTCAACCGCCTTCTACTCAAACATCGGAATCACAACCAAAGCATCACAAGTCATACCCTTGGGTAATGGTAATCACAAACTCATTCATGATCCTATGTTCAAACAAGCGATCTTTGATGCACGTGGGTAACTTCATTAATCAACTAGCTCTTCTGATTAGTCAAAACATGAATTCTCTCCCACATACCAACAACAACCTCGAAGCACATCTAACCCACACAATCAAGCCACTATTAAAGATGGAAGGATCGTGGTGCAACCAGTTCAGGGAAAGACAGGTATGATCGGGGAAGAGGTGGAGCTGGTAGAGGTTATGTTGGCAACGAGAATCGAGGAAGGAATGGTAACCAAGGTCAAGCTAAGCCAATCAAATGTTATAACTGTGGTGGTGAGGGACACATTGCAAGGAACTGTACATCTCCAAAGCGTCCAGAATCTTGATTACTTGAGAGATAAGATGCTGCTGGTACAAGCTCGGGACAATGGTGCTGCTTTGGATGAAGAGGAATTGTTGTTTCTAGCTGAGGGCAATGCCAAGACTTATGATGCAGATGTGGATGGCGGCCTATTCGGGAGATAGGTCACAATCATCAGAATGCCTTTCAAGTCGCTGATTGTGATGCATACGACTCAGATGTGGATGATGGACCTCGGCACACACAATTTTTATGGCTAGCATTTCTCCAATGGTTTCTCCCAAGGTCTCTTCTTCACCACTAGCTGGCCCATCCCAAGACAAACTCATCTCAGAGGTATTAAAACTATACGATGATGTTGATGTGCAAAAGATGCATGACAAAGTACATTCAACTGAAACTATTGAATCAAATGTTGAAAATATGGGTAATATCAATATTATCCCATATGATCAATATGTGAAACAAAGTGAAAGTGAAATTGTACCAAGTGATGCATCTTCTGCGATCAACAATGACTATGTTTTTGATGAATACCTGCATGTGCCCCGATGATTCGTAATTTCGAACTAAATGCCTATAAAGAGCGTGTTGCTATTTATGAACAACGTGCTAAGTTTGAGTTGACCACTCGTGGCGGAAATGGATGACCAAGTGCGTACAATCATTAGAAAAAGTAATTTTAGAGAAGAAGTATTGAAACAAGAATTAAATTCCTTGCAAGAAAAACTTTCTAAAACAGCTAAGCAAAAACAAGAACTTCAAGAAAATGTGAAAATGCTTAAGCAAGAATTTAATGCAAAGGAATCAAAACTCTTGAGAGATTTTTCTAATCTGAAAACTTTGAAAAACAAACTTGAAAACAAGTTGTACATACAAGGAAACACCATTCAGATTGCTCACATGGTCACTAAACATAGAGTTCTAAGCGATAAGCATAGTGTTCCCATTATAGATAAACCCAACCACGAGTACGGAAAGATAGCAAAATGCTCAAAGGTGATCTATGATGGCAATGAGATTCTTAAACCTAGACGAAACCTAGTTGCGTTGAGTGCACTGAGGAAGATAAGAAATCAGATGAAGTCACTAGGGAAAGGATGAACAAAAAATTAGATGATCCTAAATGCAAAGAGAAAAAATAATTATCACTCCCCATGACTACAAAAGGAAAACTGGATTTCCTTGAACATGTTTAAGCCTCAGACATTGTTGATTCCCGAACAAGTTTTACGGAAAAGGATTTAGATAAGCGAAAGCTGAAAATATTGTTGAAACAAACCCTCCCCTATGGAAAATGCCTAGAGCGACCGTGTATCCTCCTAATACACCAATGCATCTTGTTCCTAGAAAAATTGCCACTAAAAGCAAGACCTTAATTAGCCAATATGTTATATTTCAACTATTTGTTGATTTTGAGAAAACTTGCAAGAAAAGGATCACACCCACTGGTATAACGGAAGGAGAAAGGGGTTTTGAGCAAATGAAAGAATGTTATTTAACTGAGGTCATGCCTTTCTTTAAACTTCTGAAAGATCACTTTGAGAGTCTTAAAAAGGGGATAGAAACTGATATCAAGGGAATGGAAAAGGAATTTGATGCAATGGTAGTTGAAGTTAGTGATTATGAGCGTGCACTAAAATATAATGAGATTGAGAGGAAGAACTTGCATACCTTAAATGAGACTCTTATTACTGAATGTGTTGCTCAAGATATGTTTTTCCTTTGCTTCAAATTGCTCTATTAATGCTTCCAAATTTCATGAACTATCTGTGGCACTGAAAGTCTCCCATGATCGTGTCATTGAGCTTGAAAAACTAATTCTAAACTAAACGAGAAAATTGAACTGGATGATCACGACAATTTGGTTAAACATTTTTCTAAACTGGAAGTTGAGCATTTTAATTTACAACTAAAATATCAACATCTTAAAGAAAATGTCAAAACTTCAAATATCAAGACATCCTCGGATGCTCCGAGTTTGATGCGATTTTCAAATTAACAAACGTGATGAACGATTCAAGCTCGATTGCAACACGATCGAAAGTTGAAAGCCCAAATCTCTCAATTAAAGGGTCAAACGAACAATATGGCAGGCTCCCAAATGCCTCCTCCTTTAGATTCTCCGAATTCTCAAACTTTTCATCTTCAAAACTTAGTTGATGCCTTACAAAAGGAAAACGAGAGTTTTCTAGAAGAAAATGAAAAAGTTAAGCGACATTTTAAAGAGTTATATGATTCAATAAAAGTCACCCGTGACCAAAACAACAAAAAATTAACGTCTTTACAAAAGGAAATTGAGAATCTTAGAAGTCGGAAATGGGAACGCCACTTGTTTTCAATAAGAATGTTGTCTCAAAGTCACCCTTAGACTGCAAATACACTGTGAGAGTTAAATATATTCCTCCTCATCTTAGGAATAATGAACATGCTTTTCATGAATCTGTGCTCACCTTAAGGATAGTCTAGAATGTCTCCGTGAGATTGTCGAAGAGGATTTCATTAACAAACCTCTTGATAGTGAAATTAGGTTTGCTTGCCTCCCGGCCAAACGATCTCAAGAGTTGCTAGAATGTGTAATTGCAACATGTCCCAAATCCTTAACCTTAGGTGCAAAAGGCAAAGCTTTGATGCCTTGTTCTATGCCTAGTGCCAAGCAGGAAATCCGTTCTATGCCCATTCTTAAGAAAGGAAACACTAATGTGCCTTCAAGTAGTTGATTCGGATATGTTAGTGCTAAGAAAGTGAACTTTAGTGTGCCTACAAAAAGCTCAAATCACAGTCTTAAGAAAGTATACACTAATGTGCCTTCTAGTACTTCGGATCCTTGCACATCAAGTTCAGGAATGCAAAAATTAGATCAACCAACTAATGTTCCCATTCCTCTACAGAGTAATCGGTGACTTTAAAGCGGCGGTCAAAGTCTCAAGACAATACAAGGAATGATAGGACCTTGCAAGCTAAGAATGTGCATTGGAAGAGAGTAGAAGACCAATCTAGGAACTTTAAGCTTGAGTTGAATAAAAGGAATCGTGTTGATTCTAGTATTAGCCTTAGGCGTCTGTAATTAATTAATTATGATACTATTTGCAAACCTTGTAATGATGTCTGCTTGAATTATGTTGCTAATCATGAATGTGGTGTAAATGCTTTGTCTAATCTTTGTCAAATGCCCAGTTAAAATTGTTAATGCTAATAATCGTGCAAATAAGGCAAAAAGGCAAAAACGAAAGATTGTTAGAAAATAGTGGAAACCCACAGGAAGAACTTTTATAAAGATAGGTTATTATTGGATACCTTTTGGCCATAAGAATAATCAGTTTTGTTCTCAAACTGCTAAGATTATGCCCCTTAGAAAATGGATGCCTCTTGGTAGAACTATTCCCTTAAGAAGTGAACATACTTTGAATAGGTCAAATACAGACACCAACATTGCATCTATTCCCAATGATTCCATTGCTTCTTCTTCTGATATGGATGTTTCTATTTCTGATGTGGGTGTTCCAATTCCTGTTACTAACCAAGTGGAACCCATTCTTGCATGGGGATCCCAATTATCGATTATCCATTCTTGTGCGTGTTCAACTGCGGATCATTCAAATCGTTACGTGGTACGGACTCAGGTTGTTCCAAGCATATGGCCGGAGACCGGTCGGCTCATGAACTTCGTGAGCAAATTCATCGGGACTATTAGATTCGGTAATGATCATTTCGGTGCAATTATGGGTTATGGTGATTATGTTGTTGGTGATAGTGTTATCTCTAGAGTATACTATGTGGAAGATCTTGGTCATAATCTTTCTCTGTTGGTCAATTCGTGATTCGATCTAGAAGTAGCCTTCAGAAAACATACTTGTTTTGTTAGAGAACTTGATGGTAAGGAACTTTTAAAAGGAACTCGTGGTTCAAATCTTTACACCATCTCTATAGAAGATATGATGAAGTCTTCTCCAATTTGCTTGTTGTCAAAGGCTTCAAAAACAAAGTCATGGTTATGGCATCGACGTCTCAATCACTTGAACTTCGGCACCATCAATGATCTCTCCAGAAAGGACTTAGTTGTAGGTTTACCTCGACTAAAGTATGAAAAGGATCATCTTTGTTCAGCATGTCAATTGGGAAAAAGCAAGAAGTATGCCCATAAACCCAAACCTACTAACTCTGTCATAGAAGTTCTTCATACAATTCATATGGATTTATGTGGACCAATGAGAGTGCAGAATATCTTTGGGAAGAAATATGTGTTAGTTATAGTTGATGATTACTCTAGATTCACCTGGGTCAAGTTCTTAAGGACAAAGGATGAAACTCCGAATATCATCATCAAACTCATCAAGCAGTGCAGTTCGACTTAACAAAACCGTCGAGAATTATCCGGACGGACAATGGCGAGTTTGTTAACAAACAACTTAGTGAATTCTATGAAAGCATTGGAATCAGCCATCAAAGAAGTGTTCCACGAACTCCTCAACAGAGCGGTGTAGTTGAAAGACTAAATCGAACTCTTGTAGAAGCCGCTAGAACAATGTTGATTTACTCAAAGGTTCCAATGTTTCTCACGGGTGAAGCTATTGCCATTTGCATGCTACACACAAAATCGTTCCCGATTCACACTTGTTCATGGAAAGACACCATATGAACTTGTCCACAACAGAAAACCTAATCTCTCTTTCCTTCGTGTGTTTGGTGCATTGTGTTATCCAACTAATGAGGGTCAAGACTTAGGGAAACTTAGGGCTAAAGCCGACATTGGAGTATTTGTAGGATATGCACCAAACAAAAAGGGATACCGAATCTATAACAAAAGAACCCGAAATATCATGGAAACCATTAACGTTACGTTTGATGGTGGTGGTCAAATGGCTCTGGACAATCCATTTCGGGACCGCACTTCAAAACAGTCCCATTGGTTCATCCCTTGTTCCAAACTCTTCTCAAGAAACTCCATATGTACCTCCATCCGAAGATGATTTAAAGAAATTGTTTGATCCTATGTTTGATGAACTTTATGATTCAATTACTAATGAGGTGTTGATCCCTACAACAGAGGATGCTCATATTCTTGTGAATGAAGTCAATCCTTCCTCTCAATATCTTTAAGTCAAGAAGCACCTGCTGTGATCCTTGATCTCATCAACAAATCATCATTCTTCAAATGTACATCATGGAAATGTTTATGGCATCAATGATGAAGTAAATCCCTTTGCTACTCGAAGATGCTCCATTTGAAAACATATTTGCTCCTGAATCATCATCAGAACCATCTTTATCAGGAGACATCGACTCTGCTACCTCGGTCCCTCAACAACTACCACATGAACACCTCAGAAAATGGACTCACGATCATCCATTAGACAACATCATTGGAAATCCCTCTCGTCCTGTATCAACCCGGAAACAACTTGCAACCGATGCCTTATGGTGCTTCTTCAACTCCGTACTATCTAAGATCGAACCAAAAGATGTTAAAACCGCCATGAATGAAGATAGCTGGTTCAATGCCATGCAAGATGAAATTCATGAGTTTGATCGACTTGATATATGGGAGTTAGTACACGCTCAGGATGCTATGATTATTGCTCTTAAATGGATCTTCAAAGTGAAACTTGATGAGCATGGTGATGTGTTGAAGAACAAGGCTCGATTAGTTGCTAAAGGATACCGTCAAGAGGAGGGTATAGACTTTGAAGAATCTTTTGCTCCTATTGTTCGAATCGAGGCAATCGAATCTTTTGGCTAATCTTGCTAGTAAGAACATGGTAGTCTATCGGATGGATGTGAAGCGGCATTTGAACGGAGATCTTAAAGAAGTCGTCTACGTCAGCCAACCTGAAGGATTTGTGAATCAAGAGCATCCTACTCACGTTTATCGTCTGAAGAAGGCTCTTTACGGTTTAAAGCAAGCTCCAAGGGCATGGTATGATACACTGTCAAAGTTTCTTCTATCTGCCGAATTTAGCAAAGGAGCGATTGATCCTACATTGTTCACCAGGAAGTCGGGCAAACATTTAACTCATGTTCAAATTTATGTTGATGATATTATTTTTGCCTCGAGAGACCCAATGGAATGTGATCGGTTTTCTAATGAAATGAGTTCAAAGTTTCAAATGTCAATGATGGGACAAATGTCATTTTTCTTGGGATTACAAATCTCACAAAGTCCGGAGGCATTTTCATAAATCAATCTAAATATGCAAATGAGATTTTAAAGAAATTTGGATTTGATTCAAGTGACCCTGTTGACACCCCATGATTGATCGAACCAAACTAGATGAGGACCACTCAGGGATCATGATTGACCAAACGAAATATCGTAGTATGATTGGATCCCTGATGTATCTCACGGCTAGTAGACCGACATCTTGTTATTTGTTTGCATGTGTGCTAGATACCGGGCTAAGCCTACTAAAAAGCACCTTGAAGCGGTTAAACGGGTCTTTCGGTATCTCCAAGGAACCATCAATATGGGACTTTGGTACCGAAGGACACCGGTATGTCACTAACGGCCTATGCGGATGCGATCATGCGAGTTGTCAAGATACTCGTCGAAGTACATCCGGAGGTGCTCGTTTTGGGTGATAAGCTTGTGAGCTGGTCTTCAGAGAAGCAAATGAGTACTTCTATTTCCTCTACAGAGGTGAATACATAGCCATGTCATCATGTTGTGCTCAAATCTTATGGATGAGATCTCAATTATCTACTATGGCTTTGAATTCAACAAAATCCCTCATCTTTGTGATAATAAAAGTGCTATTGCTCTCTCATGCAACAACGTTCAACACTCAAGAGCAAAGCATATCGACATTCGACATCATTTCATCAGGAACAAGTGGAAAAAGGTGTGGTGGAACTATATTTTGTGAGGTCTGAATATCGGTTAGCGACATCTTCACCAAAGCTCTTCCAAGAGAACGTTTTGAGTTTATTCTTCCTTGACTTGGCTCGAAAAGCCTTCAACCGAAACACTCAAGCGTCTTCGGGAGGAAGACGAGGAGTAAAGGTCTATCTTCATCTATCTCTTGTATATATTTATCCAAAAAGCAAAATACAAAATTATAAAACCCTATAAAACCAAATAGAAAATTATAAAACTTTCAAAATCCATAAAAATCTGAAAAAAATTCGAAAAATCTTCAAAAATATTGTCAATTTGTCATGTTTTTCTCGGTTCGATAATATCTACGGTCTTTGTGTTGTCATTCAAAGAATGACACGGGACTTTAGATGTTGTTCGAATTAAAAAAAAAAAAAAAAAAAATCAAAAAATCAAAAAATATTTTTGGGAGAAAGAGAAACAATGGTTTATTGTCATTTTCAGGCAATAACCGGTTTTAAAAGAAAGAACAGAGCCATGTTTTATCATGTTTTCAAATTCCATGCTCTGATTCTATAAACATTTATCTGTTGAAAACTAAATGCTTTGAAAAATAACTCGGTCTCTATTTTTGATAATCATCGGGACTTATTTGTCAAAATCTCTATCTCTCAATCAACAACCTATGTCATTGATTGAGGGGAGAATGATTTCAATTAAATTAAAAGTTATTTGGCATTCAATTGTTTTCAAAAGATAATCATGCATGTTTAACCAATGGAGTTTAAAATCTCAAAATCAGATCCTTATCAGTTAAAGCGCTTTCATAATCAAGTCACAATTCTCCTTAAAAGCTTTCAAAATCAATTTAAATCTATAAGAGATCACAAATCTCAAATGATTTGATAATTGTGATCGGTGGAGAAGTTGTGATTTAAATAGGATTTAAACTGATAATTCGATAAATGGTTTTTAAGTGATTACATGTTTGCCTCCCCGTAAGTGACAAACGATTTCAAATTTTCCATGCACATGTTGAGGGGAGCATCTATCTTAAACCACAATGATTTGAAACGTGATCACTTATCTCAATGTGGAGGTTCCCTCTAGTATGTGCAAAACTCTTTTCAAATCTCGAGGCACATATTGAGGGGAGCAAAATCATGAAAACCTCATCCTTCCCCAAAATGCTTTATCTACTTGATTCGATTAGGGAAGTGATGTTGATATTTTTAGAAAATGGTAATCAAAGAAGTTAATTCTTTCTCTTGCCTCCGTGTGGAAAACTATTTCAAATACTTGATTCACATGTTGAGAGGGAGTTCTTCTTCTAAAAATATCAAAAACAATTCAGGTACAAAATGCTTTGATAAAATATCATAAGTATCCGGATTGATTTTCAAATGGTTTTCAATTGGTTCCTATGGCAGATGAACAATACCAAAAGACCGACCAACTTTACATTATGTATGGTGATATAAGGACGATAAGGTTAGGTATGTGTTCCCATGATCCGCCAGAACCGGAGGGATCTACCCAGGACTATCCACTAGTTAGTGTAGAGTTCTTAGGTATGATGATAAAAGGAGAAAAATGAGATATGTGAAGAGTGCGGACTAAAGACCGAGCTAGTCTGGAATAAACCCAACAAGGTTCTAGCTATGAAGTCTCGGTAAGCACTGAAGGGGTTGAAGAATTAACAATAATTGAATGAGAAAAAAAACAAAAACAAAAATATTTTTTGGGAGAAAGAGAAACAATGGTTTTTCATTTTGGTAACAACCGGTTTGAAAAGACAAGGAACATGACCCATGTTTTATCGATTTCTAAACCACTCAATTCTCTAAGGACTTTATTTCTAAAACTAAATGCTTTGAAAAATAACTTCGGTCTCTATTTTTGATAAATCGGGACTTATCTCAAAATCTCTATCTCTCAATCAACAACCTATGTCATTGATTGAAGGGAGAATATTTCAATTAAATTAAAAAGTTATTTGGCATTCAATTGTTTTCAAAAGATAATCATGCATGTTTAACCAATGGAGTTTAAAATCTCAACATCAGATCCTTATCAATTAAAAGCGCTTTCATAATCAAGTCACAATTCTCCTTAAAAGCTTTCAAAATCAATTTAAATCTGAGAGATCACAATTCTCAAATGTTTTGATAATTGTGATCGGGAAGAAGTTGTGATTTAAATAGATTTAAACGATAATTGATAAATGGTTTCTTAAGTGATTAGCATGTTTGCCTCCCCGTAAGTGACAAACGATTTCAAATTTTCCATACACACATTGAGGGGAAGCATCTATATTAAACCACAATGATTTGAAACGTGATCACTTATCTCAATGTGAGGTTCCCTCAGGTATGTGCAAAACTTTTTTCAAATCTCGGCATATTGAGGGGAGCAAAATCATGAAAACCTCATCCTTCCCAAAATGCTTTATCTACTTGATTCGATTAGGGAAGTGATGTTGATATTTTAGAAAATGGTAATCAAAGAAGTTAATTCTTTCTCTTGCCTCCGTGTGGAAAACTATTTCAAATACTTGATTCACATGTTGAGGGGGAGTTCTTCTTCAAAACAAATATCAAAAACAATTCAGGTACAAAATGCTTTGATAAAATATCACAAGTATCTGGATTGATTTTTCAAATGGTTTTCAATTGGTTCCTATGGCGGATGAACAATACCAAAAAGACCGACCAACTTTCCATTATGTATGGTGATATAAAGACGATAAGGTTAGGTATGTGTTCCCATGATCCACGAACCGGAGGATCTACAGGACTATCCACTAGTTAGTGTAGAGTTCTTAGGTATGATGATAAAAGGAGTAAAATGAGATATGGGAAGAGTGCGGACTAAGACGAGCTAGTCTTGGAATAAAACCAACAAGGTTCTAACTATGAAGTCTCATTCGAAGGGTTGAAGAATTAAAAGGAATTGAATGAAAAAAAATCAAAAATCAAAAATATTTTTGGGAGAAAAGAGAAACAATGGTTTATTGTCATTTAGCAATAACCCGGTTTTAAAGAAAGAAACGAGCCATGTTTTATCATGATTTCTAAGTCCATACTCGATTCTATAAACATTTATTTGCTAAAAACTAAATGCTTTGAAAAATAACTCGGTCTCTATTTTGATAATCATCAGGACTTATCTGTCAAAATCTCTATCTCTCAATCAACAACCTATGTCATTGATTGAGGGGGAGAATGATTTCTATTTATAAACCTATGTTTCACACAATGTGGAAAGAGAGATTATATCTTGAGTCCTACGCATTATCCTTGTGGTATTGCCAGAACATCTGAGTGATGTGTTTACATATTCACTGTGAAGATGGAAAGCCTTCCGGAGCCAACATCTAACAAGCTCCTGGTAGGTGGCATGTGAGATCTATTATACAGTTCAACCATGTGACAAGCTGAAGCGAAACAATGGGGCGATTCAATCTTTTGAATCAATCCTGGTTCAGGTTATGGATTGACGGATACCTTTGAAAAACCGGTCTTTGTGCTTTAAAACTCTTTTCATTAGCACGTCGACCGTGTACTAATTTTTCAAATCAAAAGGTGGTTTATGATTGATAATTGATTTTCATTAAAACCTTCGTTATATTGCAAAAACAATTTCTATTGAGCAATACACGATTGTTTTTCAATTATCTTTTCATCAATCGCTGGGCGTAAATTATTTGGTTCACTCACTCTGTGTTGTCTTCTTTGAGGCGTTCGGTTTGAGAACAGCTAGAGCAGCTGCGAAACCCTGTCAAGGAAATTCTTGAATTATACCGATCACAGGCGGTACTTATGCTGATCAACGAGGAACCGTGGTCCGTGTACCTCAATTCATCGAAAGTGATCAAAGACACTTTCGTGCGCTTATTGCTAACTGTCTTATGCAGGTACACCCCGGCGTTTGCGGTGATCGGAATGAAGCGGTCAATCCATAGCCGCATGCTCACCTAACACATTCATCTCAAAAGAAATCATGATTAGTGCATCAATGACTCTGATATTTCACTCCATGCTTACGCTGCTGCCAATATCATGAATCAACGAATGCTTCGCTACTCGATGAGAATATATCATGATCCCGAATGTGAGCATGTCGGTCCGAATGTCACAACATCACATAATACCAACACCACAATGGATGTATATGAGATTTTCTACTAGTGATGATCTCAAAAAGCTGGCTCAACATTATTATCCGTGGATCAGTAAAGACCTCCCCTTTGGATTAACCAAACATGCAATGAGTGGAATCAATGACTACGAGCTTTGGAGCAAAGTACTACATCAAGAATGCAAGATCAATTGTTAATGTAATATCTGATTGTATTCAATGTCATTTTAGTATATGTTTGAGGTGACCTCCCTTAGGGGGAGATTGTTAGGAATTAGAAATTCCGGTATTAAAGAGTCGGTCACCTCAAGTATATGTAATCGTTAGAATGCTCGTAGTCGTAGTTATATTTAGGTTAGTAGTATTTAGTTAAGTAACACCGTGGAGGACGGACGGGTCTTTACCCACTGTATGCCTGATCCACAGCCCGTTGTGTGGAGATTTATGTAAGACTATAAATACTCTCTACCTCCCAAGGTAGAGAGTTGGAGCTCATAATAATATCTTTCACTTTCTCTCACTAAGTTCCCTAAACCTCTAACTTTCTCTCTCTAGAATTCCACTTATACGCCCACTTGTGTTAATGGTTTGATGTGATTGTGAAATCCAATATCCTTCACATAAACATGGAATTTTCCCCTATATATAAGGGACCATCGCCGTTTTAAGGAACTGTCACCTGTTTAAGGGACCGTCCCCAGATCAGCAGTCATGATCTACTTTACTTTTTGCTTTTTTTACACCACCATCTAACTCAACCTATATTTCTCTGTATAAGTAAACACAATTTGAATTTCTAGTTCTTCTCATGCATGATTTGCATCATTTAGTACACTCTTTGGCTATATAATCCTCTTCCTCTTCACTCATCTTCATGACACAAATCTTATTCTTCTTCCTTCTCAAATCTTCACAATGTCATCATCTAGGAACCAAAAGATTTTCGTCAAATCCATATGGAGGAAGAAACAAACTCTTGAAAATCCCACTCAGAATGATCCTACCATCACAACTAACACATTCCTAAATGATACTCCACAACCTTCCTTTATCAAAGAAGCACCATCTTTTCCCTTTTCCTTCTTTGCTTCACAATCTATCAATAAATCCTCCTGTTCCTCACAAATGAATCACACTCTACCACCACTTACACCAACTCAAGTCACAAATGAAACCTCCCAACAATCAACTAGGACTCTTGAATTCTCCACTCTCATTGAATTGCATCTTCTAAATTCAATCATTGCTCAAAGACAACAACCACCACCTGTGGACTATCATCCAACTCTAGATCAAGTTAACCTTCATGGGAATTATTGCTTATGTTGCATCTATAACGGGAACCAATTTCAATTTCTCCAACATGATATTGATTTCATCACATCTCTTCTCTTGGCTCATCGATTTCCACCACCTCCAAACACTCCCATACCACCACCCTTCCCTCCACCATCTAACTAAACATGCTACTTTTTTAGTTCTAAATAAATTCACTTCATCTTTTGGGTCAAGAAATCCTAGGGGACTAGACTAACTAGGATAGCCTATATTATCTTTTCTTGCATTTTAATGTCATATTGAATGATTAATGGAAGTTTTTTTTTATTAAGTAGTATTATTGTGGGACTTGTGATACTAACTCAATTTAATAATTGCAAAATCAGAAAACTTACCATTCAATCTAAAACTCATCACTGGTTGTGGTCCCCTAAATAGATGGCGGTCCCAAATATATAAAGGACCGTCCATACATATAAAGGACCGTCCACCATTTAATTTGTGTATCTTAAACCTCTCTTTCTGTTTTCTTTAATTATTTCTACGTGTTGGATATATATACATTTGTTCTTGTACACTAACTCGGTTTTGTAGCACAACATCATTGCTCGATTCCCCGTTACCCTCAACAAGGGGGAGCACTAATCAAGGGGTAGCATATGTATCATTGGTTTGTTTTCTTTCAACAGATCGACGACACCTTTTTGATTCTACAAAAAAGGGGAGAAATGGACTAAAACTCATTAAAAACTTCTTTAATTATATTTTTACATAAAATAAGTGTATATTTTATAATCATCAAAAAGGGGAATATTGTTAATACAAATAATGTCAAAAACGTTATTTATATTTTTCGACCTCCATATGTTTTGATAATCACAAAATGTAAAAACATGCTACGTAAATATATACGTAAACAAGTTTTAAGTCGTAGAAGTCCATTTCGACACAATATCACTTAAGCTATGTACAAATAATATATCAAACTTGTTAAGTGATAAAAGAAATATTTTTGTCCTTAAAACTAGCATTTTTATAAATGTTGCAAAACCTTCTTACAAAAATAAATAATACAAATTATTTTTTGTATTTATAAAGAAATGTTTTAATAAGAAAATTATTCAAATCTGGTTTTTCCCGCCAAAGGAGATAGCACCTTCACCAGAAAAATATTTCACCACAACAGGACAAAAATAGGAGCGTCCTAGGGATGGTCCCTTATAGGGGCAACGATCCCTTAAATATAGGGGACCGTCCATGTTAACGGGACCGTCCGTCGCTCCTCTAGCTGGCTATAAATACTGCACTATTTTCAACTGATTTTCACACCTCTTGAGCACACAAACTTTATGTCTTCTTAATCCCTCTTCTTTGATCACATAAACTAGTTTTTATTTGTTTTTAAGTGATCACATTATTTCTCCATCAAAGTGCAAAGAGAAGAACGCTCGTATTCGCCAAGAAATGAAGTGTTATAGAATAGGCATTACACATGTAACCTTTGTTACGATTCTCTTCTTGATCTAAACTCTCGCTATCTCCATTCTTGTATATTGTTAGATCCGACTTGTTTATAAGTCGAGTATTGTCGTGTATGTATAGATGTAGACGAGGTGTAAGTCCGTGAAGTGTTTTGTGTAGATCCGAACGAGGTGTAAGTCCGTGAAGTATTGTGTGTAGATTCGGACGGTGTAGTGTTGTGTAGATTGGTTCTATCTAGGATTAGAACTCGAAAATTTGCTTAGTGTCAGAAATCGGTGAAAGCAACGGTGTATGGTTGGAGCTTGTTGACATAGTGATTGTGAACTCTCGAGTGTGATACTCTGGGGGTGGAGTAGGGCGAAGAAAGAGCTTCATAGCCAAACTACTATAAATCTCTACATATTGGTTTGATCGTTCTTTCTCTTTATTTTCTTTACTTTCATATCTATTATTATTTGTAGTTTTCATTTGTTGTGTTCATTTATTGTTGATTGATATTACATAACTTCGAATCGAAAAGATTTTCAAAAAGAATAAACTTGTTTTAAAACGTAACTTAAAATGGTGAAACTATTCAACCCCTCCTTCTTTTCTAGTTTCTACACCTTGCACCAGTAGCTTGTCTTGCTCCTTGACTTTGTTGATTAGAACCACCAGCTTGACTTGCCCCACTTTGACCCTTGCAGGCTGAAATGTTGATAACATCAAATAGTCCTGATATTCTTAGTTTCAATTTCCCCCATTATGATGACTAATTATGTAAAACCCTAAAAATCTGAGCTTAAGTTTTTCTTAATTATTTGGAGATCTCCTACGTCTAATTAAAAAAATTATGAGCTTAAGAACTATAGGTTATAAATATTTAGCACATCAATTAATGTTATCCTAAGTTGTGTAATTAAACCATCGTAAATTAAAACCTAGCCTAAGTAGTAAAATAAAATGACGCACTACTTGCTCATTTGACACATACACTTTTCTTTTAAAAAATTGAAAACCAAAAATCATACTCCCCCCCTACTCACACGTTGAAATTGTATGGGATAACACCAAATAAAACTATATTAAATATATCCCTAAATAAGATGATTTGGTCTCCTAAATTACCCAAGATTTTCGGCCTAATTCCCTCCCCCTATCACTAATAACCGGACTTTATTCACTCCCCCACAAACCAAATCATTTGAAACCCTAAAACTATTATTCGGCCTCTAAAAAAATCCTCCCATTACCGACCCAAAAATAAACCCTAAAAGCTACCATAGTTTTGCTATCAAGAAGAAGATTAAGAAGTGCTTTGATTCGTGTTTGTGTTTCTTTGGTTTCTCCTTGTTTGAATTCAGCAGCTAGGTACATTAATTCCCTTGTTCTTTTGTATCAGATTCGACACATACATATCACATATAATCAGAAGCAAAACATGTTAATAACTTGTCTAAATGTTATTTGATGGCCTCATTAAATCTGTAAATACGTATAACACATAAACGCCACATAAAATCATAAATTATGTAACTTATATGTCGGCCTGGTGTTTCTGTTTTGGCCTTATGAATTAGATCTGAAACAAGCCCTAAATAGACCTAACATACTCATTAATTTGTTACCTAAAAATCTAGAAAACCCTAGGTATTTAATTAAGTCGATTAGGGTTAAAAGGGTTTAGAGTGTTGTTGTGATTTCATTTGAACAAGCTATCCAGAAAATTAGGTCGGGTTCAAGGAGGTATAAATAAATGATACCAACGTGTTTTTGGGTAATTCTTGAGTCTAAACATAAGTTCAATCCAATTAATTTCTGGAAATATAATGTTCATAACAAATAGAGGTCGGGAAGGGTACTTTTTGAATTTTACAAGTTGGGTGATCAAAGTTGTTAAAGTAAGTCTAGAAATCAGTTGGAATGGCCAATTTTTCATTTACATACCATAAGGTCTTAAGGGCTATAAATTGGTATGGTAAGTATTTAGCATGTTAATTTACTTCTGGAATTTTTGGGGATTTTTGTGAATTTTCTAAAGTGGTCTAACAGACCCATACTTTAAGGGTTTAACAGCAGGTCATTTTCTGTACAGGTCTGGAAAGATGAATTCTTAAACCATACTTATGTTTTGAAATAAAATCTGCAAAAATTTGTAAACTTAATTAACTAATATGGGAACCTCTGGGAATTTTCTCAGATTTATTGGAGCTATTTTGATGTGCCTAAAAATTCATAAGAAACGGGTCCAAAATTGAGGTTTAAAACCTAATATGTAATATAAGTATAACACTAAGTATAAGACAAGTAAAGTTAAGAATAACTTATGTAATGAACACATAAGTGATATATGAATTCTCTTCATGTAGATTTGTTGAAGAGAGAGTAGTCCTCGTCCTCCGTCTTACCTCCCCCATTTCTCATTTACTAAGGTACATATATTTTGCCCTTTATCAGTAAGGGTTTCTCATAACTCTTGACCTTTGATTTCATTTCATTTTTTATGATATTCGCTTGTGATCCCACTTGATATGATTCCTTCGATACGATATTCGTTTGATTATGCCATTTAATGCTTATCCATTTTATTCCCTTTATATATATTATCTTTGATAAACAACCCGTGATCGATACCCTATGTTATTTATATTGTTTGACCAAATCCATTTCCTAAGGTACTAACTAGCCATGGAGGTACCATGGCCATGTCATTGAGGCACCAATGGCATGATGCTATCTGTTGAGGTGTGTATTTGTCCACAGCGTTCCTTTTTGTGCGTATTTGATTATGATTATAATTCCATGCGTAAGTATACTTGCCAAAAGCAAGTGTATAGTTATGTATGATGTTTATTTTGCAGGGAGCGTATGGATGCATCCTAGGTACTCAGTTCAGATATATGTATGTGCCATACACTTTTGGGAGCCGTACACTCCATTTGATTTGATTTGTTATAATATGATATGGTATGATTGATTGATTGATATGATATGTTTGGTTGTTTTAGTTTATTTATGTATCACGTTTAGGCACTTGGGCAAATTCCTTGACAGTTCCGTTATTATTCCTTCATAACCCTTTGATTATTCCTTTATACTATATTCAATCCTTATTTCATTTAACATCTTGATCAGCAGGTTTTCGTTGGATTCGTTTCGCTTGTTCATTTTGATTAATTGCTTTTCGTTATTTATATATGTTCACTAAGCGTTAGCTCAGCCGCATTTTCTTTTCTCTACGGCAGGTATTAAGCGGGATGCTGAGATTGAGTGATGAGAGTAGGAGCTTTTAGTGGACCGACCCAAACTTAGTTTTCCTTGTCATCTGAAACTAGATTGAGATTTATGTTTTGTTTATTTTCTTTTCGTTTAAGAATTTGAGCAGTTTTGTATTTTCTTAGAAGTTAATGATTTCATGACTTGTATTTTATTTATTTAAGACTTCCGCTTGCATTTATTATGTTCTGATTGACACCAAGATGTGACATATTGACCCTTGTCGGGTTGGGGTGTTACAAATTATGCAATATTACATTTGTATATGCTCTTATATCTTAATATTTTGTTTCAGGATAAAAAAAAGAGAATTTGAACGGATTCGACAAAATTATTGGATGAAGTTATGAATATCACAAGGTTACAGCGTAACTAATCATTAAGGTTATGCCATAGATAATTGAAGACTTAGCCAAATTTGCGCATGATGAAGATTACGCCGTAACTAATGAATAGGGTTACAGCGTAAAAATGGAGATTTATTTTAAGAGAGTTTTACGGGCATAACCTACTCTTAAGGTTACGCCATAGGTTGACTAAAGTGTTGACCAAGGGTTAAGGTTACGGTGTAACTTGGTGATGTAGTTACGCCGTAAGTATGGATAATATTTTATTAAAGATCTGTCTTAAGAAGGGTTACGGCGTAACCAATACATAAGGTTACACCGTAACAATGTCGTTCACTATATATACTTGAAGAATTCAGCATCAAAATGATCTCCCCTTTCCCAAACCTAATCTAGGGTTTGGGGAGAGCAATCACAAAAGATTAGTGGAGGATTAGAAGATTAAAGAAATGGAGTTTCATGTAACTAGGAATCATTTTAGTTTCTTTCAAGTTTTAATTCTTTATTCTTTTCAATTAATCGTTCGAAGAATTTATTTTACTAATTTAAGCTTTGATTTCATACTTTATCTTTGTTTCTCTATATAGACGTTTTCTTTGCTTGTTTGTGGACACTCTTGTTTCAGTAGTATCAAAGTTTGGTAGTATCTCTAAAGCTAGGAGAATTGACCATAGGACCCTAGACGAGTAAGTTGCGAGGATTGGTGGGAACTGGCCATAGTAATATGATTTCCTTGTGTGCAAATTAACCATAGGATTACCTATCAAATGGAGAAGCTTAATATGTTAGGGGAAACCTAAGTTCCGAGAGGCCGGGTTTTGCTAGAACAAGTCTATTAGACATGAAACTTAATGAATCTACATAGGTTAACCCACGAACTCTAGAAATCGCATGGTTGTGTAATAACCTCTAGAACATAGGCTAGACGAATTTACCCAAGGAGTCTAGTGACATTTACCCACTATATGGAATAAAAGGAACAAGATTTACGTATACCTTTAGTCTTGATTTGAATCATCATTCCTACTTCTATCCTTATATTTTAATTCAGTTAGTTTAGAATTTTATTATTTATCAAACAACTTTTACTTAATTAAATCTATTTCAATTATAATACCTTATTTCACAAGACCAACAGCTCTGGGGATGACACTCGGATTTACCTAGGCTATACTTCACATGACCGGTACACTACCTATTAGTATGTGTTAGTCCTAGTATCTCTTAGTTTATAAATGTAAAACAGGATGGAAAATGTAAATCAAATTTTTTGCGCCATTGTCGGGGAGCAGTTTTATTTGGGCGATTTAAGGTATTCTCTTTTACTAAAATTTTATGAGTTTTGAAGTTCTAATCTCAGGAATGGAGACATTTGTGGCATTCTACATATGGTAATGAGCTTGTAGGATGAATGATTTAATGCGCAAGGATTTACAGGTACAAGATTCGTTATGATATATCCCTTATCATTATTTTAAATTATTAATACCTTACGCGTAACTTACTGATAAGGTTACGGCGTAAATAATTTTTAAATAATAACCCTAGGGTTTCGTAAAATAGATTACGGCGTAACCAATTTATAAGGTTAAGCCCTAACTTCCAGCTGGTATAAATAATTAGTTCCGGCGTAAAGGTCAAATCTTTAACCGCCGCCGCTACAGTAGAAAATTTTCCGTGAATAATTTTCGTGTTCATTCTAAATCAATCCTAAGGATCTTCAATGGCTGGTAATTGTACCTAAACTCTATCTTGATTTTCATTTTTTAATTTAGGGTTCTTATTATGTTCAATTAATTCGTAGTTTAGGCCCTCTCAAACTCGGATAATGAAATTGGATGTGTTAATTGATTGATATGTCATTCTTATTCATGATATTGCTATTGAATTAGAAATCTATTGATATTAATTATGGGTTTAGACGAATTTTGAATTGAGTAAATTAATTGGTCTAGGCTTTCACATATCGTTTTGATTAGAGTAAAATGGCTTATCTTTTATTACTTAGGGCAAAAATTAAATGGTTACGGCGTAACTATCGACCTATCGTAACCATGGGTAATTTTTCACTTTCTAAAGGATTCTATGGCGTAACCAACAAGATGGGGTTACGCCGTAACTAGTGATTGGATAAATTTGATTAAATACAATAAAAATAAAGTTACCACTTAACCAATGAATAGGGTTACGTCGTAACTTTGTTACAGGTTAATTATACAGCATAACATATATGGTTACGCCGTAACTTAGTTCTGACTATCATCTTACTATAAAAAATTTATTTGTCTTTACAAGAAACAACCCCATCGAATGGCTTAGGTTCAAGTAGCATGAGGGGGACGCAAAGAGGAAGTGTAGAAAAGAGCTTGGAAAACTTCTCCAAAAGGAAATTGATGCACCCGAAGCTCTTAATTTCACTGAGTTTGAAACAGTAAACAATGAAGTGGCAACTAGAAATCTTAAAAGGTTTTTTCAGGTTGTTTATGAGAGTTATAATGGGAAGTTCACTTGCTCAGCTTGGTTGAGGGTGTTTAAGATTCATTAGCCGGTTGTTCGTGAGTATGTTAGGGAGTTCTTAGCGACTTTGTATTTTAAGGATCACATTATCGACTTCGATGAGCCCATTCTCTTCATTCAACTTGGAGGAGAAAGAAGGAAATTGAGCATGAGGGAATTCATTTTGGCTATGGGGTTGTACACCCAAAGGGAGTTGAACTTAAACATGTTTGCTAAATTTTATGGGATTTATAGCAGAGCTAGACCCCACAACTACAATCCAAGGCTTTATTTTGAATAGATCTCCACTGCTGTAGGGTATTCAACTCAGATCCCGCCTTCCTACACCACCATTAGGAGTCCTCTTCACCAATTGGTGCATAGACTCATTACCCTTTCTATCAAAGGAAGGCATGCTACTAGGGAGAAGGTGACAGTTAATGATATCAATTTGTTGCACAACATGGATGGTGGTGATATAGTTGATGTCCCTTGACACTTGGCCAAGTTTATGTCGAGTGGTGCTAAGGGATACTAGAAGAAGAGTATGATTTAGGGAGCCTACTTTATTGGAAGGCTTGCTATGGGATTTGGTTTAATGACTGTTGTGGCTATGATGGTTGTGACTAAGGGGAACTGACACTATCTTGATTGGTGTTAACAAGCTAGTAGAGTATGGGATTTGTAAGTTCAACGGTTTAGGAGAAGGTGGGATGGAAGACGAGATTCAAGGTGAAGGGGCACTTGGAGTTGGTAGCTCTCAGGCTAGTGGTAGCAAGGGAAATGTTGAAGGGGAGCGTATTAGGTTTCATCCATCCATGTCCATTTCTGATATGCTCAGGGTGATGGACGACAGGATTGGACACATCGAGGGAGACATGTCCCAATTTGTTCAGGACATGGATGACATGACTGTTGTGGTGTCTGGTATGAACTACCAGTTTGACGGATTTTATAATGATTTTAGACAGATGCAGGTGCAACACGAGTACTTCCAGTGGAGTTTCGATCACACCAGCGAAATGCTAGCCAACATGCACCTCAGATACCCTCGCTGGAATTGACCACCCTACGTTTATGTGCCAGATATACCTGATATAGGGTTCAAGCAAGGAGTCAGCTTCATGGATCCTCAGCATGTCCTTGGAAGCAACTCTACCACTCTTCAAGACCCCTACAACATGCCCTCTCAGTTCCAAACCCCCATGGATCATGATTAGGAGTGATATCTCCTTTGTTGGTTTCAAAAACACTATTTCTCTATGGCTCTCTAAAACAATTTTATTTGAACTATGTCTGTAATAATTTTAACTTCTCGTACGTATCGTATGCTTTATGATATCTTGTGCTTATGGTTATAGTCATTTGCATGTTTTAGATTTCAGATTTTGTTACAAAACGTTTTACGGCGTAAATGACTTATGGACTTACGACGTAACCTGTTATAAGAGTGAGGAGACCTGAGTGATTATAGGAGTTACGGCGTAGCTAGGTCATTGGACCTACGCCGTAAATCTAATGTCTATACTTTGATGGACTTCCTTGAGTAGTGTTTAAAAGGGAAGTTTCTTTTCATTTTTCATTTTTAGTTTTTATTTATTTTGTACAGCAGGGACTTTGAACAATTTAAGTGGGGGGATATGAATAGAAATGACTTTATGTTTGTAACACCCCCAAATTTGGCACAGCGGAAGCATTCGGGTCGTGGGGTGCTACTAATTGGTATCATAACACAAAGTAAAGAACAACGGTTTTACATTCAGAAAATTCATAAACAAATGTATAAAGTTTACATTATTAAAAAATAGTGCAGAAATACAGGCCTATAATAATAATAAAGCGGTCCCAAATATGTCAAAGTATCCTATGACCATGCCACGCCATGCCATGCCAAAAGCCTCATGAATAAGATGTCACAAAAAACCTGAAAAATACATGCTAAAAATATCAACACGAGGTTGGTGAGTTCATAGGTTTGAAATAAAGTAGTAAATCAGTTTTGCCGTGTATTGATATACGAGTAGGACAAGTGTGCAAACAATAATAAATGGTAGGGAAACAGATATATCACAATCGAACACATGGCTAGTCAGGTAACCAACCATAATCATTGGCTAGTCAGGTTAACACCCATAATAACTACCACACTCTTCATCTACAAATCTTCATCTCCGAAATATATATATATATATATATATATATATATATATATATATATATATTTATATATATATATATGCAACATGTATGCCTACCAGATGGAGCTAAAACATGAGTACTCTCACGTCAAGTGGATTAAATCCATGACCCGAGAACCACACAGAAATATCATACAGAATAACCAGAATCCACTAGTGCTCCTAACGCAATTATATCCGCACACAAGCTTGTCCAAAATAATAAAACAAACATTTAATCACAGCATTAAAAACTTGAAATAACTGAACAAGTTATTTAGCGAAGCACATAAAGTTTTTAAGATATCAAATCATTTGCAAATATTGCCATTTAATAATACAAGCATGTATTCTCCCCCAAAAGTGTTTCACAACAAGTAAAGTATGGGCAATGAACTCACCTCAGTCTGAAGCAATGCAAGAATCATAACTAACACAACTGGCATCAAGAAGTATAACACAACAGTGTCGAGAGTGCAGGTACAATGGTAGGGATTCGACAGAACCTAATACAAATATAGTTAACTCATAATAAATCTAGCAAAGCAAATGAATTTTTGAAAGATAGCGTGTCTTAGTTTTCTTGGAATAATCAAATCGATATCTTATAAAAATTTTAGTTTCGTTTCTCGTAAGAATAGTTTAGTATCAACGTGTTGGAATCACTTGTAACTAGTATTTCAAGTGTTAGTCATTTACATGTAATAGGTTGCTTAATTATGGCTTTGATAACATCAAATAGTCCTGATTATTAAGTGTAAATTTCCCCCGTTAATGCTCGTTATTTATATCATTTATATGGATTTACGCTTGTTTTCCATTGTTTTACACTTTCAGGTAAATTGCGAGCATTGGAGCTAATGAGACGCGGAAATGGAAACTTTACTAAGGATTTACCACAGTATGCTTATTTTAAAGAGGTTATGGCGTAACTCGTCTCTCACATTACGCCGTAACTATTGCGTGACCCTGAAGTCCAACTCATCAAGAGGTTACGGCGTAACTCCTTCCAAAGATTACGACGTAACTCCATTAGGTCAAATGAGGTTCCACGCCGCTGATATTTACGCCATAACTACTGCATCATTTACGGCATAACTTGGTTTATTGAAGACTACGGCGTAACCACTTACTGGGTTACGCCGTAACTAGCAGATCTAGTGCATTTACGGAGGTTACGGCGTAACTCATATTTTAGTTACGCCGTAACTCGACACGGCCTATAAATACCCCATGAATTCCAGCATTTCTATTCATTCCATTCCACACACAATACTCTGAGAACGTGGGAAAAAGCTCTAGGGAGGTCTAGGGAAGCATACGGAGCTGTTTCCAAGGGAGAAGTCACACCATTACGATAAGCTTTAGCGTTTATTATTTCTTTTACTTTTAATTCATGTATTTCGTACCTTTGAATATTGAATTGATGTGCATGATTAATATGAGCGGCTAAGCACCCTTTGGTGCTAGCCTAGTTATGATTCCTTAATTTTTTTTTTACGTCTACCTTTACTTCCGTACAATTATTTCTAAGTGTATGCATGCAAAGTTCTTTGGTAGTCACCCCTGGTTCGGTAGTATTGAATGGCGGTAGAGGCTAATTGCCTAGGAGATATGACCAACTGACCCTAGGTGAGCGGACTGAGATGGGAAGGGTAAGATATGACGAACTGACGACCCTTTCTACTTGTGCGATTTAACCAACTGATCACCTATCGTTTGGATGAACTTAAGAATTGGGGGGTGTAGTGTCTAAGTTCCTAACGGCCGGGCACTCACTATTTAGAATCTAGCATGTAGCGGTACTTAATGACTTGGCTTAGGGGACCAGGAACAATAGGACTTATGATGGTGCGAATGATTTCTCCTGTGGTGGCATCTTTGCTGATAGGTTAGGGCGAATTGACCAAATGTTGTCCTCTCGAATTTGACCCCACCTGGAGTAATTGGAAGTAAGTAGACGTAGACATAACTAGTTAGGAGGATTGACTAGGTTAGCACCACTATTCCTTTATTGATTTCCTTTCTACCATTTAATTGCTTTTATATTCTGCATTCGTAGTTTAATTAATTAAAACCATATAAAACCATTTATATTCTGTGACAATTAGACTTAGTAATTATCTGATACACATAGCTCTTGGGACGACCTTCGCTTTACCATTTACTACACTACACACGACCTGGTACACTGCCCGTTAGTGCACTAGGGTAGACCTTAGGTATAGCGAGACACTATAAATATTAAGACCTGGTCAGTAAAACCTGCATCAAGTTTTTGGCGCCGCTGCCGGGGAGCTATATTAGGATTAATATTAAGTCTTTCATTTCAAATTTAACCTTTTCTCACGATCATATTTCAAGTTTTTAGGTACCATGGAAGTGGTTAACATCGATGACCTCACTCTTGAGGAATACTTGGCGTTGACTAGAGCTAATCAAGGGCCGGGTCTCGTAAGACCGGCAATCGGAGCGGATGTTTGTTTCGAGATTAAAGACCAATTTATGAGTGAGCTTCGCACTAACCGTTTTTCAGGAAACAGGGACGAAGACGCATATGAGCACGTTGAAAATGTCCTATACATCGCTAGCCTATTCAACATTCCAGGCGTATCTCATGATGCTGTTATGCTCAGGGTCTTCCCTATGACTCTAACTGGAGCAGCAAGATGATGGATCGAAAGATTTTTCCCGGGCAGTTAATACTTGGGCAATACTTAAGAAACAGTTTATCCAAAGATATTGCCCACCATCAAAGATTTCTAATCAACTCTTGGAGATCCACAATTTCTAACAAGAAGACGACGAAACTCTATATCAAGCTTAGGACAGATACAACGATCTTCTTTACAAGTGTCCTACCAATGATCTTAATAACCAGCAGAAGGTCAATATTTTCTACAAAGGAATAAATGTAACTACGAGACAGATACTGGATTATCAAGGACCTATCCCAAATATGACTCCTACTACTGCAATTGAAGCCATCCAAAAAATGGCGGACCATTCTCAAAAATGGCACGACGGTGGAAGTAAAAGAAACCAAGGTGGAAATTTTGACGGAATTGCAGCAATCGCTAGTAAAATTGAAAGCCTCAGTCGAGATATGCTGAAAGTCAGGGAAACCGTTCATGCCATTCAAGTGGGGTGCGAAAACTGTGGTAGGGGACATTTAACTAAAAACTGTCCTTATAACGACAAGAAAGATACGATCGAGGAAGCTAAATATGGGGAGAATCGACCTTTTTACAGAGATATTCGAAATAATAGCAGTTATCGGGGAAATTACAATCGTGGGCCTAATGATAAAAGAAGGCCCTATCTTAAGGACACAATTAATAAATTCCTGGAAATTTCGGCCTAGAAACAAGAAGAACAAAATATTTGGTTGAAGGGTTTCAGGGAAAACACTAATAAAAATCTTTCAAGTCACGACGAAACCCTAAAAAATATCGTGTTTAGGATCGAGTTTCAGGGAAAACACTAATAACTATGCCCCAACAGGTAGGTCCAGGTTAGGATCGAGTTTATTCTTTGTTAAGGATATTAGTGCTAGAGGGTTAGTCATTCCGTGTTCTGCTGATAATATTGATATGTTGGGGGTAGTTGATTTTGGGTCTAGTGTTAACATTATGCCTCTATCCATATTCCTAATACTGCGGATTGTCCACCTTTGGGAAACAGATTTAAAGATTGCATCCACTACTGAAACAATGATTACCCCGTTAGGTATTACAGGAGGTACGTGTATTAAAGTAGATAAATTTACTTCAGCCCCCGAGTTTGTGGTAGTAGATGATGTAAAAGGTAAAAAGGAACATTTGATTATTGGTTTTCCATTCCTTGAAATGTTAGCACGCTACGGAGGAGTCTATGGAAATATAGTAGAGTTCAAGTTAGATAAAACCTTGAGCCTTGACCCTGACGATATTGTTATAAAATAACCACCAAAGATAGAACTAGATGACTCCGATAGATTTCCACCTTCGGATTTTAGACATTTGCAGGACTCCGAATCTAGCGACAATGAAGATGATGAGGAAGAAACCTCGTTTTCCGTACCCAGTTACGTTGTAAAAGGAAGAGTTCACTACTGTGCTCCTTTGGTTGAGGGAACTAGGGTAATATTTCCCACATGTTCCCCTTTCCAAAAAGGATGTAATGGAGGGGGGGAGTATTTCATCCGGAGAATTGATAACGCTGCAAAAGTCTGGTGGTGCTGGGAAAATGAGGAGGACATAAAAAAAAGTGGTTACAACAACATAGTGTTTTTAGCGAATGGTTCTTCGATATTGACTGGACAATTCATTTTTGCGAGCTAGCCATGATGCATGACAGTTACACCATAGCATGGCCTACATGCAACCCAAATCGCAAGATCTGCGATGGAGGAGAATACCCTGAACCTAAATGGCTCAAACGTAAGGAATGGGCATGTTTTGACGAAGATAAAAGGAGCAATGTAGGGTATAGAGGGATCTCATTTGAAAATTGATTACGAGTAAAGTTTGGATATAATAAAATTGATGAGGAGAAAAAGGACAGGTTTCATTTCGAGTGGGCACAAGCTAATTTTCTACGGAAAAGATGCGTCATGACTTGGTATGTTTCGCCACATGTTTGGGACCAGCATTGTTCGACAAAAGATATTGAGGAAATTGGGGATGCTCAAAGGCCCCCATAGGAGCCCCGCGGCTCTGAGTCTAACTTAAAGACTCGTTAATAAAGATAAGTGCTCTTTCGGGAGACAACCCGAATTATCCCTTTCTTTTGTTTTTATTTCCTTTCTGTTGGGTTTTGTGTTTTCTAACCATTTTTGCAGGAGACAATAAAGTAATTACTGCTGCAGTTGCTGATCTGAACAGAGTTATGGCGTAACTCATCTTGGTGATTACGCCGTAACCAACATTTTAGCAGCAGAATTCTTGACGCATTACCAACTACGGCGTAATACCATCTCAGTGGGTACGCCATAACCATTCGCTACTCAGCTCATACCAGGTTTTGCAAGTTATGGCGTAACTCTCTTATTGGAGTTACGACGTAACTCTCCTCTGCTTTAATTATGTCATTTTAAAACACAGTAACCTTGTACTAGTTTTTAAATGAACTTTGTGGGTGTGTTCCCTGTAAACCCTCACGAGACTTCACTCGTCCACTTGGGACACCAAGTTGTTTAAAAGGCTTGTTGCATTCGCTAAATGCAACCGTGATTCCTACGAAAGTGAGTTAGGTTTATTTTTCATTTTTATTTTTTTCTTTTTAGAATTATGCTTGTCGGTATTGTGATTTCAGGGATTGAAGTTTGCTCATGACGTTTTAACGAAGGCACGATCCTTTCTCGTGAGCCTTCTTCTTTTTTGGAGCAAATTTCAGGGAAGTTCTCGCTCTAATTCTACCTTTCTCTTCACCTTTATTTTAATGCCTAGTAAAAAAGGGACTTTGTACAATTCAAGTGGGGGGACGAGAGTAGAATTATATCTTGAACTTTATTTTGCCCTCATTTTTCTAGTTTATTTTGAAAAATTATGCCATTTTTAATATTTTGACATGTTTTTCTGAACCTAACTAGATTAGACCTTAGCCGAGCACATACAACCCTTGATATTACATGGTGAGATTAGCCTTATCCGTTTCCTATATTTTACCCCAAATCCACCAAATTATGAGTGTGCCGGTAGCTTGTAAACTTTAGAACTTGGCCTTTGCATCATTTCAAGACCATAGATGAGGTATGCTGAGTTAGCTCGATGTATTTGGACTTTTCAGTTTTAGAAGGCAGTATTATAGGATTATCACCCAAACAGCCTACCATTGTGAGTCTATCGATTAGTCACATCGACTAATCGACCCCCATGTGAAACCTTTTTGTTGCACTCCCCTTTAGTGCAAGATACCCCTAGATACACCCTTCTGAGCCATTCCTTTCATTTTGTCACCCCAATATATTTTCATTACACCCTTACACCTTAGCCTACCCTATAGTCTTTATTTGTAATTGGGAAGTCATCATTTGCCTAAGTTCAAGGTTCGAGTGGAAAGGTTTGGAAATCACGCTTTCATCGACAACAATTATGAAGATCATTGAAGACCTCCCGAATTCCCATTGTTCATCTCAAGTGGGGGGATGTTATGTTATTAGTTATGATTAAAAAAAAAGTTGATTAAGTTATGATTTTGTAAAGTGCAATGTTATAAGCACTATAGTATGAGCTTTATTGTTTAGTATCGAGGAGGCCACCTCGGTCACATTTGAAGATTAGAGTTGGAGTAATACCAACTGAAGAAGAAAAGGTAGTGTGCCCATCACGACGTCCTCTAATGACACATCTGCCTTGCATTTCATGATCCGGTCTCTAGACTTCTAAACTTGAACTTTGGGCGGACGGTAAGTGGTGATGACTTAGTTATAGATATAGACTACCTGCTTGTTTTTTTGTTTTACACCAATTATATATCCCATGTCTTATCCTACCCTTTAGTCATGAAGCGTGTCTAGGTGATGCAGCGAGCAATCTTTGGTGTCTTGGCCATGGATTTGGTCATGTATCATTGATTTTGTCCACTTCGCCGTGACATGTTAGTAATGAAGAGTCACCCCTTAACCTTTGTCGTGTCTACCCATATTTCCTTCGAGAACTGTTTAGCCCTTAACTCTAGTGGTGGAGATTTGTGTAACCACCAAGCTTATGATAGAATACATGCTATGACTGTGCGTTTGAGTGATCACCCCGAAATTGACACTTAGAATAGTTGAGAGATTTGAGTGTTTGTTCCCCTTTCGCGAGGTGTTCGGCATTGTTTTATTCCAGCGTAAGAGATTTGTAAACTCATATTTTCCAGGTTTTGGAAGATATCTTTTTAGGAATCTATCTAATAAGGTCTACTTGAGGGCAAGTAGAGTTCAAGTGGGGGGATATTTGATAACATCAAATAGTCCTGATTATTAAGTGTCAATTTCCCCCGTTAATGCTCGTTATTTATATCATTTATATGGATTTACGCTTGTTTTCCATTGTTTTACACTTTCAGGTAAATTGCGAGCATTGGAGTTAATGACACGCGGAAATGGAAACTTTACTAAGGATTTATCACAGTATGCTTATTTTGAAGAGGTTACGGCGTAACTCGTCTCTCACATTACGCCGTAACTATTGCGTGACCCTGAAGTCCAACTCATCAAGAGGTTACGTCATAACTCCTTCCAAAGATTACGACGTAACTCCATTAGGTCAAATGAGGTTCCACGCCGCTGATACTTACGCCGTAACTACTGCATCATTTACGAAGTAACTTGGTTTACTGAATACTACGGCGTAACCACTTACTAGGTTACGTCGTAACTAGCAGATCTAGTGCATTTACGGAGGTTATGGCGTAACTCATCTTTTGGTTACGCCGTAACTCAGACCTGGCCTATAAATACCCCACGAATTCCAGCATTTCTATTCATTCCATTCCACACACAATACTCTAAGAACGTGGGAAAAAGCTCTAGGGAGGTCTAGGGAAGCATACGGAGCTGTTTCCAAGGGAGAAGTCACACGATTACGATAAGCTTTAGCGTTTATTATTTCTTTTACTTTCAATTCATGTATTTCGTACCTTTGAATATTGAATTGATGTGCATGATTAATATGAGCGGCTAAGCACCCTTTGGTGCTAGCCTAGTTATGATTCCTTAATTGTTTTGTTTACGTCTACCTTTACTTCCGTACAATTATTTCTAAGTGTATGCATGCATAGTTCTTTGGTAGTCACCCATGGTTCGGTAGTTTTGAATGGCGGTAGAGGCCAATTGCCTAGGAGATATGATCAACTGACCCTAGGTGAGCGGACTGAGACGGGAAGGGTAAGATATGACCAACTGACGACCCTTTCTACTTGTGCGATTTGACCAACTGATCACCTATCGTTTGGATGAACTTAAGAATTGGGGGGTGTAGTGTCTAAGTTCCTAATGGACGGGCACTCACTATTTAGAATCTAGCATGTAGCGGTACTTAATGACTTGGCTTAGGGGACCAGAACAACAGGACTTATGACGGTGCGCCTGATTTCTCCTGTGGTGGCATCTTTGCTGATAGGTTAGGGCGAATTGATCAAATGTTGTCCTCTCGAATTTGACCCCACCTGAAGTAATTGGAAGTAAGTAGACGTAGACATAACTAGTTAGGAGGATTGACTAGGTTAGCACCACTATTCCTTTATTGATTTCCTTTCTACCATTTAATTGCTTTTATATTCTGCATTCGTAGTTTAATTAATTAAAACCATATAAAACCATTTATATTCTGTGACAATTAGACTTAGTAATTATCCGATACACATAGCTCTTGGGACGACCTCGGCTTTACCATTTACTACACTACACACGACCGGGTACACTACCCGTTAGTCCATTAGGGTAGACCTTAGGTATAGCGAGACACTATAAATATTAAGACCTGGTCAGTAAAACCTGCATCAGGCTTATAAGTATGTATTTAATGCTAGGCTTATGTAGTAAGCGTATGAGCCTATGCAAAGGCCCATAAGGCAAAACGAAGGGACTAGACTTGTTGCCCTAGCATGTAAACTCTCATTTGAGAGTTTTTGGTTCTTTCATTAAGCATAAACATTTCCATATTACTTTCGACCGTCCCTCTTTATCTCTCGTTCTATCATACATCTTACCTACTTATGTCCATATTATGGTGACATAACAGTGGTATCAATCGCCATTTAGATTTGTGAAACGTTTGTGTTGAAGTTTTGTATTGTTACACGTAAGTATCCTCTCGTTAAACCCTTTTCATACGCAAAAAACTTTGATTTTTGCACTAAAATCTTCAAGATTCTTATGTTTTAAGGTTTATATAGTGTTTAGAATCCTAGTTTTAGCAAAAAGTTTGGAACTTTACGTGATATTTTACGTTTTACACTAGTTTTTTTTACTCGTTCCTCACGTTACGCTTAAGCTTAAAAATCACTTTGGTTGATCAAGTTCAAAACTTTCTTGTTATTTAAGTGTTATTGAAGCTGTTTCATCAAAAAATCGAGTGTACAAAGCGTTTTGGTGCTTAAAAATACGTTTTGGTCATTTCTGCTGGTTTTACGAGTAAGCAAAACCCTTGATTTACGGGTAACTTGAAACCCTCTTCTTACGCCTAAGGAAAAGCCTAATCTTACGCGTAACTTTTACACCCAAGCCAGAGTTTACGCCTAAGCAGTCTTTACGCCTAAGGAATCTTCATCAAATTCTTCAAAGCTATTTGTAACTCAGTGTTTTCCTTGCTTGGATAAGCTTGAAAAACACTTAGACTTGTGGATATCTCTCTCACTTGGACAAGTGTGAAAGATTTTGGTTAATAACCTAGTTTTACGACTAAGATAAAACCTTAGGAGTAACACTTTACGCCAAAGATTTATCTTACGCATACGGTTCCTTACTTATAAGTATTTAGTTTACGACTAAGCTTACGTTTGACCATTAAGTTTACGAGTAAGATATTCTTACTAGTAAGAAGGAAGTTTAAACCTAAGGAGGTTTATGCCTAAGGAAGCAGTTTACGGCTAAGGAATTCTTACGCCTAAGTACATCTTCAACAACATCAAGTTTCATTCAACTAAAAATATCCATCATCAACACAAATTTCAAAGATGTCTCAACCACCATACTCCAACTACTTTCCTCATGAACATCCTCAGTAGCAACAACAACAATATCCTCAACCACAATTTCAGCAACAACCACAACAAGTTGGAAATTATTTTCCTCATCAATATGCACAACCACAACCACAACAACAACAAATCCCTCAAAAATTCCCTCAACAACAACATCAGTATGCTAACTACTTTCAGTATCAATTTCCAGCAAAGTATGCTATGAATGCAACAACGCAAAAGGAACCTACTTGGTTTGCAAAAATGTGTGAAGCTATAAGTAGCCAACAATCCATTCATGAAGTTGGATCCCTTGATAGACCTTCAATGCTCACTCCCGAAAACTATCATTAATGGGTTATGCGGTTCTTTAGGTTCTG
The DNA here is from genome assembly GCA_910596185.1 of Chrysanthemum makinoi. Lineage (NCBI taxonomy): Eukaryota > Viridiplantae > Streptophyta > Magnoliopsida > Asterales > Asteraceae > Chrysanthemum > Chrysanthemum makinoi. Next base: position 142,279,523 of record OU343216.1, on the reverse strand, counting down.
CGATCTTAAGAAACCTCATGGTAAATTCTTGAAGAAGGTCATCCTTGAAGGTCCTTTTTAAATGCCTACCACAAAAATACCCGGAGATCCAAATGCTAATCCACCAAGAGATGACACTACTTCCACTCTCATTATCGATCAACTCACTGCAGAACATATACTTCACTTAGAAGCTGATGAACTTTCAATGCAATATATCCTTTTGGGCTTACCAAATCCGATTCTTCGCAGTGTTGATGCTCAGAAAACTGCAAAAGCTATGTGGGATCAAATTCGTCTTCTAATGGAAGGCACATAACTCAATCAAGAAGACATGGAATCAAAACTTTACCTATCTTATGAAACTTCATGATTGATCAGGGGGAATCATTAGAGTCATACTATCATCGGTTTACACACATCATCAATGACTTGGACAGACACAACATCATTATGCCAAAAATTGCAATCAACACAAAGTTCCTGAGTTGTCTTGGTCCTGTTTGGGAAAAGTACGTTACATTTTTCCGTCAAGCTAAAGATCTTCATCATGCAAAATACGAGATGTTGTATGACTATTTGAAGCACCATCAAAAGGAAGTGGATAAAGATAGAGCTCTCCATGGAATTTATCCACCTTTACCTAATGCAAATACACTTGCTTTGTTTGCTCAGTCTTGTTGCCCACAATTTCCACTGCTGAAAACAGTCTTTACTAACCCACCACAATCAGCCCAGATAACACCATATGATCCATCACAGCAATCACAAGAAATTCAACTGGTTCCTTACAACAACAACTCCGATTCAGCACTCTACAGTGAAACACAAAATGATGATGAAGAGGCTTTCAATACGTTGAATCAAGGATTTTCATTAATTGCTCGTGCCTTCAGGAGATTTTCTAAAAAATCCAACAACCGTATTCGTACTTCATCCAACTCAAGGAATCATACAGTTGTTCAGAATGGAAGGTTTGAGGTTCAGAACAGAAACAATGGTCTTCAGATGGGAAGTGGTAACTACATGGGTAGTGGACAAGGTTTCAATGCTTCTGGAAGGAATAACAGGGTTGCTCCTCTACAAAGGGTTCAGATTGTTGATCAGGGAAATGTTCACAATGGGAATATTGGTCTTAGATGCTATTACTACAATGAGAAGGGTCATCTGGCCAATGCTTGTCCAAAATCGAGAACCAGGGGAAGTGCCTATCATAAGGAAGCTTTACTCTTGGCACTCAAAGATGAAGCTGGTGGAACACTTACCAACAAAGAACAGAGCTTCATGGCCAATGCAGATTTCGATGATGACATGGAGGACTTGCAAGCTAACGCAGCTGTAATGTTGATGGCCAATATACAAGAACTCCACATGAGTGAATCAGGCCCGGTTTATGACACTGATGGCGTGTCTCAGGTATAGGATCCAAACATATGTCTTATACATGATCTGATATCTCCGTCTGCATCTGCATCCGACGAGGAACAAAGTGTTCAACATAAGCCATCTACATCTCATCAAGAAGATAATCAAATGGATTCAGTAGTTACATTTGATGATCAAGATGATCTTTTGGTTACCTTTGATGATCAAGTTGACCCCGAGGTTACATTTGAGGATCTAAATGATGAATGTGTTGATACTCACGTTGAACAAGATGAACCTTCATCTAATCCAGATCCAGAGCTCATGACCTTATTTTTGACCACCCAATCTCAACTGGAGAAATGCAATGAGATAAATAAAAATCTTCGTGAAAAAGTGGCACTATTGACTAAGGATCTTGGATGCTATAAGTTACAACACAAAAATTTTGAAACAAAAGAGAAACGTGAGCAAATTTTTGAAATCGCTTTTCGAAAATCATATCAATAAGAACAAACTTTAGAAAAACATATACGTGATCTAGTTGTTTCCAAAAATGATTTGATTTCTCAAATAGAACAAAAAAATTTTGAACATAAAAACACGTTGACACTCTTACTTTGGAAACTCAAAAAGCCAAGCTTGAGTTGTCTTCGTCTCAAAAAGAGTTTTCAGAATTTAAACAAACTTCAAGGAAACGAATAGATCTGTATCTTGATGAAATTTTTGATTTGCAAAAAAAACTGAAAGAGTTTCAAAATATTGTATATAAACATGGTGAGTCAATCATAACAATTCAAAAGTTCACATTTAAGCCAAATCCAGATGGATATGGGCCAGATCTTGCTGATAACAAACCACGTTTTTTCCATAGAGCATTCAAGGCAAATCCAAAGTTGTATAGTGTCAAACATATGCTTGATGAATCTATTGTGCGTGTTGTTAAATATAATCGTGAAGAGGAATAGGATGCAGAAGATGAGAGTCGATTGAAAATGGAAAAAGTTGAATATAACAAACCTTTTGATTACTCAAAAAGACCTCTCATAACTTTTGTTCCACAACAGGATAAAACAAACACACCTTGGGTTATCACACATATTAATGAGTCCACTTCTGATGTTAGTCCCGTCAAACCTGTTGCACAAATTAATGGTCCTTTACCTTCTTTGAGTGAAATCACACCATTACCCAAAAGATGTCAAATTCTTAAATATGTTGATACATTCATGTCAGACATTAACCTTTTGGAACGTGAAATTGAACTTAATTCAGAACTAAAAGCTGTGACTTTTCAATCGGCTTATGCCAGAGACCAAAGAAACATTTTTCAAAAAGAGCTTTTTCCACATGTTTGAAATTTACGTATGTGTGCAACATATTGGGAACGGGATCTTCAGAAAAAAATTGGATTTTGAAACCAAAAAGAAGAATAAAATATTTCAAAATCATGTTGATCGACTCTTGGAAGATGTTATATCTGCAGATACCATGTCAATTGTGTTGTATTATATTTTTTCCTCTGCTTATGATAATATTGATGTTGATACTGTTGATAATGTTGATATTGTTGATAATGTGTCTCAAATCAAAACTTTGAAAGCTGAAAATACGCGTTTGTTAAATGAACTTTCAGAAGTAACACGTCGTCTTCAATGGTGTCAAAAGGATTGTATTAATCGAGAACTTGTTTTGCAAAAGAAACTCAACCAGCTGAGTGAAAAACCTTTTGAACCAAATCTCGAACAACTGGATGATGAAAACGCATCTTTTAAGTATCAGATTTTTAAATATGAACAAGAAATTGCAAAATTCAAAACAGAATATGGTAACATGTTTAATTTACTAAAAAAGACACGTGCAAAAGCGGAAAAAGATCTTGATGATGATCTTGTGTACACTCGTGAAGTTTTAAGTGTTAATGGAAACTTAAGCTCTGAAAATCAAGATTTAAAACACACTATCATAGAGTTGAAAGGGGAGTTGGTAAAACATGGGAATGATAAGTCTAGTAACACAAATGTTCTTGCACCTGGAATATTTAAAATTGACACTAGGAAGCCCACTGACACAACACACGATACTAATATGATTCCTTCCACTTCTACAGGAGTAGTTGCCTCTAATCCTAGCGTTAGCACTTCACAGCTTAAGAGCACAAACAAGAAGAATAGGAAGTTGCAACGTAAGAGAAGACCACTAAAAGCCTCTGAAGTAGAAGATCATGTTAGAAATTCGAATAAAACACATGTTGCACCTTTAGATATTGCGTTAGATAAATTTGATAGGAAAAGTGATGTAACAAATGTTGAATCTTCAAGTACTCTGAATGTTATGTTTGAAGCATCTTGTATTGTTTGTCGTAAAAGTGTGTTTTCTGGTTGTCATGATAATTGTGTTGCTAAATCTATCATATCTCGTAAACGGAAACATAGAAATGGAATTTCCTCTAGGCCCACTAATGCTTCTAAGTCTGTGCTAGGTAAACCGCCTTCTATAGTTTATGAGAATATCATTGATGTACCCACAGCACCTTCATCACCTCCTAGGAAGAAAATATCACCTAATGCATTCATTAAGACCAAAGCACAAACTAGTTGGACTTGGCAGATATGGTTACAAAGTACACCTGGCTTTAAATGGTTACCCAAAATTATTAACATGTGTGCTTCATCTGTAACTGTATCGATACCGTCTAACTCTTCGTGTTCTGCCTCTACCTATATTCCACCTGTGTCCTCTGTGTGTATTGCAGGTAATACAAATCATCCTTTGGATTGTTAATAGCGGCTATTCCCGGTACATGACAGGCAACCTCAAACTTTGTTTCAAAGTTCATCGGCACTATCAGGTTCGGGAATGATCACTTCGCATCTATCATGGGCTACGGAGATTACATTAATGGGAACATCGAAATTAGCAGATTTTATTATGTGGAAGGTCTTGAACACAACCATTTCTCAGTCGGTCAATTTTGTGATGTTGATTTGGAAGTTGCTTTTCGAGAGAAAACTTGTTTCATCCGTGATCTACAAGGAAACGATCTCATGTCATGAAACCGCACATCAAGCCTTTACCCAATCTCAATGCAAGACATGGTCGCTTCATCTCCCATTTGTCTACTGTCTAAGGCAACATCTACAAAATCATGGTTGTGGCACAGAAGACTTTCACATTTGAACTTCCAAACCATAACCAATCTTGCTCGACACAAACTAGTTGAAAGTCTTCCAAGGTTTTAGTATTCGATAGACCACTTATGCTCAGCTTGTGAACAAGGAAAAAGCACTCATGCTCATTTTCCTTCGAAGGTTGAAGACAACACTCAGCATGTTCTTCATCTTCTTCACATGGATTTGTGTGGCCCCATGCATATGAAGACGATAAATGGCAAACGCTACATTCTCGTAATCATTGATGACTACTCCAAATGGACTTGGGTTTATTTTTTACGAAGTAAAGATCAAGCTCTATAAATGATCATCACCTTTCTCACAAAAATTCAAGTTCAGCTCCACAACACGGTTAGACAAGTAAGAACAGACAGAGGAACTGAATTTGTGAACCAAACTCTTCGAGAATATTATGAGAAAGTGAGAATTGAGCATCAGAAATCAATTGCAAGAACACCATAGCAAAATGGAGTTGTCGAAAGACGAAACTATATGTTAGTGGAAGCTGCAAGAACGATGTTGATAAATTCAAAACTTCCAGATTACTTATGGGCAGAAGTTGTGTCAACTGCATACTACACTTAGTACCGTTCTATGATAACTAAACGCCACCACAAAACACCTTTTGAGCTTATCCATAACATAAAACCAAACCTAAAACACTTTCATGTATTTAGTGCTCTCTGTTACCGAAATAATGATCGTCATGACTTTGGAAAGCTCAAGGCCAAAGCTAATATTGGATTCTTCGTTGGATACTGTGAAAACTCAAAAGGATGTCGGATCTGGAATCATCAAAAAAAAGGAAATTATGGAAACTATTCATGCTAATTTTGATGAGCCCACAGAAATGGCTTCTGAGCAAAACAGCTTGGAACCCGGACATAACCGTCTCAACTTCCCTCAATCATCAACTGATCAAACCTTTCAACTCAATCGTCGTCAGATGGAAACGTTGTTTGCTCCATTGTTTAGTAAAGATTTTGATCAACGTGCTCTAGATGTATCAACTGTTTTTGATGCTTAACCTGATAATACTCCAATACCTGATACACCTGAAACAACAACAACTGTTGCTAATGCACCCCCAATTGAATCTCCAACAACAGCTGAACAAACCGCTTCTAATGAAACTGGCCCAGTTGATGATCGTCTTAACAACAATGTACCTGCACCTGCGGATAATGATGGAAATGCATTTTTTAACCCTTTCTCGTCTGAAACGGCAAATCCAGATGTTGTGGAATCTTCTACCAGCCATCTGAATCCACCTAATCTACACAATTTATACCAACACCAATCTTCCACACACCGATGGACAAAGATCATCCTCTTGTTAACATTATTGGCAACCCAAACCAACCAGTCGTAACTAGACAACGCCTTTAGACTGACGGAGAACATTGCATTTATGCACTCACCATTTGTTAAACTGAACCCAAAAACATTAAGGATGCAATGACTTACGACAACTTGATTGAATCCATGCAAGAAGAGCTGAACCAGTTCAAACGATTAGAAGTATGGGAATTGGTTGAAAGACCTACATGGGTCTACGTCATTGGTCTCAAATGGATTTAGAAGAATAAGTTAGATACTGAAGGAACGGTTATTCAAAACAAGTCTCGTCTGGTGGCTAAGGGTTACAAACAGGAAGACGGTACCGAGTTTGAAGAATCATTCGCACCGGTTGCTAGACTTGAGGCTGTACGGATGTTTTCGGCATTTGCGGCTCACATGAACATCACCGTTTACCAAATGGACGTCAAAATTTCATTTATGAATGGTCAAATCAAGGAGACAGTGTATGTTAGCCAGCCGGAAGGATTCATTGATCAAAAGTTCCCTAATCATGTCTACAAACTGAACAAGACTCTTTATGGTCTCAAACAAGTCCCTTGGGCGTGGTATGATAAGTTGTCATCCTTCTTACTTGCCCATAGTTTTATTAAAGCGATTCAACCCAACACTGTTTATTCAATATTATGGGGCACGCATTTTAATTGTTCAGATCTATGTGGATAATATCATCTTTGGTTCTACCCACAAAAAGTACTCAAACACTTTTTCAAGACTAATGAAAACAAATTTTGAAATGTCAATGATGGGTGAACTTACGTTCTTCTTATGACTACAAGTTCATCGATCATCCCGTGGTATTTTCCTTAATCAGTCCAAATATGCTCTTGAAAATTTGAATAAACATGGAATGCAAACTTGTGACACCTATGATACTCGAATGGCACATACCAACAAACTGGATGCTGATTTACATGGGAAATTGGTTGACCCTACCAAATACCGTAGTATCATTGGGTCTCTCATGTATCTAACAGCCAGTAGACCTGATATAGTATTTTCTGTATATCTTTGCTCCCATTATCAATCAAGACCAACTGAAAGACACCTCTCAAAGGCTAAAAGAATCCTCTGATACATCAAGGGAACCATTAACTTGGGGATCAGGTATCCAAAGGATTCTGGTTTAGAACTAATAGCTTTTTCAGACGCTGACCATGCAGGATGCTTTGATACACGAAAGAGTACTTCAGGAGGTTTACAATTCCTTGGTGATAAATTGGTGTTATGGCAGTTGAAGAAACAAGATTGTACACTGTTGTCATCAACAGAAGCAGAATATGTAGCCATGTTTGCTCAAGTCATTTGGATGAGGACACAACTCAAGGATTATGGTTATGTATTTGACAAGATTCCGGTGTATTGTGACAACAGAAGTGCTATTGCGATCTCGTGCAACACCGTTCAACACTCAAAGTCAGAGCACATCGATCTTCGATACCATTTCATAAAAGAGCACGTGGAGAAGGGTACAGTTGAATTATACTTTGTAGGTACAGAACATCAATTGGCGGACCTTTTCACCAAAGCCTTGCCTCCAGCAAGATTTGCTGATTTGGTACACCAAATTGGTATAAGGTGTTTGACTCCAGAAGAACTGGATGAATTTTTTAAAACTCACTTCAAAAGTCAAACACCAAAACCTCTTTTGTAAATATATTTCAAAAACAAAATACAAAAATATAAAATTTTATAAAACCAAAAATATTTTTCGTTTCAGTTTTATAGGACAAAAAAACATTGCAAGTACAAAACTTCCATCAACACCGTGTTCTATCAAACATTTCACCATTTTTCCCGAACAAGTGTTGAGGGGGAGAAAGTAAATATTTTAGCGTTTCATAAAACCTTGTACTTGCATGTTACCAAAAATACGGTGTTTCTCAAAAGTGTTAGTTACTTATCATGGAAAAATACCCTCCTCGGACTTAAATGTTTATAAAATTCATTATTTCAAAAGTCGAGGGGGGGTATCGTCAAGTTTTTTGCCAAAATGAGTTTGTGTTTAACCAAAATGTGAGTTAAAGGATCTTGGTTGGAACCTCTTTGAGGTTAAGGGACTGAAAGTGTAAAATTTGAAAAATGACTTTAACAAAAACAAAATCAAAACACATTTAATGCACCAACACTTGTGCATTTACTCCCTCAACCACCATCATCCACGGTCATAATCAAATCCATCAATCAGTTCGTGTTTTTCAAATTCTTTAAGTGGCAAAACATTTTGATTATGATTACAAACATTGGTTTTAAAAATCTTTAAGATCCAACGGTTTAATCTTCTTAAAATGAATTTTGAAAAATCGGACCTAAGAACAAATTGGGTGTTTTCGCATAAGTGTGTTTAAGTTGAAATGTGTTGTTCTAAATCGTTTACTACTGTATTTTAAACAAGTTTCAATCATCAAAACCTACCCAGAATCACCAACTGAACAATTTTGATTTCTAGGCTTTATGCGTACCATTTGGGGGTTCTTGATTCTGAGATGTTTGTTGTTAAAAGATGATCATTTAAGTGTTGTAGGGGTATAAGAAACTTGTTTCTAGCAACCAATTAGACCAGAAACATCATTTGAATGAAAATCAAATTGTTAGGGTTTATGTGTTCGTTCCACTTGAATCTTTTGATTCTGTGGATGAAAAGTGTTAAAACATGTTGTAATCCACTCCTAAGCACTCTATGATATCCAAAAAACAACTAGTGTTTGATTTGTATGGACAAATTTCTTAGTCGTAAAATGAGGGTTTAGGGTTTAAGGATTCTTACGCCTAAGACTTTCTGTGCATAAATGATGTGTTCATTTGCCTATTTTGTGATCTTTATGATGTTTGGAATGAACTGTAATCAAAACATCATGTTTGTGTTTAACAGGTGGATTAAACGTAAAGACAGAAAAAAGATGTTCTAAGCTTACGCATAAGGAAAATTTTACGTGTAAACATTATGCATAAGTAACTCTTTACGCGTAACTCTTACGCATAAGAGGTCTACAGTGGACTACGAGTTTCTTGGAAAGAAATTTGTAAACATGGTTCTTTACGCATAAGGCTTTATTCTTACAAATAAAGTATATTCTTACGCGTAACTTATTCTTACGAATAAGAAGCGTTGTTACGAATAAGCTTTACTCTTACGCGTAAAATTTAGCCTATTCCTACGAATAAGCTAAAAGCCTTCGAATATGCCTTACGCGTAAGAAATTCTTACGCATAAGCATCGTCTTACGCTTTAATCTCATTCTTACGCATTAGCACCATCTTGACGAATAAGGATCCAAGTTTTACTCATAAGCTACTGTTCACCAGTCCTATGCTATTACGCATAAGTCACTAGTGTAATGTTACGCATAAGTCACAAAACTAAGTTACGCATAAGCAAACAAATGTGAAAAATGTTATGATCTAAGTGATAATTGGACTTTAAAACTTCAAAATTAACACGTTCACGTAACTTATCACCACAACTTCATGTTATTGGACATATGTGACTTAGGACTTGTAACTAACATAAATGTGATATCATTAAACAAGGTGTTAGATAATAAATCAGACTTAAACTAACACAATGTGTTTCTATATGTCTGTTTCTTTGTCTAATGATTTTCATATCACAATATGGCTGCATATCAAGCAAACATCTATGCCCCAGCTGAACACACAATGGAAAACACATTCCCTGCTGACTATAGCAGAACCATTGGCAAGAACAACTTAGGTATTGATTTCCACAACTTCACTTGCTCAAATCTTCATGCAGAGTTGCTATGGACATTCTTCAGCTACACCCCTTCTACCTCATGCTCACCAACTCAGCCACAACACCGGATTTCTATATCCATCAATTCTGGCACACCATGGAGAAGATTGATGGAGAAAATGCCGTGAAAAGGACACTTGATACTCAGGAAGTCACAGTCACTGTCGCTGATCTTCGCATTGTTCTTCTGCTTCCAGCCGTTTCTCCAGCTGAATATGTTAGGACTCCTACTAAGACAGAGGTTATGGATTTCTTGGTCAACATCGGGTATGACGAAGAAACTGGGGTTACTTCTACACATTCCAGAGTTGACGTCAAGAACATCCCGCAACCATGGAGAACTCTCTATCTGATGATCGCCAAGTCAGTCTCGGGAAGAGATAGCAGTTATGAACACCCGAAGCTGATGCACTTACAAACTTTCTGGGGAATGGTCCATGTACATCACATAGACTATGCAAGCCTCATTTGGGAAGACATGATGCAACATCTCAGGAAACCTTGTTCCAAGGTTCCTTTCATCCGCTACACAAAGTTATTAATTCACAAGCTTCTCAGGAAGCACGAGAATATTCCCAAGAGACTGAATAACCCCAACAAGCACACGATGCTAGATGAGCCTACCATGAAGTCTGTTAGGTTTAAAGGGACCACCAATCGCAAACAAGGAGTGGAACTCCCTGCATGCCTTCTGACTAATACAATCAAAGATATTCCATCATATAGACTCTACAGGGAAGCACTGATTGCTAGGCGTGTTGGATTCATGTATGAGAAAGTTACTCCAGCAGTGAAGACCAGGGCCAAGAAAGCTGGAAGTTATGCAAGCTCAACAAAGTCTAAATCTAAGAAAACCCACATAGTTATCAAGAGGAAAGTTCCCGCCAACATTGTCAAGCCCGAACACACACTTTTGAACCACATCACTACAGATGAAGATTTGGCCGGAGTGGATGAAGTTGTAAGGTCTACCGGTGAGCTCATGTTGATAATCAACTATTGAGAGGAGAAGAGGTTAAGCCTGAAAGTCCTACTTATGAACAACTTGACCAAGACATTGATGCTTATGAATCTCTTGATGAAGGAAACAAATCTAACAAAGGGAAGAAACTTCTTGAAATAGAAGAAAAAGAAGATTCTGACCGAGTATGACCAAGGCTGAAGAAAAACATCTTCAAAAGACTCTCAAACAGCAAATAATGAAACAAGCAGCAGCTGCCTTCTCGGTTAATCAACCCGAAGGGCCAGGTGATTCCAGCGGTGGCGATCCGCACTCAACTGAACCCATTGATGTAACTCAACTCCATACCGATCCGGTTAATCAACCCAATAAGGGCACGGGAGACATCACCAAACCAGCCATTCAGGAAGAGAAACCAATAGATGAGCAACAACAAGATGATGATGAGGTGATGTTAGACACTGGAGATGACGAACATGAAAAGGATGAAAGAGTCACAGATGATTATGTTTTGGAAGCTGAAGAGGAATTGAAGCAGAAAAAGGCTGCAGAAGAAGCTGCTAGAGCTGAAGAGGAAAGGTTAAAGAGGGAAGCGGACAACTACATAATTGATAACCCTACACACAAACCTCAGCAGTCTTCGGAAACACCACTTGACCCTTCCAAACCCAAATCATGATCACACTCATCACCACCACCAACAAAAGAAAAAACAAAGTCGACATCAAAATCGGTCAAGAAGAAGGCTGACACATGTACGTCTTGTGTCAAAGCTAGGATTCAGAAAGTTGTGCACCATTCACGAACCAGAAAACAAAACCTTTTACAATCACGAATGAACATATTGGCCGACGTGGTCACAGAACTTTTGACACAGATGGACACATTTCAAGGCCAAAGAGAACAAATTCAGGAGTTCCTCTCTGACGTTCAAGGTGAAATAAATGAACAAATCAGAACTACACCAGCATTTCTTCTCAACACGGTTCCTGGTGTCACTAAAGAAATGTTCAAGAAGCAACTCCAGCTAATGATTCAACAAATGGTTAAGCAGGTTATCACTACTACTCTGGTGGTCATGCAAACCAAACCAGTCAAACCCCCAGTTGTCTCTGAGGAAGAATTAATTGCAGAATTGGTGATGAAAATGGCTGCCAGAGCTCCATCTTTCACCCCGGATGATGTAAAACTTTATGATATTCTTCTTGAGTGACAACTCAAAATGTCTTGTAAAGAAGACGTGGGGTACAAAAAACGGCCAAGAAATGATGACGAAAAGGATGAGGATCCAAACGCCAAAAGACATAAGAAGACCGGTGGGTCGTCATCATCCATGCCACCACCACCTGCTAAAACAACCACCAACCCCTCACAACAATCTGCACAACAACCACCATCTGAACAACCAAGGGATACCGAATCCACACCACCTTAGCAGAACACCGGTGATTACTTGACATACACTGGTGGTGAGGATCATGATATTCCTGAGTCCCAACATCAACCAACACCAAAACTATCAACAAGACCAGAATCATCCTCCAGACAGAAGAAGAAGAAACCTTCAGTCGTCTCCTGGTTAGATGACGATACTTCAAAGGAGTTTGAATTGTTTAACAACATAGTTGAGGTGCAACCACGCCTAGAAGAAGGTCAAGAGCCGGTAGATGGTCGAACTATGGAGCAGGTTCAAATCCTTAAAGATGAATTAAAGATAAAGAAGATGACTAAAAGAGAACTCTGCCGGATCAAGAATGATGCATTCACTCTACTCAAAGAAATATTCGGCAATGCAATTGAGCTGGAATATCATTTGGACAACATTGCCCGAGCAATGTCCAACAACATAGACTGGCTCAACCTGGAGTTCAACATCGACTACTCGAGAAAGGACAATGAACCCTACTAGACAGATTGGACCAAACCACTATCGACGATCGGAAAACCATAACAACCAAGGATCCCATTATGTTTCTTTTTCAACAATGACTTGGAAATTCTTCAACACAGAAGCAGTATCAGTAAAAAGTATGCTACATCTCTCATGTTCAACATACCAGCTGCCTCATTCTCCAACAACAAAGCCATTGAAGAAGATGCCACAAACTTGTTCGTCGACAAGGTTGTGGAGTACGACATTGATGCAAAGTTTGGAATTCATCACTGGCCAGAAAGGCGAAGGCTTTATTACAGGAGCTGCAGAGTTGGAAAGCCGAACAAGGATGTGAAGCATGACCAGAGAATAGTTGCTATCATGTCGGTTAATATGGCTACCAAGTGGGATTACTCCTTCTTGACAAAGATAGTCATCAAAAGACAGGATGAAAAAGAGTATGATTTTCCGAAGCTGACTTTCCGGATTTGTCGCTCAACTACATTGAAGATATGTCTCTCCTAAAGGTACAAGGAAGGATGCGTCTGTTCTCGACACAGATTCAGATCAACTACATCATTGCACTTCTCGTTTTCATCCGCAGCAAAATTATTCAGGAGCGTGTTGAAGATTTACAACTCAGAGTCGAATCCTACCAGAAACAACTCAATCTCACCGCACCACTTCTACAATTCAACAAACTCAATCAAGAACCTTAGTACAAAATCTTACATAAACCAAAGTTTAGGATAGTCTACCGAAGTGAAAATCATCATACGTGCTTCATGGCGTTCGATGAAATTCACAAGTTCTGTGACGCCACCCTGAAGATGGTTCGAGATGGATTGGCGTATCGTTTAAAGGATGTTGAGATGGGTAAGGTTCAGCCAAAGAGATGGAATTCTAAGGATCGTAAGGAAGTTCGTTGGATTATAACTAGGATTGATGAAAGGTTGATACATCGGGACCAGATGCGACTGTTGGAAAGCTATGTGGGAGGAAGACCAAGCTTCTCTATTATGACATTCCAACGTCCACAGAAAGTAGCTGGTCATTTGTAATCATTGGGTACTCTTTGACATTCTAGACTGTGATTTTGATTGTTTGATTTATTAATTTATATTCATAATGGTTTGTACATAAATAGCAGTGTACAACCGATCTTGTCAAGAAAGGACCCTGTGGTACGCTTCAGTGCCACAATCCTCATAAAAGGAGCGAAAGCTTCTTACTTTTGAGTAAAATTAATCAAACTTTCAATATTTTCATAATTTTGCTCAAAAGAACAAGTATTCCCTCTCGTGTTTTCCAAAACCTCAAAAGTTAATATTACTTGTTGAGGGGGAGTATTTGCAAACTAATTGTTCAAAACAAAGTTCTTGTAGAAATCTTCCCGCAAAACTCGAAATGGTCATATTTTAAATAAAAATTTTATCAAAAATAACATCAATACGCCACTTTTGAGGGGGAGAAAAATTGTGTGATCAAAAATATGTTGGATTGTAAATGGAATCTTAGTGTGCTAAGACTTAACTCATAAATTGATGAGCTCTGAAATGTCATAAATCGAAAAGATTTGTCTTCCAAGACTTATCTTAGTAGATGGTACCAATTCGAGAAGCTCCTGTCTAGACATGAACTTACATGGGTCAAACCTTCTTTTCAAGAAGAGTTTACAACTTCAAGTTAGTTATTAGAGCTAGTTGTCACCTAAAAGCTGAAAATACAACTCTTTAAATTAACAACGTAACCGTGTCCTGTGGGGAATTTTCTATCAGGATTCGATCAATTCAAAAGTGCGCGCTCTACCCTCACTGTGCAGATTTAAGTCAAAAGTCATAAGCACATGTGGAGGGGGAGTATTTCTAAAAATGTAAAACTCTCGGAGTGTTTCAAACATGTTTCATTCATAAACACTTTGCGAGATTATCAAGCAAATGGTTTTATGGTAACATAGGATAGTTATAAGGTGACTAAGTTTAGGAATAAATGTCCTATGATCCGCCAGAGCCAGAGGGATCTACCCAAGGACACCACCAATAGTTAGTATTTAGAAGTCCTTCGGTATGATTGAAAAAATGAGAAAATGAGAAACGGAGAAAGAAGGAGTTGAAGAATTAAAAAGAAAAGTTAAAGAAAAAGGTGAAAAGAAATATCCCTCCATATGATTCAACTTAGGGCAGACACCGGGTTCAATTCATATGCTACTGGTTGTCACAAGATGACACCGGTATTGAAGATCAAAGTCGTCATGGACCCACTGACGCACTGCACTTAACCTTCTAAGCCACTTAAGTACTCTCAAAAGAGCTTGTTTCATTCTCACAGGGAACCCTACGTAATCTATCAACTTTCTCTTAGATATTTTTTGTATTGAAGAAGGAGACCCTCTCCCTAGTCTCCGCTCAGGAAAACCAAAGAGCACTAATCGAGTCTAGAGCCACGAGATTCATCAAAAGATCTCTTATGAACACTTGATCTTTCATCACTTGTTGTTCAACAATAAGGACACAAGTGACACATTCTAGAGTCCTTCGCAGATCTTAACAATCTGCCAAGAACATATATGAGGAGATTCACATATATGATCCTCAGTGATTGAATGGAAACTCCTGCCAGGGTCAACATCAAACAGCCCTGAGCCCCTGACAGCAGGTCACTTCGGTAACTCCTTGTGAGTTACGCTTAGTGTTGTCTCAAACGGTATATAGTCGTGAGGTAATGCTTCGGTTTACCTCAACGACTCACCTGAACTATAGATATACTTTGGTAAATCATGTTAGCCTACTTTAGGGCCTCCAGTTCAGGAACAGCCCTTGTAAGAATTAGAGATGTTTTTTCACACTATGTTGTTAACACCCTCAAAGTTCGAACTTGTAAGTGCTGGAAATCCCGCTAAGGAGATTCCTTTCAAGAATCGAGTCCTGAAGATGTGGGTCATTACTTGAACATTCAATGTAATGCCAACTGTCCCTCAACGAGATTAGGACGGCTGATTCGCCTGACCAAGGTGAATGGAATCAAGAAATTCATCAGTAAAACAATCGTAGTGGTCAATTCTTTAAGAAAAGTCCACAATGATCGATTGGTATTTATCACTAACTTATTCATGCAGGTACTGATGATTGTTCCTTGGAGGAAAGATCGAACCATTCTCCACATGCTCATACCAACAAAATCATACATGAAGTTCTCTCATAATCAAAGGCAACTCAAAAGTCAAAATGATTCTTCCTCAAAGTCAAAGAATCTTCAAAGTTTAAAGACTCGAGAACTATTTCACATTTGGAAATCAAAGTCAAAAGAAGTGTGAGCATGGTGGAGAAAGACGTGGAGACACCTAACAAATGAAGTTGACGAATGGCAGACAACAAACATATGATCACCACATCCACAAAGAACAATGAACAAAGAAAAGAACAAGGTCAAAGCTGATAAAGTTCAAGAACTCAAAGCATCTCTACTCACAAGAAAGAAGAATGCTAGAAAGACTTCAAGCAGCCTTATGACCAACACTTAGGGGGATATTGTTGGAATCACTTGTAACTAGTATTTCAAGTGTTAGTCATTTACATGTAATAGGTTGCTTAATTATGGCTTATAAGTATGTAATTAATGCTAGGCTTATGTAGTAAGCCCATGAGCCTATGCAAAGGCCCATAAGGCCAAAGAAAGGGACAAGACTTGTTGCACTAGCACCCTTGCCTATAAATACAATGTAAACTCTCATTTGAGAGTTGTTGGTTCTTTCATTAAGCATAAACATTTCCTTATTACTTGTGTGTGTTAGAATCTGACTGTCCCTCTTATCTCGTCATACATCTTACCTACTTCTGTTCATATTGTGGTGACCTAACACAACGTTTTGTGTGGTAGTAAGAAAATAAAGACTCGACATGTAACTCAATCCAAACGTAACCCACACTAAAGCATAATGTATATCCTAATACATTATAAGGAATAGTCAAAAGATGATGACCAAGACTCAAGAACACACGCTAAAGAAATAAAACATATAAAGGAAATGAAACAAGTAGGGATCAATTAGCAACTAGGAAAATGATAAAGAGATGGTTGAGTTTTGATCATTTACCCGATAACCTCAATTAGATTTGCTAACAAATATATGTTTTAAGTATAGCATAGTTTTAAACTAAAAAGTAAATGAAAAAGGTTTTATCCTTAATAAACTATACTTTTCGTTCTATAATCGGTTCTTAATCAACAAGGTTTCTAACGGAAATATCTATATTAACATAGAAATGAGGATTTAATATAACTCGTTAATCAGAACTACTTTTCGATAATAATTAATCCGGTTTGACGCGTTAGAATAACCTGCAGAATTTAATAGTCCATTTGGATAGTAATTATTAATCCGGTCGTATGTTTAAATAATTATTGTCTCTACAATCTAATAATTGTCCATTAAAAGGTAATTCAATTTGATATGTCCAATATATCAATTTTCAATTCCAAGTAATAATTCCAATCGTAACCGAACTTCCAACTGTGTACATATGCCGATAACATAAACGAGTTAGTCCGATAATTAATTAACCGAAACAACATGTCACTACTCAACAAAATACTAAAACACCATTTAAATCCTAATGCCCATTGAGCTTGACCTACAAACCAACCCAACCCCTAAGTGGCTCGGCCCAAAACAAACCCCCTCAATATGGAAGCATGTGGCCTTTGGCCCATTAAGCTTTGCAAACCAGGTGTGAATTTGCTGCTGGAAAATACAATCACACACAGATGCATACACCCCATACTTTTAGTTTGTGTTATTTATCAACTCAAAATTGACACCCCAATGTCGACTTAAAACACATCAAACAATCAAAGTAGTTTAAGAAACAGTTTAAGCAACACTTTAAGCTAGTCCTAGTCATTATTTGAGACCCAATCAAACAAACAATTTCCCCTCGACGTTGTCTAACCGAGACTCAAACAAGCACGAAAAAAAACTACAACCACCCTTGTGGTTGTCGTGACTAACCCGGCTCACAACCAATCACCCTAAATGGGTTTAGTACATATCGAAACACAACCACACCCATTAACCTCAAGACACACAAATCCAAATCTAGACCCGAGGACAAGGATACTAGACTCAATATCAATACTCTACTTGAAGAACAACATAACCTGACCAACCCGTGGCCAATCAGGTCCCAACCCGACCTATATCTAAAGCAGACAACATTAACACAAATATTTCATAGATTCAACTAAAACTCTTTGAAATAATTCTAACTTTACACGAATCAATGATGACTTCAGTAAAAAAAATGTTTTCAAATTCGTTATCATGAAACTTTGTAAAAAGTTTGTTTCCCATTCGAGTCAAATAAATAAAAATAATAAAAAAATGATGAATCAATTAATTGTGAGTCGAGCATACCGACAAGAAAAAGAGGTGGAAGATGAAGCAGAGTGGCAAATCACGTACATAACACGAAACTTGTGTCACTCATGATCCTTCCTTGTCCTGATGACAGCAGTGGTGGCTTGAGGTGGCGGCAACAGTGGTGGTCAGATGGATTCTTCAGAAAAGAGGGCGGCGCCAGATAAGTGGGTGAGAGAGAAAGGAAGGCAATAGTGCAGCTAAGGTTAACTAAAAGAGTGAGATGAAACCCTACTATTAACATGTTTATGCTTAGAAGTCTAAAACAATGTGCACTTGTTATAAAAGTATAGGGGGCGCGGGTAAATATAACCACAGGGGCCAGTGTTGATTTTAGCTATCTTTTGTAAAAGTTAAGTTCGAGACCCGTTTATGCTCGATAATGATCCATTCAAGGCACGAGAATTGCGCCATTGTTTTTAACATAATTTTGATAATTAAAACGAATATTCACATGACTTGTTTCTCGTAATAATTATAATTATAAAATTTAAATAGTTCAATGAGTTTACGGTTGTTTCAGTACACGAAATGCGTAGTTTTCACGTTTAACCAGAAAATCTCTCGTACTCGATTTCAAATTGGCTCCGAAAAAGTCTGAAACGGAAAAACAAGTAAGAGTAAATATAATTTATTATTAAAATGGGTTTTGAAAATTACCGGATGCTACATTCTACCTCCTTAAAAGGAATCACGTCCTCGCGATTCAATTCATGTCATTCGATAGCGTAGTGTCTCAAAAGAGGTGATGATACGGGCAACCGATAAAGGAGAGGCAGTGTCAAGACTTAGTAGATGGTTATATATAGTTTCAAGCATAGGTGTAGGATTCACTCATAAAGTTTGGTTTAGTTACAAAGAAAAATATTAGTTGTTCAGTTTATGAGGTACTAGCATAAAATACATTCCAAATGAGTAAATGGTTTATAAAAAATTTGTAAATCAGTTTAGAGTAGTAGGAAAATAAAAGTATTGTTTATAAAATAGCAATACGGTCAAATTTTTGATTTCATGACTGATTAGTAAAAACATTTTGAAGGATGACCACAAAATATTCTGTAGTAACTTCATAATTTTCCAATAGTATTTCGACTACCAACCGATATCAAATCAAATTCCAAATACGAGTGAACGTCGACAGGTCCAAATGGTTATGCTAAAAGCATACATGTCAATAGAGCGCAAGATATATCATCAAAAGAACAGCATCGGTGGAACAACATCGATCGAAGACAAGGCTTGAGGTAGAGGCTTCTGTAACAAGACTATAAACAAAGTAGGACTACGGGGATTAGAGATTTTGAATTCACAACGAGACCCAAAGTCACAGAATATATCAATCCAAAATCAAACATAGCCGAGACCAATTTCCAAACATTTCAATAAGCTTGATGAACTTCATGAAAACTTGACCAATCGGGTCTAACTCGACCCGATGCGAAACAAGGTCAGGCAGTTCCAATGATTTTAAAAGTAATCTGAAGTCATATCATGACCAGACGGTGACGAAAAGCGTTCCATACAAGAGGAAGAATATCATGATAAACAAGAATTGTGATGCCAGTGTGTCGTATGTAGGGGTAAATTTTTATAAAATTCAATGCTCATATACACACACCAAAAACTTTACCATTCCCCCGAAATCAACCAAAAAAACCAACCGGACATAATACTATTATAACTACTCCAAGTATCACAAAATTCACCTCTGATTCGGACATAAGTGATCAAGCTATGTCCCACTGTCCCTGGTTGAATATAGGTGATCAGTCTATATTCACCCGAGGTTCAATGAATTTTGATATACTTGGCTTAGTTACTCTAGCATCATGTCTTTCACTTCCAAAATCCATTTCAAAAGACCAAAACAAGGCCAAACTCAAAGTCAAAAGGTGAGATTGCGCATAGAAAGAGGTGCAACGCTACAACAAGTGCGATACGTAAGCATAAGTATGTTGAAGATACTTATAGCACACAGCAAAAAAAATAAATGGATATACACATTCAATAGTAAGGCACATATCTCGTCAAACATATTAGCAACCAAAGTCACAAGTGAGGCATCAGCTTGGCAGGCAGGCACTTGTTGGTCATAGGGTTAACTTTTTGTAAAAGTGGTTATAGTCTAGGTTTTGAAAATTTCCTAGATCCCTATAACCTTGGCTCTGATACCAACTGTAACACCCCCAAATTTGGCACAGCGGAAGCATTCGGGTCGTGGGGTGCTACTAATTGGTATCACAACACAAAATATAGAACAACGGTTTTACATTAAGAAAATTCATAAACAAGTGTATAAAATTTACATTATTCAAAAATAGTGCGAAAATACAGGCCCATAATAATAATAATAAAGTGGTCTAAAATATGTCAAAGTATCCTATAACCATGCCATGCCATGCCAAAAGCCTCCAGAGTAAGATGTCACAATAAACCTGAAAATACATGCTAAAAATGTCAACACGAGGTTGGTGAGTTCATAAGTATGAAATAAAGTAGTAAATAAGTTTGTTGTGTATTGATATACGAGTAGGACAAGTGTGCAAGCAATAATAAAGCGTAGGGCAAACAGATATATCACAATCGAACACATGGCTAGTCAGGTAACCACCTATAATCATTGGCTAGTCAGGTTACCACCCATAATAAGCACCACACTCTTCATCTACAAATCTTCATCTCCGAAATATGTATATACAACATGTATGCCTACCAGATGGAGCTAAAACATGAGTACTCTCACGTCAAGTGGATTAAATCCATGATCCGAGAACCACACAGAATAACCAGAAACCACTAGTGCTCCTAACGTAATTATATTCACACACAAGCTTGTCCAAAATAATAAAACAAACATTTAATCACAGCATTAAAAACTTGAAATAACTGAACAAGTTATTTAGCGAAGCACATAAAGTTTTTAAGATATCAAATCATTTGCAAATATTGCCGTTTAATAACACAAGCATGTTTTCTCCCCCAAAAGTGTTTCACAACAAGTAAAGTAGGGGCAATGAACTCACCTCAGTTCGAAGCAATGCAAGAATCATAACTAACACGATTGGCATCAAGAAGTATAACACAACAAAGATCGAGAGTGTAGGTACAATGGTAGGGATTCGACACAACTTAATACGAATATAGTTAACTCAGAATAAATCTAGCAAAGAAAATGAATTTTCGAAAGACACCGTATCTTAGTTTTCGTGGAATACTCGAATCGATATCTTATAAAATGTTTAGTGTCGTTTCTCGTAAGAATAGTTTAGTATCAACGTTTCGTGTGATAGTAAGAAAACAAAGACTCGACGTGTAACTCATGCCAAACGTAACCCACACTAAATCATAATGTATATCCCAATACATAATGTATATCACAAAAGATAATGACAAAGACTCAAGAATACACGCTAAAGCAATAAAACATATAATGGAAATGAAACAAGTAAGGATCAATTAGCAACTAGGAAAATGATAAATAGATGGTTGAGTTTTGATCATTTACCCGATAACCCTAATTAGATTTGCTAACAAATGTATGCTTTAAGTATAGCATAGTTTTAAACTAAAAAGTAAATGAAAAAGGTTTTATCCTTAATAAACTATACTTTTCGTTCTATAATCGGTTCTTAATCAACAAGGTTTCTAACGTTAGTATATATATATTAACATAGAAATGAGGGTTTAATATAACTCGTTAATCAGAAATACATTTCGATAATAATTAATCCGGTTTGACGCGTTAGAATAACCTGCAGAATTTAATAGTCCATTTTGATAGTAATTATTAATCCGGTCGTATGTTTAAATAATTATCGTCTCTACAATCCAATAATTTTCCATTAAAAGGTAATTCAATTTGATATGTCCAATATATCAATTTTCAATTCCAAGTAATAATTCCAATCGTAACCGAACTTCCAACTGTGCACATATGTTGATACCAAAACGAGTTAGTCCGATAATTAATTAACCAAAACAACATGTCACTACTCAATAAAATACTAAAACACCATTTAAATCCCAATGCCCATTGGGCTTGACCTAAAAACCAACCCAACCCCTAAGTGGCTCGTCCCAAAACAAACCCCCTCAATATGGAAGCATGTGGCCTTTGACCCATTAAGCTTTGCAAACCAGCTGCAAATTTGCTGCTAGAAAACACAAGCACACACTGATGCATACACCCCATACTTTTAGTTTTTGTTATTTATTGATGCAGGTTTTACTGACCAGCTTTTAATATTTATAAGTTTCTCGTTATACCTATGGTCTACCGAAATGCACTAACGGGTAGTATACCCGATCGTGTGTAGTGTAGTATTCGATAAAACCGAGGTCGTCCCAAGAGCTATGTGAGCGGATTCTAATTAAGTCTAGGTGTCACAGATTTTAATTGGTTTTGAGATTGAAATGATTAATTAACTACTAAAGCAAGAAATGCAAGAAAGCAAATAAAGGCGATGGTTGTGATCAATAGAGGATAAGTGTGCTAATCTAGTTACTCATCCTATCATATTAAGTTCACGTTTAATTACTTCCAATTGCTTCAAGTGGGGTTTTAATTCGCTAGGACAACATTTGGTCAGTTCATCCTAACCTATCAGCAAAGGTTTCCACCGGAGATCAAGCTACTACCCTTGAAAGTCCAGTTGTTTTTAGTCCCCTAAGCTAAGTCATTAAGTTTCGCTACATGCAAGATTCATAACAATGAGTGCCCGGGCGCTAGCATCTTAAACACTCATCCCTAACTTCTTAAGTTCATCCAAACGGTAGGTGCTCAGTTGGTCAAATCGCATTGCGAAGAAGGGTTGTCGCATTGGTTAATTTACCCTTCCCACTCAGTCTACCTACTTAGGGTCAGTTGGTCATATCTGCTAAGCAACTAGACACTACCTCCATTCAAAACTACCGAAACAAGGGTAGCTACCAACAAACTATGCATGCATACACTAGAAACAATTATACGGAAGCAATGTAAACATAAACAAAACAATTAAGGACTCATAACTAGGCTAGTACCAAAGGTGCTGAGCCACTCATATTAACTGAAACAATCGATTCAATGTTTGACATAATGAAATACATGAATTGAAAGTAAAATAAATGATAAATTGCTAATGCTTATCGTTAGGGAGTGATTTCTCCCTTGGAGATGGCTCTGTATGCTCCTCGAGATCTGCCATCAGCCTCCTACCCACGTCTTTGTGTGTGAAGTAAATGATGATAAATGCAGATTTTGGGCGGTATTTATAGGCCAGATCTGGTTACGGCGTAACTTAAGTGGAGAGTTACCGTAACATCAATTTCTTCGTGATTTTGCTCGAAAAGCCGTTACCGTAACATCCGAAAGAGTTACCGCATCTTCAATAAATCATGGTTATGCCATATTTGTGGAACGAGTTACGGCGTGAAGCTTGCGCCGCTGGAACATCATTTGACCCACTACTTTACGACGTAATCCTAGATGGAGTTACTGCAATCTTCGCTTGAGTTGGTTTTCCGAAATACTTCATATATCCAGGTATGAGCGGTAAGAGTTACGCAGTAATTATTTCAAAATAGGCATACTATCATATATCTTCAATAAGTTTCCAAATCCGCATCTCATTAGCTCCAATGAAATATAGAGGAAAAAAAGCTGCAAATCCATATAAATGATATAAAATAATGCAGCATTATCTGGGAAATTGACACTTAATTTTCGTGACTATTTGATGTTATCAAATATCCCCCCACTTGAACTCTATTTGCCCTCAAGTAGACCTTATGATAGATTCCTAAAAAATATC
>OU343216.1:142198729-142255748 GCA_910596185.1 Chrysanthemum makinoi | reverse complement strand
AAATTGTGGTTGGGCCGAAGATAATGTTTTTAAGGCAAAACTTTGTTAGAACTTTTAGAAATTAGACAAGCGTTAACCATGCCTTGACATCTAGTGACGAAGATAAATAAATGTATTGACCACCATTACCAAAAAGATCAAGCATTTTTTATTTGGGGTGTTAGAGGGCTGAGCCTTGGTTCTCATGAGGGATGAGAATCGATCGGTTGGATTCAGCGTGGAGATTGCCAAATCCGAAATGACAAAAAAAAAGCACTTCTAGCCCCATAGCCTTGAGTCCCAACTTAAAGACCGTAAATAAAAGAAAAGAAGTGCTCTTTAAATGAAATAAAACCGAATTATCCATTTCATTTGTTTTATTTCCATTTCCTATTAAGGTTTTATGTTTTTAACCATTTTTGTAGGAAATGGAAAGTTCTTTGCAACATGCTGAATGAGGAAATCTGTCCAGATGCGGCATAATTCATTCTTGTAGTTGTAAGTAACATACCAACTATCGTTCTTCCCGGAGCATTACCAACTACAGTAATCCCATGCAATGATTCTGTATTAGCTTCTACTATCTGTGGCATGCTTGGGGTTTGTAATAATTGCAGTAACTCCTTATAAATAATTCTTTTCTTTTAAACACAATAACCTTGTATTAGTTTTAAATGAACTTTGTGGGTATGTTCTGTAGCCTCACAAGATTCACTAGTCCTTGTAGGTACCAATTGGTTTTAAAACTTGTTGCATGAGGCTAAATGCAACCCGTGATTCGAAAGTGAGTTAGGTTTCTTCTTGTTTTTATTTTTATTTTTTAGAATTATGCTTGTTGTTAGTGTGATTTCAAGGATTGAAGTTTGCTTTCGTGGTGCTTAGCATGAAAGGCATGGATTCCTTTAGTGAGCCTTCTTTCTTTAGACAAATTTTAGGAAGTTCTGGCTCTAATTCTACTTTTATCTTCACCTTTATTTAACATTTAGTATAAAGGGACTTTGTGCATTTCAAGTGGAGACGGGAGTAGATTGATATCTGTGAACTTTATTTTTCCTCGTTTTCCTAGTTTATTTTGAAAATTATGCTATTTTTAAATTTTGACAGCATGTTTTCTTAACGCGACTAGATTAGACCTTAGCCGGAGCACATTATAACCCTTGATATTATATGGGAGATGCCTTATCCATTTCAAATATTTACCCAAAATCCACCAAATTATGACAGTATTAGTAGCTTGTAAACTTTAGAACTTGCCTTTACATCATTTGAGACCATAGGCAAACTATGTTAGTTAACAATGTATTTGGACTTTAGGTTTGAAAGGTAATATTATAGGATTATCAAAAAAAGCCTATCCTTGTGTGTCCTCTCAGATTAGTTACCTCAAACTTCCTCGACCCCGTGTTAAGCCACTTTTGTTGCACTTTCTCACGTAGTGCAAGATACCTAAAACACACTCTGAGCCATTCTTTTCATTTTTTTTCACCCAACATATTGTTTCGTTACACCCATACACCTTAGCCTACACGTAGTCTTTATTTGTGACAGGGAAGTCATTGTTTACCTAAGTTCAAGGTTCAAGTGGAAAGGTTCGGTCAGCTTTCGTCGGCGACATTTTAAGATCATAGAAGACCCTCAAGTCTCATTGTTCATCTCATAAGTGGGGGATGCTACACTTATTTTAGGTATTCTTGTGAAAAATAAATAAATAAAAATATATATTAGTTATTTGTTGATTGTAAGTCGTCGGTATAAGCACTATGTTTATGAGCTCATTATAGATTTAGTATCGAGGAGGCCACCTCGTTCACATTTGAAAGAATGGAGTTGGTAAGTGTAACGGTTGGAGAAAAGTAAATATTGCCCATCATGGCGTCCTTTAATGGCACATCTACCGGTATATCTGATCAGTTTCTTAACTTGAGGTGAACTTTGGATGACGGTAAGTGGTGATGACTTGGTTTTAGATTTAGACTATTTGCTTGAATTTTTATTTTACACCATTTTATCTTATGTCTTATCCTACCCTTAATCATGAACATGTCTAGGTGATCTGCAGAGCATCTTTGGTGTCTTGGCCATGGATTTGGTCATGTATCATTGATTTTGTCCACTTCACCGTGAGTTGTTAATGACGACTTACCACTTATGCACTGTCATGTCTACCCATATTGCCTTCAAGAATTGTTTTGTCCTTAACTCTAGTGGTGGAGATTTGTGTAACGTAACATTGATTTCACATACACATCAAACCAAACAAAAATAGGCGTTAAAGAGTTCTAGAGAGAAAAGTTAGAGGTTTAGGGAACTTTAGTGAGGAAAAATTGCAATATGACTCAACTCTCACCTTTGAAGGAGAGAATGACTATAATCATATACACAAATAGCATACATGGAGCGTGGATCAGGCATCTGGTAAATGGTAGTCCGTCCTCCACAGTGTTACAAAACATAAAATAACTACGATTCTGAGCTTTCGTTACATATACTTGAGGTGGCAAAATCTTTAATGGAATTTCTAATTCCTAACAATATCTAAGGTCACTAATACACATTAAACTTACATTGAATACAAAATGTTACATTATAAATTGTTCTTGCATTCTTTGATGATTACTTTGCTCTGGCTCGTAGTCATTGATTCTTCACATTGCATGTTTGGATAACCCAGTGGAGGCCTTTTTTGATCCAGTGATAAGTAATTTTAAGCCATCTTAGAGATTATGTGCATTAAATCTACACGACTCTTCCTTTGTGGTGTTGATATCATGTGATGTTGTGACATTTGGACCGACATGCTCACATTTTGGATCATGATTTCTTCTATGCCAGTGGCGGAAGCTTTGGGTGATTCATGATATTGAAAGCGTAGCGGCATGGAGTGATAATATCGAGTCATTGATGCACTAATCATGATTTCTTTGGAAATAGATAATGATTGCGTTAGCATGTGGCAAATGTTGACGGCTCCCTTACGATGTTTATAAGCGTGGTAAAGCACTGCTACTTGATTAGCAATAAAGCATGAAAGAAATTAATCTTTGATCACTTTGATTGAATAGGTAACTTTTGCCCGCGTTCCGGATGTCGATCTGTCACTTTGTGATCGGTATAATTCAGAAGAATCTCCTTGACAGGGTTTCGCAGCTGCTCTAGTCGTTCTCAAACCGGAACGTCTCAAAGACAACACGGGTGAGTGAATCGTGAATAGAGATTCCTTGATTGATGAAAAGAGATTTGAAAAATAATGGTGTATCGCTAATAGAAATTGTTTTGCAACCTGGCGAAGGTTATAATGAAAATCAATTATCAATCATAAGCACCTTTAATTTGAAAGATCATTTTGCGATCGATGTGCTAATGAGAGAGAGAGTTTTTAAGCTTTATGGCGGTTTTCAAGGTATCCGTCAATCCATAACTTTGAACGAGTTGATTTAAAAGATTAGATCCCCCATTGTTTCTGTTGAGTTATCACATGGTTGATCTATTGAATAGATCTCACGCCACACCGAGCTTGTTTGATGATGGCTCCGAAACTTTCATCTTCATTGTGAATATGTTTGCATATCACTCGGATGTTACGCAATACCCAAGGATAATGCGTAGGACTCAAGATATTATCTCTCTTTCCACATTGTGTGAAGCGAGAGTCTTCATTAACAGATGTCCTAAGGAGATTTATTGATGATCTCGTGGCTCTATTCAATTTGTGCATATTTGGATCATATGAGGAGACTAGAGAGACCTCCTTCTTCCATATCAACAATCTAAGAGAATCGATGATTATGTAGGTTCCCAGGTGAGAATGAAACAAGCCCTTTTAAGAGGAACGAAGTGGTTTGGAAAGTTGAAACCAGTCGTCCTTTGGGTCCGGCGTCTTGTCTTCAATACCGATATTACCTTGGTAACCACCAGTGAGTATATGAATGAACCGGTTACGCCCTAAGGTTGAATAAATGGAGGGCTATTTCTTTTCACACCCTTTAATTCTTTTTTTCATTCTTCAACCCCTTAGGTACTACGAGACTTCATTACTAGAACCTTGTTAGGTTTATTCCGGTACTAGCTTCAGTCTCGATGCACTTTTCCCCATATCTCATTTTTCTCCTTTTGTCATCATACCTAAGGACTTCTACTATCTAGTGGATTGTCACAGGTAGATCCTCTAGGTTCTGGCGGATCATACCTCAACCTAACCTTATCATCCTTATATCACCATACATAAAGTAAAGTTGGTGGGTCTTTTTGGTATCGTTCATCTGCCATTGGAACCGGTTGAAAACCATTTGAAAAATCAATCAAGATACTTGTGATATAGAATCAAAGCATTTTGTATCTTAATAGTTTTGATATTTTAGAATGCTCCCCCCACCATACATATATATTTTCGAAATTGTTTTAGCACATGGAGGCAGAGATCTTTGAAATCGTTAGATTAAGTGAAAAGGTCCAATATTTTTGATTAACATTTTCTAAAATGATCATCATCACTTCCCAATCAATTTGAGTAGATAAAACATTTTGAGGAAGGATGAGGTTTTCAAGGATTTGCTCCCCCAATATGTGCCTAATTTTGAAAGAATTTTGCACATATTAGAAACCTACACTAGAAGACAATTCAGGTCACATTTCAATAATTTGAGGTTTAAAATAGATGCTACCCCTCAACATGTGCATGGAAAATTTGAAATCGTTTGTCACTTGCGGGGAGGAAAACATGCTAAACACTTATGAAACCATTTATCGAATTATCAGTTTAAATCCAATTTAAATCAAAAATTCTCCCCGATCACAATTATCAAATCATTTGAGATTTGTGATCTCTGTAGATTTAAATTGATTTTGAAGGATTTTAAGGAGAATTGTGACTTGATTTGTGGCGTTTTAGCGATAAGGATGCGATTTTGAAGACTTTAAACTCCAATGATTAAACATGCATGATTATCTTTTGAAAAAAAATACAAACAAATAACTTTTGATTTGATTGAAATCATTCTCCCCCTCAATCAATGACATAAGTTGTTGATTGAGAGAAAATGTTTTGACAACTTTTTAAGTCACGATGATTATCAAAAATAGAGTCAGAGGTTATTTTTGCAACTAGTTTTCATTCGATAGTAAAGATTAGTTTAAAGAATCAGAGCAAGGATTTTGAAAACCAATATAAAGTATGGCTCTGTTCTATCTTTGAAAAGTTGTACTTTGAAATGACAATAACCATTTCTTTCTCTCTATTTTTTTTTAAACATTCGAACAACATCTAAAGTCCCGTATCATTCTTTGAAAGACAACATTAAGACCTTAGATGTTATCGAATCGAGAAAAACATGACAAAATGACAATATTTTTTGAGGATTTTTGAATTTTCACATTTTTATGGATTTTGAAAGTTTTATAATTTTCTATTTGATTTTTTTTGGATAAATATATACAAAGATATAGATGAAGGAAAGACCTTTACTCCTCGTCTTCCTCTGAAGAGCGTTTGAGTGTTTCTGGTTGAAGGCTTTTCAATCCAAGTCATGGAAGAATAAACTCAAAGCGTTCTCTTGGAAGAGCTTTGGTGAAGATGTTTGCTAACGGTATTCGGGATTTCACAAAATAGAGTTCCAAAACACGTTTTCCACTTGCTCCTCGATGAAATGATGTGGGGATGTCGATGTGTTTTGCTCTTGAGTGTTGAGCGTTGTTGCATGAGAGAGCAATAGTACTTTTATCCTGATGCGAGAGGATTTTGTTGAATTCAAAGCCATAGTAGAATAATTGGGATCTCATCCATAGGATTTGAGCACAACAAGATGACATGGCTATGTATTCAGCCTGCTGTAGAAATAGAAGTACTCATTTGCTTCTTTGAAGACCACTGGCTCCACCCGAAGCGAGCACCTCAGGCGTGCCCGAGTATCTTGACATCTCACGCATGATCGGCATCACGCGCCAGGCATTAGTGACATATCGGTGTCCTTCGGATACCAAAGTCCCATATTGATGGTTCCTTGGAGATACCGAAAGACCCGTTTAACGCTTCAAGGTGCTTTTTAGTAGGCTTAGCCTGATATCTAGCACACATGCACACGGCCCGACAAGATGTCACCGTCTCTGCGCTGAGCGGTTACATCGAGGATCAATCATGCTAACGATATTTTGTTTGATCTACCATGATCCACAGTGGTCCTCATCGGTTTGGTTCGTTCAATCATGGGGGTGTCAGCGGGTGTCACATGATACACATCCAAATTTCTTTAAAATCTCATTTGCATATTTAGATTGATTTATGAAAATGCCTCAGGGACTTTGTGAAATTTGTAATCCCAAGAAAAATGACATTTGTCCCATCATAGACATTTGGAATTTGGAACCCATTTCATTAGAAAAAGATCACATTCATTGGGGTCAGTCGAGGCAAAGATAATATCATCTACATAAATTTGAGCGTGAATTAAATATTTTCACGACTTCGGGTGAACAATATGATCATTTGCTCCTTTCGGGGCGGTGTGGGAAAGAAACTTTGATAGCGTATCATACCATGCCCTCTGGCTTGCTTTAAACCAGTAAACACCTTCTTCAAGCGACACACGCGTGGTAGGATGCTCTGGATTCACAAATCCTTGGGTTGGTGGCGTGAAGCGACTTTAAGATCTCCGCTTGAAATGCGTCTTTACATCCATTTGATAGACTATCATGTTCTTACTTGCGGCATTAGCCAAGAAGATTAGATTGCCTCTATTCGAAGCCAGAGGAGCAAAAATTCTTCAAAGTCAATACCCTCCTCTTGACGGTATCCTTTTGAAACCAATCGAGCCTTGTTCTTTAGCACATCACCATGCTCATCAAGTTTTACTTTGAAAATCCATTTTAGAGCAATGATCATAGCACAATGCAGGCGGTACTAACTCCCATTATCCAGTCGATCAAACTCATAAATCTCATCTTGCATGGCATTGAACCAGCTATCTTCATTCATGGCGGTTTTATTGTCTTTTTGGTTCACCTTAGAAATGCGAGTTGAAAAAGAAACACCATAAGGCATCGGTGCAAGTTGTTTCGTGTGAATGGACTCTTGGGTGAGGAGGGTTTCCAATGATGTTGTCCAATGGGTGATAATGTGTCCATTTTCTAAGGTGTTCATGTGGTTGTTGTGGAAGCGTAGTTGAGTCAATGTCTCCGGATGAAGATGGTTCGATGATGATTGAGGAGCAAAATATTTTCAAATGGAGCTTCTTGGGAGTAGCAAAGATTAACTATCATTGATGCAGCTTACTTCCATGATGTACATTTGATGAAAGATGATTAGTTGATGAGGCGAAGTGATGTGGCAGGAGCTTCTTGACACTTATATTGAGCTGAAGGGTTACACATTCGGGGATGAGCGACCTACTTGATGGGGCTGACATTTCATCGACATTCAGTTCATAGTGTTCATCAAACATTGGATCAAACAATTTCTTTAAATCATCTTACGATGGAGTATACATATAGGTTCTGGAGATGAGTTTGGTAAGAGATGAACCAATGGGGCTGCTTTGAAGTGGTCGAAGCTGATTGTCAGGAGCCATTTGACGATCGACTCATCAGCGTGGCGTGAATTGTTTCCATGATATTTGGGTTCTCTTGTTATAGATTGAACCTTTTTTGTTTGGTGTAGCTACAAAAACTCAATGTCGCTTTAGCTCGATTTTCTAAATCTTGACTATCATTAGTTGGATAACATAAAGCACCAAACACACGAAGGTATGATAGATCGAGTTTTCTTGTGGACAAGTTCATAAGAAGTCTTTCCATGAGGTGTGAAGTCGATTTTGAGTGCATAACAAGTAGTAATAGCTTCAGCCCATAGAAAACATTGGAACCTTTGAGTAAATCAAGCATTGTCCTTGCGAAACTTCTAAAGTTCGATTGCGTCTTTCAACTACACCGTTCATTGAGGGATTGAGGACACTTCTTTGGGGTGATTCCAACATTCCATAAAATTCACTGAGTTCTTTATTAACAAACTTCAGTTCCATTGTGTCGTCTGGACGATCGGCCTTTGTTGAGTCGGATCTGAAGTTGTTTAATGAGTTTAATGATGACATCTAGAGTTTCATCCTTCTTCCTCAAAAACTTAACCCAAGTGAATGCAGGAGATCATCAACCACTACTAACATATCTCTTTCCCATTAATAGTTTGCACTCTCATTGTTGGGCGCCTGAGATCCATATGAAGGGTATGAAGGACTTCCATTCTGAGTTTGTGGGTTTGGTTTGTGGGCATATTTTGTGCTTTCGGTTGGCGGTGAACAAAGATGATCTTTTTCATATTTTAATCTGGGTAAGCCTCTAACAAGATCGCTACGGAAAGGTTGTTTATGGTGACGAAGTTCAAGTGATTGAGACGACGATGCCATAACCATGACTTTGTTTTAGAAGCCGGCCCGACAAACAGATTGGAGAAGACTTCATCATCTCTTTGATAGAAATGGTATCGGAATCAAATTGACCAACGAGAGAACAAATTATGACAAGACCTTCCACATAATATACACGGGTTACACTTTTGCCAACTACATAGTCAGCATAACCCATGTGCTCCAAATGGTGGTTCCGAATCTAACGAGTCAGATGAATTTGCTCGCGAAGTTCATGAGCCTTGACGGTGTCCAGAGTAATATGCTTGGAGCGGCTGGAGTCCAAGTACCACAAAAGCGATTTGAGCGATCTGCAGATTGAACACAAACAAGAATGGATAATTGAGATAATTGGGATCCCCATACAAGAATGGGTTCCACTTGGTGAAATAAAGATAGTGAACACCCACGCATGATAGAAACATCCATATCGGTAGAAG
The DNA here is from genome assembly GCA_910596185.1 of Chrysanthemum makinoi. NCBI lineage: Eukaryota > Viridiplantae > Streptophyta > Magnoliopsida > Asterales > Asteraceae > Chrysanthemum > Chrysanthemum makinoi. Next base: position 142,246,939 of record OU343216.1, on the reverse strand, counting down.
CAATGGAATCATTGGGAATAGATGCAATCTTCGGGTGTATGTATTTGACCTATTCAAAGTATGTTCACTTCTTAAAGTGGATTCTACCAGTGAGCATCCATTTTCTAGTGGGCATAGTCTTAGCATTTTGAGGAAAAGCCGATTATTCTTATGACCAAAAGGTATCCAATAATAACCTATCTTTATAAATGTTCTTCATGTGGTTTCCTTTGTTTTCTAACAATCTTTTAAGTCTTTTAGCCTTCTTTGCACGATTATTATTAACAATTTGGCGGGCATTTGGCGGCATTCGACCAAGCATTCACACCACATTCATGATTAGCGGCGAATTCAGCGGACATCATTACAAGGTTTGCAAATAGTATCGAAATTAGAATTAATTCTGATGCGCTATGGCTAATACTAGAATCAACACGATTCGTTTTATAAGACTCAAACTTAAAGTTCCTAGATTGGTCTTCTACTCTTTTCCAATGCACATTTTAGCTTGCGAGGTCCTATCATTCCTTGTATTGTCTTGAGACTTTGACACCTTAAACTTTTAATGTCCTGATTACTCATGTAGAGAATTATGGGAACATTTGTTGGTTGATCTTCTTTTGCATTCTGAACTAGACCTACAAGGATACGTATTACTAGGCGACACATTGATGGTCACTTTCTTACTTTGGCCTAGAATGGTTTGAAGGCTTGGCACTAGGCATAGAACAAGGCATCACAACTTTGCCTTTTGCACCTAAGGATTTAGGACATGTTGCAATTACACATTCTAGCAGCTCTTGAGATCGTTTGGCATGGAGGCAAGCAAACCTAATTTCTCTATCAAGAGGTTTGTTAATGAAATCCTCTTGACAATCTCACGAGAGACATTCTAGACTATCCTTAAGGTAAGCACAATAGTCATGAAATCACGAGTTCATTATTCCTAAGATGAGGAGGAATATATTTAACTATCACGGTTGTATTTTGATCTAAGGGTGACTTTGAAACAACATTATTATTAAAACAAGTGGCGGTTCCCATTTCACGACTTCTCGAGATTCTCAATTTCCTATTGTAAAGACGTTATTTTTTTCGTTGTTTTGGTCACGAGTGACTTTCATTGAATCATATAACTCTTCAAAGTGTCGTTTAACTTTTTCATTTTCTTCTAGAAAACTCTCGTTTTCCTTTTTGTAAGGCATTAACTAAGTTTTGAAGATGGAAAGTTTGAAATCTTGAGAATCTAAAGGAGGAGGCATTTGGGATCCGTCACGGTGTTCTTTTCACCCTTCAATTGAAATTTGGGCTTTCAAATTTTTGATCGTGTTACAATGAGCTGAATCTGTTCATCCGTTTGCTAATTTCAAAAAGCGCATCAAATTCAGGAGCATCCAAGGATGTCTTGAACTTTGTGGTTTTAACATTTTCTTTTAGATGTTGATATTTTAGTTGTAAATCAAAATGTTCAACTTCTTGTTTAGGAAGATGCTTTGCCAAATTATCGTGATCATCTTTGATCAATTTTCATTAAATTTTAAGTGATAATCTTTTCAAGCTCAATGACGATCATGAGAGACTTTGAGAACAGCAGATAATTCATGAAATTGAAGCATTAATGGAGCAATTCATAGCGATTGTAAAACACATCTTGAGCAATACATTCTGAAATAAGATTCTCATTCAAGGTATGCAAGTTCTTCCTCTCAATCTCATTATATTTTAATGCTGGCTCATAGTCACTAACCTCAACTATCATTGCATCAAATTCCTTTTCCATTCCTTTAATATCGAGATCTTCTATCCTTTTAAGACTCTCAAAATGATCTTTTTGTAGTTTAAAGAAAGGCATGACCTCAGTTAGATAACATTCTTTTGTTTGCTCAAAACTCCTTTCCCCTTGATTATCGATGGGTGTGATCCTTTTCTTACAAGTTTTCTCAAAATCGACAAATAGTTGAAGAATAACATATTGATTGATTAAGGTCTTGCTTTTAGTGGCAATAGTCCTAGGAACTAAATGCATTGGTGTATTAGAGGATACAGTCCGGCGAAGGCATTTTCCTAAAGGGGGTTCGTTTCAACAAGATTCTCTATTTTTGTTTATCTAAATCCTTTTCAGTACTTGTTCGGGTGTTAACAACGTCACGAGGCTTAAACATGTTCAAGGAAATCCAATTCTCCTACTTGTAATCATGGGGTGTGATATTTATTTTCTTCTCTTTACATTTAGGATCATCTAACTTCTTGTTCATCTTTTCCACTAGTGACTTCATCAGTTTCTTATCTTCCTCGAGTACTCAGTAGCAACTAGGTTTCTCTAGGTTTAAGGATTTCATTTCCATCATAAAGTAACTTATGAGCATTTCTAGCCTTTTTTTGACCTCACGAATTTGGTTCCTCAACAAGGGGAATGCTATGCTTATCGCTCTTAAGACTCTATGCTTAGTGATCATGGTGATCTGGTTGTTCCTTATGCATTTTAACTTATTTTCAAGCTTGTTCTTCAAGTTTTAGATTAGAAAAATCATTTAAAAGTTTTGATTCCTTAGCATGAAATTCACCTTACTTGCCTTTAACATTTTCTTAAAGTTCTTGTTTTTGCTTAGCAGGTTTTGAAAGCTTTTCTTGTAAGGAGTTTAACTCTTGTTTTAACACTTCTTCTCTAAAATACTTTTCTTATAATTATGCGCATTTGGTTATCCAACTCACGCTGCAGTAGTTAGCTCAAACTTATCACGTTGTTCATAAATGGCAACTTGTTCTTTATAGGCATTAAGTTCGAGATAGCAAGAATCATCGGGGAAGCACATCGCGATGTATTCATCAAAAACATAGTCATCGTTGACTTGAGAGAAGATGCATCACTTAGTACAACTTCACTTTCACTTTGTTTCACATATTGATCATATGGGACAACATTGATATTACCCATATCTCCAATATTTGACTCAATAGTTTGATTGATTGTACTGTCATGCATCTTTTGCATGACATCATCGTATAGTTTTAGTACCTCGAGAAAATGAGTTTGTCTTTGGATGGACGGATTGTGGTGATGAAGAGACTTTAGGAGAGACCATTGGAGAAATACTAGCCATGAAAATGGTTTGTCGCGATGGGTTCATCATCAACATCGAGTCGTATGCATCACAATCGGCTACTTGAAAGGCACCGATGATTATGGCCTATCTCCTGATTGGCTGCTCATCCATCACATCGCTGTATGTGGCATTTCCTCGGAAATAAATATCAACTCTTCTTCATCAGCTACACCATTATCTGCAGGCTTGAACAAGCAACATCTTATCCACTGAAGTATTGACATTTTTGGTGTTTTGGCGATGTGCATTTCCTTGCAATGTGTCACGACCTCCTGATTGTAACAGATCATCTTAACTTGTCCTTAATTTCCATTTCTTCCCCTATTCTGATTTGTCACAAAGCCTCTACCAACTCCACTCTTCCTTGTTATATCTTGCCTTTCTTGAGCTGGTTGTACTATAACCTTCCCATCTATGAAAGTGGCTTGATTGTGAGATTAGACGATGCGAGTTATTGTTGGTGGTGTGGGAGAGTTCATGTTTTGACTAATGGAGAGCAGGTTGAATAATGAAGTTACCGCGTGTGCATCAGCTTGCTCGGCTTGTTTGAATCTTGGATTAGGAATGAGTTTGTGATTGCCATCACCCATGGGTATAACTTGAGATGCTTTGGTGGTAATTCCAATGTTTGAGTAGAAAGCGGTTGAATCATTTGATGAGCTTGTCTCTCCTGTTGTTTTGAGCCGATCAAGAATCCTTTTTTCAAACTTAGCATGTCTTTCATGGAGAAGAAAGGCATGAGTTGCTTCTAGTTTGTGTTCTTGATCCTTTAGTGAGCTTCACTGAATGTGACGTTTGTGCCATTGAGGATTCATGTTGTTAACAAACTTTGAATTCAATTGAATGTTAGGCATGGTCATTCTGATGTTCCTCATGTCATTCACAAGCTTATGGGATCTCACATAATACTTTCATGGACACTCTCATCTGGTTTCATCTTGAAATGTTCAAATTCATCATATAATTAGAATTCTATGTCTTCAACCATTAATTTCCGAGCACGAGCATATTGACATTATCCCATCACCATTTTTTAGCGGGTGTTGTGATTGATAAGCTTGTAGATGTCTTTTGGAGACCTTAATATGATGTTAGAAGCCCTGATATCGCATCGAATCTCTTCTTCTCTTATCATTGAGGTCATCATCACGTTTTTGGTGCGTCTATTTCATAGATCATTGTTCCATCTTGTTTGTATCAATTATGTCTCTAGTAGTTTTCAACCTATCACGGTCCTTCATCAATGGATTTGAGAATGTTGACTCCATTTTCCTTTCCAAGACTGATCAATCGATTGGCCAGCCCAAGAGTAGTTGGATTCTGTCAAGCATGGATGGAAGAGTATCAGAACGGTACTTGAACATCCTCAAACCGCGATGGAGAGATGATTGTAGGAGCGTTGGTAGAACATGTTGGCTTGATTAAGCGGGGATTTTATAACTCTATGATTAAACCGGAAATAGATTCTTAGCAGGATTTTACTAAATCAAGAGAAAACCGTTATTCTGAATGAGTCAACCAAGTCGCTAAGAAAAACTAAACCAAGTCGCTAAGCACCAAGTCGCAAAGACACGATCAAATTAAGCTAAGCACCAGAAATTAAGCTAGCAAAATTTGACGACAAAGTCGCTAAGCACCAAGTTAAGCTAAGTTGTCAAGTCGCTAAATAGCAACTTCATAAATCACCAAATCGCTAAGTTGTCAAGTATTTAAAAGCAACTTCGCTAAGCACCAAATCGCTAACACCAAGTCGCAACAACTTAACACAGTCGCTAACTTTATGAAGTAAGCTACCCGTAGTGGAGAATCCACTAAGTGTACCGTTTATTAAATTGTTTCAATAGACAAGTCGCTAAGCCCTAAATTGCTAACAACATCAACTACAACTGCTTACCAATTTTCAAAGCAAGTCGCTACCAAGATAACTTTTTCGTGGGTTAAACTAGGTAGAAAAATCACAAAAACACCAATTTTCAATCCAAAAACAACCCAACCACGATGATTCAAGCTTACCAAATCAAAACCCAAGCACATACAATGATTCTAAACACACAACTGCACCCAAGATTCAAACTTTATGTTGTACATTTAATTCAGTTTAAGTTGCATACTATTCTCATCACTTTCAAGTGAATCATTGAAAAATTAATGGATTTAGAACTCTTTACCAAAGCCATTATCTCTGGAGTAGCCAAATGATTTGGTGTGTAAGACCATGGTACATTGATAACCATATGATTTTTAGCAAACCACCAGCTATCAACAGATTTGTTTTGTCTTTACCAAAAGGCTGTACCACGGACTAGTTAGTTCTTCTATTTAATGGTGAACTAATTACCAATAATGGTTTTCACAGCCCTTTACCACAAGCCATTTTCTTGTGGGCTAGCAACTCTTCACATTCTTGATATGGTGAGTTGAATACCATCCAACTTATTAGCAGTTGTCAACTAAAAAGCGGATTTGATATATCTTTACGCGGCCTTTTGCTCATGGATTAGTCAATCCTTTTGTAACCATGGTGGATTGATAACCTATTGATGTTATCATCACAAAAACCATTTATTAAACCTTTATTTCAAAATATTTATCACTTAGCAACAAGGTTTCTTCTAAAATTTATTTAAGCGGTTTAGTTAAATAAGCAGTACTTTGATGAAAGAATGTATCGTCAAACGATACTTTGAATAAATCTTGATATATCAAAAAAATTTATTCAAATAAAATTCATACCAGTTATTGATCATTCACCGGCAATGGTAGTCGGTTTATAAACAAGTTGATAACCATGCAAGCGGTTTCATTATCCTCTTCTACTTCCAATCCATGCTCTAGCATTCTTCTCATGAGCTCAGCTGTGAGAGGATATCTTCTTTAAGAAACATGTGTATCATTGTTCCATTTTCCAACTCCAAAACATGAACTCCAGATTCTTCAAAGAATCTCGGCAATATTTCGGCTTTTTGATTCTTAGGATATCATCAGTACTCTCTTGATTTCCCATAAAGTTATAAGATCACCATGTAAAATCAAACCAATCCCTTCCAATGGATTATTTTCAAAGTAAGCCTTCACAACATGATATAAGTAGAATAGGTCTACTCTATCTATAATATCTGATAAATCCCATAGCCTATTGAAAACTTTGAAGCTTTCATCTTCTTTATGAAAAATCATATAATCTCCATTCTTGGATTTCACAACTTTAAAACAACGATCTTTGATACGTTCATCTTCATGTTATCATCTTCCTTTGTATAATCAAAATCTACCATTCTGAGATAATTCTTCAATTCATCTCTAGTCAGTCTTAATTCAACCTTTTCTTTCTTTGAAAAACATTTTCTTAGCCTTCGGTTTTCTTTTCTCTTTAAGCTCTTCTTCTTTGATTAGGTCAATGAGCTTCTTCTACAAAGTCTTTAATATTAGCAACACTCTTCTTATAAAATTTGTTTTAGGCATCATAAAGTCTTTCATTATCAACATAGTTTAACTTACGTAAACTCTTATATCCTCGACCTTTTAAATAAGCCATCATAGCATTCCTATCCTTAGCTAAATTAGGTCTTCTTGGCATATATCTAACTTAGGTACTGAGGGGTACCAAAGGTTCAGTAACCGGCATCTAATTTATCTTGCACCTTTTGTTGCTTTTCTATTGAGCTTCTTGAGCTTCTGTTCTTTTCTATCTTGAGCATCTAACTCTTAGCGAACTTTTCTATTTGCGGCTTCATTCCTGCTGCTTTGTTCTCTAAAGTTACATTGAAGTGAGTTTCTTTTCTTTTGTTTCAACAGAATACCTTTCCCTTTATATTTTGGATCAATTGAAAGTTGAGAAGTTCTTGGTTGTTCTTCTTCTGTACATCTCAATAGTAACTCTCTGCAGTTTGTGACAAATCTAATATTGTAGCAATAATTCATCATCACTTGCGAGTAAATGGGTTTGAATGTAGCTCTCTTCTTCTTCTATAACAATTGTAGAAGGACGGCATCTTCTTCAAAATTTAATACCCTTGGTGTAATTACTTCTTGACTAGATGTATCATGAAAAACATTACTTTGATGTTCATACCTTGAACATCCATTATTATGATGTTAGGTACTTTGAATATCAGTATACTTTGAACTTGCACTTCCTCGAAATCACGAAATAATCTTTTCTGTGATGCTGATTCTTTCTTCTTCGCAACATCTTCTTTCAAATTTTCCTTTTCTAAATTCCTCCCCAAGTTGTAGAAGATGATAGGAACCGTCTTTAGTTTAATTCCTGAAGTTGTTTACGACGTTTATTTTCCTCTTTAACCCATAAGTTGAAACCTTGAATATATGGTTTAATAAAATTCCTCAACCAAACATACCTACGCTTCCAATTTTAAAAGCTTTAGCTTGAAACTCAACGGTTTTGTTCAACCTAACAAGCTCCTTGTCAAAAAACATAATTATCCAAAGTCAATCGTGAATGTTCTTAGAAGCGAGAGCGAGAATGTTGTGGAGATGGAGTAGGTGTTCTTTCATCTCTGCTTGAACCTCGAGACTTGGAGCTTGATACTGTAAAGATGCAACTTCAATTAATCATTACTTTAGGATCACGGTACCTTGTGAGGCGGCACTTTGTGAAGCGAGATCTTGGAGAAACGAGAACTTTGTGCCAGTCTGAGATAAAGAGCTTCACTTTTTCATCTCTCGGCTTCATTAATTACAACTGAACAACTTCATCATTGTAGAAGTTAATGGAATATCTCCACCTGAACAAAGCGCAGCCCTAGCCATAAATGTAAAGATTTTGGCTTGTTGCACAATAAGGTAACAAAGCGGTTTTGGAACATCGACCAATTGCTTGTTTAAGAAAACACAGCCAAACCTTGGGTACATTAGCCATTTTGACCCGAAGGGATATGTGATAGCATCCATCCAAAATAAGCTTTGAAAAATTAAACACGGTAGCTAGTCCAACCCTTTGAATGCTGCCGTAGTGCTTGCTCCCGAAGTTTTTTAGAACTTATGCAATGAAGCGTTATATGATCAAGAACTTCCATTGAGGCCAGAATAATGCTTTCTTGAATGTTTGTTCACGTAAAGATCCTTCATAACCAAGATTTCGAAAAGTATCCCAAATCAGTTGCTTGTCAAATCGAATAGACCCATCTTCATCACCAAATAATAAATCTTCTCGAATAGAGGCTTCTGTAATCTTGATAGTCAGTCAAGCTTTGTAGATCTAATATAAGATTCATCCTCCTCCATGTTATCTCTAGCATTAGCCCAAATTTCTTGAATCCATGGTTCAATAACATCAGTTCAACCAAAAGAGCATAACTAATAGGCCGATAAGATAATCAACAATATCAAAAAGCCATATTCGCCTCAGTCTTGTCCAAATTAGTACCATATTGTGCTTAAAGGCAAGTTGCGATTAGCCATTTTGAATGAGTGAGCACAATAAAGATTTTATTGAAGAATAAAGAGATGGTGATTGGGAGATAAGTATGAAAAAGATGTAAAGTAATAATAATATGAGAAAATGGAAAGTAGTTATTTATAGGTAGGATTTAAAAATCACGGCCTATAATAACAAAGTGACCGTTATTATCAATTACCCAATATTACCGGTTATTGAGTGATTACTTTAATCGACAAATAGTACTTTCCACATAAGCAGTTTCTCCCAGCGGTACTTTCCAAGACCTTTCGAAAAAAGCAGTACTTTGCCAAATACCTTCATATAAACTAAGTATAAACAAGCATCCTCCCTCAGCAATACACGGACTATACTAACACCTTATAGTCCTCCCCCAAACAAGCAGTAGCTAAATATACTCCAAAAACACCTGGAAACTCCTTGTCTCTGTCATGCTCTGCAGAACAACCACTATCAAAAATGCTCTCTTAAAGGTTGCGTCAATAAGATGAAAAGTTAGTGGCTTTGAGGAACCCAAGCTATCTTGACTTGTGTTCCCCGTGAGTGACATACTCGCATTCTTTGAGTACATAATCTCCTTTGTTTTCTAAAGCATGATCCGATATTATCTTGTTATTCAAAACATGTGGATTTTCAAAACTTTACGGTTTTTCAACACAAATCTCTTTTCTTGTAGCACAAAACATCGATTCACTTTTGGTTGAAAGTTTGTCGTCCCTCTGCTTTCAATATGCTTTTTAACACTTGGTTCATCTGATCTAAATCTCCTATGTGAATTGGAATACCTTCTAGGTTGATAGTGAGATTGGCTAGAATTTCTATACCAAGTATCAGTACCTTGTTTTGTCTGGCGGTACTTTGTGAAAGTCTTGGTTGAGTTAAGTACTTTGAAAATGGTGAGATCTTGAAGGTCTTCTCTATTGTGGGTATCTATGATCGATGTGAAGTTTACGTGATTAACCCTATTTGAATTAGTCCAGCTGGTTTGTACTCTCTAGTTTACGGTTGGCGATCACGTTTCTTTGGAAATTTTCTAAGGTATTTTTGAGTGATGTTCACAATCCTTAATTAGATGAGTAGAATTTGAAACACACAAAACACAGTTCGACCCATCTTGTCAAAGTGACATTTTCTATGTCTATGCCCAAATATTTTTGCCTTCTTGGTGAGTGATTAAACTTTGTTTTGACAAAATTATCCCAAAAGGTTTAGCGATCTTGTTGTGAAAAGGTTTTGAAGAAGGTACTTGCTTGTGGAAGCGTCTTTGATTTAAAAGATGCACTTGATTTTAGAACATCGTTTTCAGCAATTCTTTGGGTTTGTCGGACCTAGATTTAGCAACAAGCTTTTCCTAAACTCTAGATGTCTATTCCAAGCGAGCTTATCGAGGCCTAAGGGGTTGATGCCGATGGGATGTGGACGACATGATAATCATTAGCTTTCTTATATTCAGGAGGTGAGTCACTTATTGAACCATTACTAGATGTATCTACATAATTAATGAGTTCTTCATCACTAGTGGTTATATCCTCATACTCATCTTCATCACGATTACTAGATTGGTTTTCTTCTATCTTACTAAAATCCATACCAAAACCTAATCGGTTTTTAGATAAGCTCTTTTGTTTTGAACATAAGAAACATGTGCGGACCGGCTTCTGGCTTGACAAACTTAGCTAACAAATAATCTCTTTCCTTAGTTAATTTCTCAATTTGGCAATTTTACGGTTTAATTTCCATTCACTAAGCTTTAACGGTAATCTGTTATGCATATTTTTTTATTGCTACTTCATTAGTTTCATGTGCTAAGATTTTGGCTTCCATAGATTCTAAGGTTATTTGATAACTTTGCTACTCCTCAAAATTCTAGCCTCAACACAATTATCTCTCAATCACATAGCTGCATAAGTAATTTATGATAAAAATCATGACACTTAGAACATACCTCTGTGATAGGAGTTGATCAAACTTCATAAATCACATCTTGAATATTGTTGAAGTAGGGTTTCTTCCAAGTCAGAGTTTCCACACAAGCTCTAATACCACTTGTTGGATTGATATACTTTAATCAAACTATCTTAACTAGCTTGTTAAGGTTTAATAACCTCGGATAAATCCTAAGTTATTAACAAAAGCAGAGTAATCTTTATTAAGTAAAGCCAATTTACTAACAAAGCTAAGAAGAATAACCTTTTATTATAAACTATAAATGTATTATATTACGATACTCTATACTAACTCTAAGATAATCGAACTTTTCTCTAAAACTCTAATTCTAAAATCGTAAGTCATCGTGCCTCTAATGCCAATCTAGGAGTCCTTTTATAGGCTCAAGGATATCCTAGTCGGTTTACAATTGATAACCTTATACGACAAGTAATCTAAACATAGAATACAATTCTTTCCATAAGCGAATATATGAGTTCTTTTGTTCTTGCGGTACTTTGACTTCATATTGCATTACTTTGACTTTGTCTTTAACATACTTTGAGTCTTTAACTTCTTCGATTGCTTTGCAACTTACGTACTTTGATATCTTCAGTACTTTGATATCTTCAGCACTTTCATATCCCAACACTTTAACACTAGAAATGATCCAAAAGATGCAAAAACCACTAAACTTTTTCAAACTCTAAAACCACCTAAAAGTCACTAGAAATCCAAAGATATGTAAGAGATGATCAAACCATGGCTCTTGATACCATTTGTAGCATATTGGATTTCACATACACATCAAACCAAACACAAAGTAGGCGTCTGAAGAGTTCTAGAGAGAAAGTTAGAGGTTTGGGAACTTTAGTGAGAAAGAAAAATCTTATTATGAGCTCCAACTCTCTACCTTGGAAGGTAGAGTATTTATAGTCTTACAATAAAAGCATACACACGAGCATTGGATCGGGCATACAGTGGGTAAAGACCCGTCCGTCCTCCACGGTATTACAAAACATAAAATAACTAAGACTACGAGCTTTCTAACGATTACATATACTTGAGGTGACCGACTCTTTAATACCTGGAATTTATAATTCCTAACATAATCGCCAAGCTTATGATAAATTACATGCTATGACTGTTCATTGAGTGATCACCCCGAAATTGACACTTAGAATAGTTAAAAGATTTGAGTGTTTTGTTCCCATTTTAGTGAGGTATTAGGCTTTGTTTTATTCTAGCATAAGGGATTTGTAAACTTATATTTTCCAGGTAATGGGAGATATTTTTTTAGGAATCTATCTAATAAGGTCTACTTGAGGGCAAATAGAGTTCAAGTGGGGGGATATTTGATAACATCAAATAGTCCTGAAAATTAAGTGTCAATTTCCCCCGATAATGCTCGTATTTTATATCATTTATATGGATTTACGCTTTTTTTCCTCTATATTTCATTGGAGCTAATGAGATGCGGATTTGGAGAGCTTATTGAAGATATATGATAGTATGCCTATTTTGAAATAATTACGGCGTAACTCTTCTCTCACATTTTGTAACAGGCGTGACTCAGAAAACCAACTCAACTGAAGATTACGGCGTAACTCCATCCTAGGATTACGTCGTAAGTAATTAGGTCAAATGATGTTCCACGCCGCTGCAAGCTACGCCGTAACTCGTTCCACAAATATGGCATAACCATGATTTATTGAAGATACGGCGTAACTCTTTCCAGATGTTGCCGTAACGGCTTCGAGCAAAATACGAAAGAAATTGATGTTCTGACGTAACTCTCTCCTTAAGTTCGCCGTAACCGATCGGCCTATAAATACCCCAAAGTGCGCATTTATCATCATTTACTTCACACACAAAAGCGGTGAACGGGTAGGAGGGCGGAGATCTCGAGGACATCTGAGCCATCTCCAAGGAGAAATCACTACCTAACGATAAGCATTAGCAATTTATCATTTATTTTACTTTCAATTCATGTATTTCATTATGTCAAACATTGAATCGATTGTTTTGATTAATATGAGTGGCTCAGCACCTTTGGTACTAGCCTAGTTATGAGTCCTTAATTGTTTTGTTTATGTTTACATTGCTTAATTGTTTCTAGTGTATGCATGCATAGTTTGTTGGTAGCTACCCTTGTTTTGGTAGTTTTGAATGGAGGTAGTGTCTAGTTGCTTAGCAGATATGATGGCCAATCGACCCTAAGTAGAGTAGGCCGAGTGGGAAGGGTAAAAATTAACCAATGACAACCCCTTCGGCAATGCGATTTGACCAACTGAGCACCTACCGTTTGGATGAACTTAAGAAGTTAGGGATGAGTGTTTAAGATGCTAGCGCCGGGCACTCATTGTTATGAATCTTGCATGTAGCTTACTTAATGACTTAGCTAGGGGACTAAAACAAGCTGGACTTTCAAGGGTAGTAGCTTGATCTCGGTGGAAACCTTTCTTTGATAGGTTAGGATGAGCTGACCAAATGTTGTCCTAGCGAATTAAAACCCCACTTGAAGCAATTGGAAGTAATTAAACGTGAACTTAATATGATAGGATGAGTAACTAGATTAGCACACTTATCCTCTATTGATCACAACCATCGCCTTTATTTGCTTTCTTGCATTTCTTGCTTTAGTAGTTAATTAATCATTTCAATCTCAAAACCAATTAAAATCTGTGACACCTAGACTTAATTAGAATCGCTCCACATAGCTCTTGGGACGACCTCGGTTTTATCGAATACTACACTACACACGATCGGGTATACTACCCGTTAGTGCATTCGATAGACCATAGGTATAACGAAAACTTATAAATATTAAAAGGCTGGTCATAAAACCACATCAATAAATAACAAAACTAAAAGTATGGGGTGTATGCATCGGTGTGTGCTTGTGTTTTCTAGCGAGCAATTGCGGTTTGGTTTACCAAAGCAATGGGTCAAAGGCCACATGCTTCCATATTGAGGGGTTTGTTTGGGGACGAGCCACTTAGGGGTTGGGTTGGTTTTTAGGTCAAGCCCAATGGGCATTGGGATTTAAATGGTGTTTTAGTATTTTATTGAGTAGTGACATGTTGTTTTGGTTAATTAATTATCGGACTAACTCGTTTTGGTATCAACATATGTGCACGTTGGAAGTTGTTCCGATTGGAATTATTACTTGGAATTGAAAATTGATATATTGGACATATCAAATTGAATTACCTTTTAATGGAAAATATTGGATTGTAGAGCGATAATTATTTAAACATCTGACAGGATTAATAATTACTATCAAAATGGACTATTAAATTACGCGGGTTATTCTAAGCGTCAAACCGGATTAATTATTATCGAAATGTATTTACGATTAGAGTTATATTAAACCCTCATTTCTGTAGTAATATATATATACTAACGTTAGAAACCTTGTTGATTAAGAACCGATTATAGAACGAAAAGTATAGTTTATTAAGGATAAAACCTTTTTCATTTACTTTTAGTTTTAAAACTATGCTATACTTAAAGCATACATTTGTTAGCAAATCTAATTAGGGTTATCGGGTAAATGATCAAAACTCAACCATCTATTTATCATTTTCCTAGTTGCTAATTGATCCTTACTTGTTTCATTTCCATTATATGTTTTATTGCTTTAGCGTGTATTCTTGAGTCTTTGTCATTATCTTTTGTGATATACATTATGTATTGGGATATACATTATGATTTAGTGTGGGTTACGTTTGGCATGAGTTACATTCGAGTCTTTGTTTTCTTACTATCACACGAAACGTTGATACTAAACTATTCTTCACAGAAACTTGACACTAAACATTTTATAAGATATCGATTCGAGTATTCCACGAAAACTAAGACGCGTTGTCTTTCGAAAATTCATTTTCTTTGCTAGATTATCTGAGTTAACTATATTAAGTATTAAGTTGTGTCGAATCCCTACCATTGTACCTACACTCTCGATCTTGTTGTGTTATACTTCTTGATGCCAATGCGTGTTAGTTATGATTCTTGCATTGCTTCAACTGACCGGTGAGTTCATTGCCCCTACTTTACTTGTTGTGAAACACTTTTGGGGGAGAAAACATGCTTGTGTTATTAGCGGCAATATTTGCAAATGATTTGATATCTTAAAACTTTATGTGCTTCGGCTAAATAACTTGTTGATTATTTCAAGTTTTTAATGCTGTGATTAAATGTTTGTTTTATTATTTTGGACAAGCTTGTGTGTGAATATAATTACGTTAGGAGCACTAGTGGTTTCGGTTATTACGTGGTTCTCGGATCATGGATTTAATCCACTGGCGTGAGAGTACTCATGTTTTAGCTCCATCTGGTAGGCATACATGTTGTATATACATATTTCGGAGAATGAAGTTTGTAGATGAAGAGTGTGGTGCTTATTATGGGTGGTAACCTGACTAGCCAATGATTATAGGTGGTTGCACGACTAGCCATGTGATTGATTGTGATATATTGGTTTGCCCTACGCTTTATTATTTTTTGCACACTTTTCATACTTGTATATCAATACACAACAAATTTGATTTACTACTTTATTTCATACTTATGAACTCACCAACCTCGTGTTGACATTTTTAGCATGTATTTTCAGGTTTATTGTGACATCTTACTCTGGAGGCTTTTGGCATGGCATGGCATGGTTATAGGATACTTTGACATATTTTAGACCACTTTATTATTATTATTATGGGCTGTATTTCGCACTATTTTTGAATAATGTAAATTTTATACACTTGTTTATGAATTTTCTTAATGTAAAACCGTTGTTCTATATTTTGTGTTGTGATACCAATTAGTAGCACCCACGACCGAATGCTACGCGGTACCTTAAGAATTTGGGGGTGTTACAGTTGGTATCGAGACCAAGGTTATAGGGATCTAGGAAATTTTCAAAACCTAGACTATAACCACTTTTACAAAAAGTTAACCCTATGACCAACAAGTGCCTGCCTGCCAAGCTGATGCCTCACTTGTGACTTTGGTTGCTAATATGTTTGACGAGATATGTGCCTTACTATTGAATGTGTATATCCATTTATTTTTTTTGCTGTGTGCTATAAGTATCTTCAACATACTTATGCTTACGTATCGCACTTGTTGTAGCGTTGCCTCTTTTCTATCTTGATCTCCTTTTGACTTTGAGTTTGGCCTTGTTTTGGTCTTTTGAAATGGATTTTGGAAGTGAAAGACATGATGCTAGAGTAACTAAGCCAAGTATATCAAAATTCATTGAACCTCGGTGAATATAGGTGATCACCTATATTCAACAGGGACAGGTGGGACATAGCTTGATCACTTATGTCAGAATCAGAGGTGAATTTTGTGATACTTGGAGTATTATAATAGTATTATGTCCGTTGGTTTTGGTTGATTTGGAATGGTAAAGTTTTTGGTGTGTGTATATGAGCATTGAATTTTATAAAAATTTACCTACATCTGACACTGCTTGGCATCACATTCTTGTTTATCATGATATTCTTCCTCTTGTATGGAGGCTTTTTAGATCACCGCCGTCGGTCATGATATGACTTCGGTTACTTTTAAAATCATTGGAGCTTGCGACCTTGTTTCGCATGGAATTGAGGATGACCCGATTGGTCAAGTTTTCATGAAGTTCATCAAGCTTATTGAAATGTTTGGAAATTGGTCTCGGCTATGTTTGATTTTGGATTGATATATTACGTGACTTTGGGTCTCGTTGTGAATTCAAAATCTCTAATCCCCGTAGTCCTACTTTGTTTATAGTCTTGTTCTGAAGCCTCTACCTCAAGCCTTGTCTTCGATCGATGTTGTTCCATTAACTTTCTTTTGATGATATATCTTGCGTATTGACATGTATGCTTTTAGCATAACCATTTGGACTGTCGGCGTTCACTCGTATTTGGAATTTGATTTGATATCGGTTGGTAGTCGAAATACTATTGGAAAATTAAGTTACTGAATATTTTGTGGTCATCCTTCAAAATGTTTTTACTAATCAGTCATGAAATCAAAAATTTGACCGTATTGCTATTTTATAAACAATACTTTTATTTTCCTACTACTCTAAACTGATTTACAAATTTTTTATAAACCATTTACTCATTTGGAATGTATTTTATGCTAGTACCTCATAAACTGAACAACTAATATTTTTCTTTGTAACTAAACCAAACTTTATGAGTGAATCCTACACCTATGCTTGAAACTATATATAACCATCTACTAAGTCTTGACCTTTGCCCTCTCCTATCGGTTGCGGTATCATCACCTCTTTTGAGACACTCATTATCGAATGACATGAATTGAATCGTGAGGGCGTGATTCCTTTTAAGGAGGTAGTATGGCATCCGTAATTTTCAAAACCCATTTTAATAATAAATTATATTTACTCTTACTTGTTTTTCCGTTTCAGACTTTTTCGAGACCAATTTGAAATCGATGCGAGATTTTTTGGTTAAAAGTGAAAACTACGCATTTTGGTGTCTTTGAAACAACCGTAAACTCATTGAACTATTTAAATTTTATTATTATAATTATTACGAGAAACGAGTCATGTAAATATTCTTTTTAATTTTAAAAACAATGGTGCAATTCTCGTGCCTTGAATGGATCGTTATCGAGTATAAGCGGGTTCAGACTAACTTTACAAAGATAGCTAAAATCAACAGCGGCCTATTGGTATATTTACCCCGCCCCTATACTTTTATAACAAGTGCACATGTGTTTTGACTTCTAAGCATAAACATGTTAATAGTAGGGTTTCATCTCACTCTTTTAGTTAACCTTAGCTGCACTATTGCCTTCCTTTCTCTCTCACCCACTTATCTGGCGCCGCCCTCTTTTCGAAGAATCCATCGACCACCATTTGACTGCCGCCACCTCAAGCCACCACTGCTGTCATCAGGACAAGGAAGGATCATGAGTGACACAAGTTTCGTGTTGTATGCGTGATTTGCCACTCTGCTTCATCTTCCACCTCTTTTTCTTGTCGGTATGCTCGACTCACAATTAATTGATTCATCATTTTTTTATTATTTTATTTATTTGACTTCGAATGGGAAACAAACTTTTTACAAAGTTTCATGATATAATTTGAAAACATTTTTTCTTGAAGTCATCATTGATTCGTGTAAAGTTAGAATTATTTCAAAGAGTTTTAGTTGAATCTATGAAAAATCTGTGTTAATGTTGTCTGCTTTAGATACGGGTCGGGTTGGGACCTGATTGGCCACGGGTTGGTCAGGTTATGTTGTTCTTCAAGTAGAGTATTGATATTGAGTCTAGTATCCTTGTCCTCGGGTCTAGATTTGGATTTGTGTGTCTTGAGGTTAATGGGTGTGGTTGTGTTTCGATATGTACTAAACCCATTTAGGGTGATTGGTTTGTGAGTGGTCGATAAAACAACCACAAGGGTGGTTGTAGTTTTTTTTCGTGCTTGTTTGAGTCTCGGTTAGACAACGTCGAGGGAAATGTTTGTTTGATTGGGTCTCAAATAATGACTAGGACTAGCTTAAAGTGTTGCTTAAACTGTTTCTTAAACTACTTTGATTGTTTGATGTGTTTTAAGTCGACATTGGGGTGTCAATTTTGAGTTGATAAATAACACAAACTAAAAGTATGGGGTGTATGCATCTGTGTGTGATTGTATTTTCCGGCGACAAATTCACACTGGTTTGCAAAGCTTAATGGGCCAAAGGCCACATGCTTCCATATTGAGGGTTTGTTTTGGGGAGCCAGCAGGGGTTGGGTTGGTTTGTAGGTCAAGCTCAATGGGCATTAGGATTTAAATGGTGTTTTAGTATTTTGTTGAGTAGTGACATGTTGTTTCGGTTAATTAATTATCGGACTAACTCGTTTATGTTATCGGCATATGTACACAGTTGGAAGTTCGGTTACGATTGGAATTATTACTTGGAATTGAAAATTGATATATTGGACATATCAAATTGAATTACCTTTTAATGGACAATTATTAGATTGTAGAGACAATAATTATTTAAACATACGACAGTTAATAATTACTATCCAAATGGACTATTAAATTGCGAGGTTATTCTAGCGTCAAACCGGATTAATTATTATCGAAAAGTAGTTACGTTATTAACGAGTTATATTAAATCCTCATTTCTATGTTAATATAGATATTTCCGTTAGAAACCTTGTTGATTAAGAACCGATTATAGAACGAAAAGTATAGTTTATTAAGGATAAAACCTTTTTCATTTACTTTTTAGTTTAAAACTATGCTATACTTAAAACATATATTTGTTAGCAAATCTAATTGAGGTTATCGGGTAAATGATCAAAACTCAACCATCTCTTTATCATTTTCCTAGTTGCTAATTGATCCCTACTTGTTTCATTTCCTTTATATGTTTTATTTCTTTAGCGTGTGTTCTTGAGTCTTGGTCATCATCTTTTGACTATTCCTTATAATGTATTAGGATATACATTATGCTTTAGTGTGGGTTACGTTTGGATTGAGTTACATGTCGAGTCTTTATTTTCTTACTACCACACAAAACGTTGTGTTAGGTCACCACAATATGAACAGAAGTAGGTAAGATGTATGATAGAACGAGAGATAAAGAGGGACAGTCAGATTCTAACACACACAAGTAATAAGGAAATGTTTATGCTTAATGAAAGAACCAACAACTCTCAAATGAGAGTTTACATTGTATTTATAGGCAAGGGTGCTAGTGCAACAAGTCTTGTCCCTTTCTTTGGCCTTATGGGCCTTTGCATAGGCTCATGGGCTTACTACATAAGCCTAGCATTAATTACATACTTATAAGCCATAATTAAGCAACCTATTACATGTAAATGACTAACACTTGAAATACTAGTTACAAGTGATTCCAACAATATCCCACTAAGTGTTGGTCTAAGGCTGCTTGAAGTCTTTCTAGCATTCTTCTTTCTTGTGAGTAGAGATGCTTTGAGTTCTTGAACTTTATCAGCTTTGACCTTGTTCTTTTCTTTGTTCATTGTTCTTTGTGGATGTGGTGATCATATGTTTGTTGTGCGCCATTCGTCAACTTCATTTGTTAGGTGTCTCCACGTCTTTCTCCACCATGCTCACACTTCTTTTGACTTTGATTTCCAAATGTGAAATAGTTCTCGAGTCTTTAAACTTTGAAGATTCTTTGACTTTGAGGAAGAATCATTTTGACTTTTGAGTTGCCTTTGATTATGAGAGAACTTCATGTATGATTTTGTTGGTATGAGCATGTGGAGAATGGTTCGATCTTTCCTCCAAGGAACAATCATCAGTACCTGCATGAATAAGTTAGTGATAAATACCAATCGATCATTGTGGACTTTTCTTAAGAATTGACCACTTTCGATTGTTTCTTGATGAATTTCTTGATTCCATTCACCAATTGCGACGTCGGAATCCGTCTAATCCCGTTGAGGGACATTTGGCATTACATTGAATGTTCAAGTAATGACCCACATCTTAAGGACTCGATTCTTGAAAGGAATCTCCTTAGCGGGATTTCCAGCACTTACAAGTTCAAACATCGAGGGTATTAACAGCATAGTGTGAAAAACATCTCTAATTCTTACAAGGGCGTTCTGAACTGGAGGCCCTAAAGTAGGCTAACATGATTTACCAAAGTATATCTATATAGTTGAGTCGTTGAGGTAAACCAAAGCATTACCTCCGCGACTATATACCGTTTGAGACAACACTAAGCGTAACTCACAAGGAGTTACCGAGTGACCTGTGTCGAGGCTGGTACGTTTGATGTTGACCACTGGCGAGGAGTTTCCATTCAATCACGAGGTCATATATGTGAATCTCCTCATATATATGTTCTTGGCGGTGTTAAGATCTGCGAAGGACTCTAGAATGTGTCACTTGTGTCCTTATTGTTGAACAACAAGTGATGAAAGATCAAGTGTTCATAGAGATCTTTTGATGAATCTCGTGGCTCTAGACTTCGATTAGTGCTCTTTGGTTTTCTGGCGGAGACTAGGAGAGGGTCTCCTTCTTCAATACAAAAAATATCTAAGAGAAAGTTGATAGATTACGTAGGGTTCCCTGTGAGAATGAAACAAGCTCTTTGAAACTTAAGTGGCTTAGAAGGTTAAGTGCGGTCGTTGATGGGTCCATGACGACTTTGATCTTCATCCGGGTGTCATCTTGTGACAACAGTAGCATATAATTGAACGATTGTACTGCCCTAAGTTGAATCATATGGAGGGATATTTCTTTTCACCTTTTTCTTTAACTTTTCTTTTTAATTCTTCAACTCCTTCTTTCCGTTTCTCATTTTCTCATTTTTCAATCATGAAGGACTTCTAAATACTAACTATTGGTGGTGTCCTTAGGTAGATCCCTCCGGCTCTGGCGGATCATAGGACATTTATTCCTAAACTTAGTCACCTTATAACTATCCTATGTTACCATAAAACCATTTGCTTGATAATCTGCTTAAAGTGTTTATGAATGAAACATGTTTGAAACACTCGAGTTTTACATTTTAGAAATACTCCTCCACATGTGCTTATGACTTTTGACTTAAATACGGTGAGGGTAAGCCTTGCTTTTGAATTGATGAATCGATAGAAAATTCCCCACAGGGACCGGTTACGTTGTTAATTTAAAGTTGTATTTTAAACTTTTAGGTGACAACTAGCTCTAATAACTAACTTGAAGTTGTAAACTCTTCTTGAAAAGAAGGTTTGACCCATGTAAGTTCATGTCTAGCGGAGCTTCGAATTGGTACCATCTACTAAGATAAGTCTTGGAAGACAAATCTTTTCGATTTATGACATTTCAGAGCTCATCAATTTATGAGTTAAGTCTTAGCACACTAAGATTCCATTTACAATCCAACATATTTTTGATCACACAATTTTTCTCCCCCTCAAAAGTGGCGTATTGATGTTATTTTTGATAAAATTTTTATTTAAAATATGACCATTTCGAGTTTTGCGGGAAGATTTCTACAAGAACTTTGTTTTGAACAATTAGTTTGCAAATACTCCCCTGACAAGTAATATTAACTTTTGAGGTTTTGGAAAACTCCTGAGAGGGAATACTTGTTCTTTTGAGCAAAATTATGAAAATATTGAAAGTTTGATTAATTTTACTCAAAAGTAAGAAGCTTTACGCTCCTTTTATGAGTTGTTGCTTGAAGGCGTACCACGGGGTCCTTTCTTGACAAGATCGGTTGTACACTGCTATTTATGCACAAACCATTATGAATGAATATAAGTTAATAAATCATACAATCAAAAGTACAATCAAGAATGTTTAAGAGTACCCAATGATTACAAATGACCAGCTACTTTCTGTGGACGTTGGAATGTCAAAATCAAAAAGCTTGGTCTTCCTCCCACATCATAAGCTTTCCAACGATGCATGTCGTCGATGTATCAACCTTTCATCAATCCTAGTTATAATCCAACGAACTTCCTTACGATCCTTAGAATTCCATCTCTTTGGCTGAACCTTACCCATCTCAACATCCTTTAAACGTCGCCAATCCATCTCGAACCATCTTGAGGTGGCGTCGCAGAAACAATGAATTTCATCGAGCACATGCATGAAGCGTATGATGATTTTCACTTGATAGACTATCCTAAACTTTGGTTTATGTAAGATTTTGTACTAAGGTTCTTGATTGAGTTTGTTGAATTGTAGAAGTGGTGCGGTGAGATTGAGTTGTTTCTGGTAGGATTCGACTCTGAGTTGTAAATCTTCAACACGCTCTGAATAATTTTCTTGCGGATGAAAGCGAAGTGCAATGATGTAGTTGATGCGAATGCTGTGTAGAAACGACAGCATCCTTCCTTGTACCTTTAGGAGAGACATATCTTCAATGTAGTTGAGCGACAAATCCGGAAAGTCGCCGGGAAAATCATACTCTTTTTTTCATCTCTTTTGATGACTATCTTTGTCAAGAAGGAGTAATCCCACTTGGTAGCCATATTAACCGACATGATAGCAACTATTCTCTGGTCATGCTTCACATCCTTGTTAGGCTTTCCACTCTGCGGCTCACGTAATAAAGCCTTAGCCTTCACGGCGGTGATGAATTCAAACTTTGCATCGATGTCGTACTCCACAACCTTGTCGACGAACAAGTTTATGGCATCTTGGCTTTGTTGTTAGAGAATGAGACAGTTGGGATGTTGAACGTCAGAGATTTAGCATACGTTTTATCACATACGTTCTGTTGAAGAATTTCCAAGTCATTGTTGAAAAAGAAACATAATGGGATCCTTGGTTGTTATGGTTTTCCGATCGTCGATAGTGGTTTGGTCCAATCTGTCTAGTAGGGTTCATTGTCCTTTTCCGAGTAGTCGATGTTGAACTCCCGGTTGAGCGGATCTATGTTGTTGGACATTGCCGGGCAATATTGTCCAAATGATATTCGGCTCAATTGCATTGCGAATATTTCTTTGAGTAAGTGAATGCATCATTCTTGATCGTGAGAGTTCTCTTTTAGTCATCTTCTTTATCTTTAATTCATCTTTAAGGATTTGAACTGCTCCATAGTTGACCATCTCTTGGCTCTTGACCTTCTTACAGGCGTGGTTGCACCTCAACTATGTTGTTAAACAATTCAAACTCCTTTAGTATCGTCATCAACGAGACGATACTTCAAAGGTTTCTTCTTCTTCTGTCTGGAGGATGATTCTGGTCTTGTTGATAGTTTTGGTGTTGGTTGATGTTGGGACTCAGGAATATCATGATCCTCACCACCAGTGTATGTCAAGTAATCACCGGTGTTCTGCTAAGGTGGTGTGGATTCGGTATCCCTTGGTTGTTCAGATGGTGGTTGTTGTGCAGATTGTTGTGAGGGGTTGGTGGTTGTTTTAGCAGGTGGTGGTGGCATGGATGATGACGACCCACCGGTCTTCTTATGTCTTTTGGCGTTTGGATCCTCATCCTTTTCGTCATCATTTCTTGGCCGTTTTTTGTACCCCACGTCTTCTTTACAAGACATTTTGAGTTGTCACTCAAGAAGAATATCATAAAGTTTTACATCATCCGGGGTGAAAGATGGAGCTCTGGCAGCCATTTTCATCACCAATTCTGCAATTAATTCTTCCTCAGAGACAACTGGGGGTTTGACTGGTTTGGTTTGCATGACCACCAGAGTAGTAGTGATAACCTGCTTAACCATTTGTTGAATCATTAGCTGGAGTTGCTTCTTGAACATTTCTTTAGTGACACCAGGAACCGTGTTGAGAAGAAATGTCTGGGTGTAGTTCCTGATTTGTTCATTTATTTCACCTTAAATGTCCCGAGAGAGGAACTCCTGAATTTGTTCTCTTTGGCCTTGAAATGTGTCCATCTGTGTCAAAAGTTCTGTGACCACGTCGGCCAATATGTTCATTCGTGATTGTAAAAGGTTTTGTTTTCTGGTTCGTGAATGGTGCACAACTTTCTGAATCCTAGCTTTGACACAAGACGTACATGTGTCAGCCTTCTTCTTGACCGATTTTGATGTCGACTTTGTTTTTTCTTTTGTTGGTGGTGGTGATGAGTGTGATCATGATTTGGGTTTGGAAGGGTCAAGTGGTGTTTCCGAAGACTGCTGAGGTTTGTGTGTAGGGTTATCAATTATGTAGTTGTCCGCTTCCTCTTTAACCTTCCTCTTCTCTCTAGCAGCTTCTTCTCACCTTTTTCGCTTCAATTCCTCTTCCAAAACATAATCATCTGTTTCATCCTTTTCATGTTCGTCATCTCCAGTGTCTAACATCACCTCATCATCATCTTGTTGTTGCTCATCTATTGGTTTCTCTTCCTGAATGGCTGGTTTGGTGATGTCTCCCGTGCCCTTATTGGGTTGATTAACCGGATCGGTATGGAGTTGAGTTACATCAATGGGTTCAGTTGAGTGCGGATCGCCACCGCTGGAATCACCTGGCCCTTCGGGTTGATTAACCGAGAAGGCAGCTGCTGCTTGTTTCATTATTTGCTGTTTGAGAGTCTTTTGAAGATGTTTTTCTTCAGCCTTCGGGTCATACTCCCAGTCTGAATCTTCTTTTTCTTCTATTTCAAGAAGTTTCTTCCCTTTGTTAGATTTGTTTCCTTCATCAAGAGATTCATAAGCATCAATGTCTTGGTCAAGTTGTTCATAAGTAGGACTTTCAGGCTTAACCTCTTTCTCCTTCTCAATAGTTGAGTCATCAACATGAGCCTCACTGTAGACGACAACTTCATCTGACTCAGTTTCTAAATCTTCATCATGTAGTGATGTAGGTTCAGGTGCAGGTTCAGGCTTGACAATGTTGGCGGGAACTTTCCTCTTGATAACTATGTGGGTTTTCTTAGATTTAGACTTTGTTGAGCTTGCATAACTTCCAGCTTTCTTGGCCCTGGTCTTCACTGCTGGAGTAACTTTCTCATACATGAATCCAACACGCCTAGCAATCAGTGCTTCCCTGTAGAGTCTATATGATGGAATATCTTTGATTGTATTAGTCAGAAGGCATGCAGGGAGTTCCACTCCTTGTTTGCGATTGGTGGTCCCTTTAAACCTAACAGACTTCATGGTAGGCTCATCTAGCATCGTGTGCTTGTTGGGGTTATTCAGTCTCTTGGGAATATTCTCGTGCTTCCTGAGAAGCTTGTGAATTAATAACTTTGTGTAGCGGATGAAAGGAACCTTGGAACAAGGTTTCCTGAGATGTTGCATCATGTCTTCCCAAATGAGGCTTGCATAGTCTATGTGATGTACATGGACCATTCCCCAGAAAGTTTGTAAGTGCATCAGCTTCGGGTGTTCATATACTCGCTATCTCTTCCCGAGACTGACTTGGCGATCATCAGATAGAGAGTTCTCCATGGTTGCGGGATGTTCTTGACGTCAACTCTGGAATGTGTAGAAGTAACCCCAGTTTCTTCGTCATACCCGATGTTGACCAAGAAATCCATAACCTCTGTCTTAGTAGGAGTCCTGACATATTCAGCTGGAGAAACGGCTGGAAGCAGAAGAACAATGCGAAGATCAGCGACAGTGACTGTGACTTCCTGAGTATCAAGTGTCCTTTTCACGGCATTTTCTCCATCAATCTTCCATGGTGTGCCGAATTGATGGATATAGAAATCCGTGTTGGGCTGAGTTGGTGAGCATGAGGTAGAAGGGGTGTAGCTGAAGAATGTCCATAGCAACTCTGCATGAAGATTTGAGCAAGTGAAGTTGTGGAAATCAATACCTAAGTTGTTCTTGCCAATGGTTCTGCTATAGTCAGCAGGGAATGTGTTTTCCATTGTGTGTTCATTTGGGGCATAGATGTTTGCTTGATATGCAGCCATATTGTGATATGAAAATCATTAGACAAAGAAAGACATATATAGAAACACATTGTGTTAGTTTAAGTCTGATTTATTATCTAACACCTTGTTTAATGATATCACATTTATGTTAGTTACAAGTCCTAAGTCACATATGTCCAATAACATGAAGTTGTGGTGATAAGTTACGTGAACGTGTTAATTTTGAAGTTTTAAAGTCCATTTATCACTTAGAACACAACTTTTTCACATTTGTTTGCTTATGCGTAGAACTTTGTTTTGTGACTTATGCATAACATTACACTAGTGACTTATGCGTAATAGCATAGGACTGGTGAACAGTAGCTTATGAGTAAAACTTGGATCCTTATTCGTCAAGATGGTGCTAATGCGTAAGAATGAGATTAAAGCGTAAGACGATGCTTATGCGTAAGAATTTCTTACGCGTAAGGCATATTCGAAGGCTTTTAGCTTATTCGTAGGAATAGGCTAAATTTTACGCGTAAGAGTAAAGCTTATTCGTAACAACGCTTCTTATTCGTAAGAATAAGTTACGCGTAAGAATATACTTTATTTGTAAGAATAAAGCCTTATGCGTAAAGAACCATGTTTACAAATTTCTTTCCAAGAAACTCGTAGTCCACTGTAGACCTCTTATGCGTAAGAGTTACGCGTAAAGAGTTACTTATGCATAATGTTTACACGTAAAATTTTCCTTATGCGTAAGCTTAGAACATCTTTTTTCTGTCTTTACGTTTAATCCACCTGTTAAACACAAACATGATGTTTTGATTACAGTTCATTCCAAACATCATAAAGATCACAAAATAGGCAAATGAACACACATCATTTATGCACGAAAAGTCTTACGCGTAAGAATCCTTAAACCCTAAACCCTCATTTTACGACTAAGAAATTTGTCCATACAAATCAAACACTAGTTGTTTTTTGGATATCATAGAGTGCTTAGGAGTGGATTACAACATGTTTTAACACTTTTCATCCACAGAATCAAAAGATTCAAGTGGAACGAACACATAAACCCTAACAATTTGATTTTCATTCAAATGATGTTTCTGGTCTAATTGGTTGCTAGAAACAAGTTTCTTATACCCCTACAACACTTAAATGATCATCTTTTAACAACAAACATCTCAGAATCAAGAACCCCCAAATGGTACGCATAAAGCCTAGAAATCAAAATTGTTCAGTTGGTGATTCTGGGTAGGTTTTGATGATTGAAACTTGTTTAAAATACAGTAGTAAACGATTTAGAACAACACATTTCAACTTAAACACACTTATGCGAAAACACCCAATTTGTTCTTAGGTCCGATTTTTCAAAATTCATTTTAAGAAGATTAAACCGTTGGATCTTAAAGATTTTTAAAACCAATGTTTGTAATCATAATCAAAATGTTTTGCCACTTAAAGAATTTGAAAAACACGAACTGATTGATGGATTTGATTATGACCGTGGATGATGGTGGTTGAGGAGTAAATACAAGTGTTGGTATTAAATGTGTTTTGATTTTGTTTTTGTTAAAGTCATTTTCCAAAGTTTACACTTTCAGTCCCTTAACCTCAAAGAGGTTCCAACCAAGATCCTTTAACTCACATTTTGGTTAAACACAAACTCATTTTGGCAAAAACTTGACGATACCCCGACTTTTGAAATAATGAATTTTATAAACATTTAAGTCCGATATTTTTCCATGATAAGTAACTAACACTTTTGAGAAACACCGTATTTTTGGTAACATGCAAGTACAAGGTTTTATGAAACGCTAAAATATTTACTTTCTCCCCCTCAACACTTGTTCGGGAAAAATGGTGAAATGTTTGATAGAACACGTGTTGATGGAAAAGTTGTACTTGCAATGTTTTTTTGTCCTATAAAACTGAAACGAAAAATATTTTTGGTTTTATAAAATTTTATATTTTTGTATTTTGTTTTTGAAATATATTTACAAAAGAGGTTTTGGTGTTTGACTTTTGAAGTGAGTTTTAAAAAATTCATCCAGTTCTTCTGGAGTCAAACACCTTATACCAATTTGGTGTACCAAATCAGCAAATCTTGCTGGAGGCAAGGCTTTGGTGAAAAGGTCCGCCAATTGATGTTCTGTACCTACAAAGTATAATTCAACTGTACCCTTCTCCACGTGCTCTTTTATGAAATGGTATCGAAGATCGATGTGCTCTGACTTTGAGTGTTGAACGGTGTTGCACGAGATCGCAATAGCACTTCTGTTGTCACAATACACCGGAATCTTGTCAAATACATAACCATAATCCTTGAGTTGTGTCCTCATCCAAATGACTTGAGCAAACATGGCTACATATTCTGCTTCTGTTGATGACAACAGTGTACAATCTTGTTTCTTCAACTGCCATAACACCAATTTATCACCAAGGAATTGTAAACCTCCTGAAGTACTCTTTCGTGTATCAAAGCATCCTGCATGGTCAGCGTCTGAAAAAGCTATTAGTTCTAAACCAGAATCCTTTGGATACCTGATCCCCAAGTTAATGGTTCCCTTGATGTATCAGAGGATTCTTTTAGCCTTTGAGAGGTGTCTTTCAGTTGGTCTTGATTGATAATGGGAGCAAAGATATACAGAAAATACTATATCAGGTCTACTGGCTGTTAGATACATGAGAGACCCAATGATACTACGGTATTTGGTAGGGTCAACCAATTTCCCATGTAAATCAGCATCCAGTTTGTTGGTATGTGCCATTCGAGTATCATAGGTGTCACAAGTTTGCATTCCATGTTTATTCAAATTTTCAAGATATATTTGGACTGAAGGAAAATACCACGGGATGATCGATGAACTTGTAGTCATAAGAAGAACGTAAGTTCACCCATCATTGACATTTCAAAATTTGTTTTCATTAGTCTTGAAAAAGTGTTTGAGTACTTTTTGTGGGTAGAACCAAAGATGATATTATCCACATAGATCTGAACAATTAAAATGCGTGCCCCATAATATTGAATAAACAGTGTTGGGTTGACCGATCCTTTAATAAAACTATGGGCAAGTAAGAAGGATGACAACTTATCATACCACGCCCAAGGGACTTGTTTGAGACCATAAAGAGTCTTGTTCAGTTTGTAGACATGATTAGGGAACTTTTGATCAATGAACCTTCCGCTGGCTAACATACACTGTCTCCTTGATTTGACCATTCATAAATGAAATTTTGACGTCCATTTGGTAAACGGTGATGTTCATGTGAGCCGCAAATGCCGAAAACATCCGCGACAGCCTCAAGTCTAGCAACCGGTGCGAATGATTCTTCAAACTCGGTACCGTCTTCCTGTTTGTAACCCTTAGCCACCAGACGAGACTTGTTTTGAATAACCGTTCCTTCAGTATCTAACTTATTCTTCTAAATCCATTTGAGACCAATGACGTAGACCCATGTAGGTCTTTCAACCAATTCCCATACTTCTAATCGTTTGAACTGGTTCAGCTCTTCTTGCATGGATTCAATCAAGTTGTCGTAAGTCATTGCATCCTTAATGTTTTTGGGTTCAGTTTAACAAATGGTGAGTGCATAAATGCAATGTTCTCCGTCAGTCTAAAGGCGTTGTCTAGTTACGACTGGTTGGTTTGGGTTGCCAATAATGTTAACAAGAGGATGATCTTTGTCCATCGGTGTGTGGAAGATTGGTGTTGGTATAAATTGTGTAGATTAGGTGGATTCAGATGGCTGGTAGAAGATTCCACAACATCGGATTGCCGTTTCAGACGAGGGTTAAAAATGCATTTCCATCATTATCGCAAGCAGGTACATTGTTAAGACGATCATCAATGGGCAGTTTCATTAGAAGCGGTTTGTTCAGCTGTTGTTGAGATTCAATTGGGGGTGCATAGCAGCTTGTTGTTGTTTGGTGTATCGTGTATGGAGTATTATCGGTTAAGCATCAAAAACAGTTGATACATCTAGAGCACGTTGATCAAAATCTTTACTAAACAATGGAGCAAACAACGTTTCCATCTGACGACGATTGAGTTGAAAGGTTTGATCAGTTGATGATTGAGGGAAGTTGAGACGGTTATGTCCGGGTTCCAAGCTGTTTTGCTCAGAAGCCATTTCTGTGGGCTCATCAAAATTAGCATGAATAGTTTCCATAATTTCCTTTTTTTTGATGATTCCAGATCCGACATCCTTTTGAGTTTTCACAGTATCCAACGAAGAATCCAATATTAGCTTTGGCCTTGAGCTTTCCAAAGTCATGACGATCATTATTTCGGTAACAGAGAGCACTAAATACATGAAAGTGTTTTAGGTTTGGTTTTATGTTATGGATAAGCTCAAAAGGTGTTTTGTGGTGGCGTTTAGTTATCATAGAACGGTACTAAGTGTAGTATGCGCTTGACACAACTTGCCCATAAGTAACTGGAAGTTTTGAATTTATCAACATCGTTCTTGCAGCCCACTAACATATAGTTTCTTTTTCGACAACTCCATTTTGCTATGGTGTTCTTGCAATTGATTTCTGATGCTCAATTCTCACTTTCTCATAATATTCTCGAAGAGTTTGGTTCACAAATTCAGTCCTCCTGTCTGTTCTTACTTGTCTAACCGTGTTGTGGAGCTGAACTTGAATTTTTGTGAGAAAGGTGATGATCATTTATAGAGCTTGATCTTTACTTGTAAAATAAACCCAAGTCCATTTGGAGTAGTCATCAATGATTACGAGAATGTAGCGTTTGCCATTTATCGTCTTCATATGCATGGGGCCACACAAATCCATGTGAAGAAGATGAAGAACATGCTGAGTGTTGTCTTCAACCTTCAAGGAAAATGAGCATGAGTGCTTTTTCCTTGTTCACAAGCTGAGCATAAGTGGTCTATCGAATACTAAAACCTTGGAAGACTTTCAACTAGTTTGTGTCGAGCAAGATTGGTTATGGTTTGGAAGTTCAAATGTGAAAGTCTTCTGTGCCACAACCATGATTTTGTAGATGTTGCCTTAGACAGTAGACAAATGGGAGATGAAGCGACCATGTCTTGCATTGAGATTGGGTAAAGGCTTGATGTGCGTTTCATGACGATCGCTTCCTGTAGATCACGGATGAAACAAGTTTTCTCCCGAAACGCAACTTCCAAATCACCATC
Source organism: Chrysanthemum makinoi (assembly GCA_910596185.1). Lineage (NCBI taxonomy): Eukaryota > Viridiplantae > Streptophyta > Magnoliopsida > Asterales > Asteraceae > Chrysanthemum > Chrysanthemum makinoi. Next base: position 142,216,104 of record OU343216.1, on the reverse strand, counting down.
ACAAAATTGACCGACTGAGAAATGGTTGTGTTCAAGACCTTCCACATAATAAAATCTGCTAATTTCGATGTTCCCATTAATGTAATCTCCGTAGCCCATGATAGATGCGAAGTGATCATTCCCGAACCTGATAGTGCCGATGAACTTTGAAACAAAGTTTGAGGTTGCCTGTCATGTACCGGGAATAGCCGCTATTAACAATCCAAAGGATGATTTGTATTACCTGCAATACACACAGAGGACACAGGTGGAATATAGGTAGAGGCAGAACACGAAGAGTTAGACGGTATCGATACAGTTACAGATGAAGCACACATGTTAATAATTTTGGGTAACCATTTAAAGCCAGGTGTACTTTGTAACCATATCTGCCAAGTCCAACTAGTTTGTGCTTTGGTCTTAATGAATGCATTAGGTGATATTTTCTTCCTAGGAGGTGATGAAGGTGCTGTGGGTACATCAATGATATTCTCATAAACTATAGAAGGCGGTTTACCTAGCACAGACTTAGAAGAATTAGTGGGCCTAGAGATAATTCCATTTATATGTTTCCGTTTAGATATGATAGATTTAGCAACACAATTATCATGACAACCAGAAAACACACTTTTACGACAAACAATACAAGATGCTTCAAACATAACATTCAGAGTACTTGAAGATTCAACATTTGTTACATCACTTTTCCTATCAAATTTATCTAACGCAATATCTAAAGGTGCAACATGTGTTTTATTCGAATTTCTAACATGATCTTCTACTTCAGAGGCTTTAGTGGTCTTCTTACGTTGCAACTTCCTATTCTTCTTGTTTGTGCTCCTAAGCTGTGAAGTGCTAACGCTAGGATTAGAGGCAACTACTCCTGTAGAAGTGGAAGGAATCATATTAGTATCGTGTGTTGTGTCAGTGGGCTTCCTAGTGTCAATTTTAAATATTCCAGGTGCAAGAACATTTGTGTTACTAGACTTATCATTCCCATGTTTTACCAACTCCCCTTTCAACTCTATGATAGTGTGTTTTAAATCTTGATTTTCAGAGCTTAAGTTTCCATTAACACTTAAAACTTCACGAGTGTACACAAGATCATCATCAAGATCTTTTTCCGCTTTTCCGCGGTCTTTTTAGTAAATTAAACATGTTACCATATTCTGTTTTGAATTTTGCAATTTCTTGTTCATATTTAAAAATCTGATACTTAAAAGATGCGTTTTCATCATCCAGTTGTTCGAGATTTGGTTCAAAAGGTTTTTCACTCAAGTTGTTGAGTTTCTTTGCAAAACAAGTTCTCGATTAATACAATCCTTTTGACACCATTGAAGACGACGTGTTACTTCTGAAAGTTCATTTAACAAACGCGTATTTTCAGCTTTCAAAGTTTTGATTTGAGACACATTATCAACAATATCAACATTATCAACAGATCAACATCAATATTATCATAAGCAGAGGAAAAAATATAATACAACACAATTGACATATATCTGCAGATATAACATCTTCCAAGAGTCGATCAACATGATTTTGAAATATTTTATTCTTCTTTTTGGTTTCAAAATCCAATTTTTTCTCGAAGATCCCGTTCCCAATATGTTGCACACATACGTAAATTTCAAACATGTGGAAAAGCTCTTTTGAAAAATGTTTCTTTGGTCTCTGCATAAGCCATTGAAAAGTCACAGCTTTTAGTTCTGAATTAAGTTCAATTTCACGTTCCAAAAGGTTAATGTCTGACATGAATGTATCAACATATTTAAGAATTTGACATCTTTTGGGTAATGGTGTGATTTCACTCAAAGAAGGTAAAGGACCATTAATTTGTAAAGGTTTGACGGGACTAACATCAGAAGTGGACTCATTAATATGTGTGATAACCCAAGGTGTGTTTGTTTTATCTGTTGTGGAAAAAAGTTATGAGAGGTCTTTTTGAGTAATCGAAAGGTTTGTTATATTCAACTTTTTCCATTTTCAATCGACTCTCATCTTCTGCATCCTATTCCTCTTCACGATTATATTTAACAACACGCACAATAGATTCATCAAGCATATGTTTGACACTATACAACTTTGGATTTGCCTTGAATGCTCTATGGAAAAAACGTGGTTTGTTATCAGCAAGATCTGGCCCATATCCATCTGGATTTGGCTTAAATGTGAACTTTTGAATTGTTATGATTGACTCACCATGTTTATATACAATATTTTGAAACTCTTTCAGTTTTTTTTGCAAATCAAAAATTTCATCAAGATACAGATCTATTCGTTTCCTTGAAGTTTGTTTAAATTCTGAAAACTCTTTTTGAGACGAAGACAACTCAAGCTTGGCTTTTTGAGTTTCCAAAGTAAGAGTGTCAACGTGTTTTTATGTTCAAAATTTTTTTGTTCTATTTGAGAAATCAAATCATTTTTGGAAACAACTAGATCACGTATATGTTTTTCTAAAGTTTGTTCTTATTGATATGATTTTCGAAAAGCGATTTCAAAAATTTGCTCACGTTTCTCTTTTGTTTCAAAATTTTTGTGTTGTAACTTATAGCATCCAAGATCCTTAGTCAATAGTGCCACTTTTTCACGAAGATTTTTATTTATCTCATTGCATTTCTCCACTTGAGATTGGGTGGTCAAAAATAAGGTCATGAGCTCTGGATCTGGATTAGATGAAGGTTCATCTTGTTTAACATGAGTATCAACATGTTCATCATTTAGATCCTCAAATGTAACCTCGGGGTCAACTTGATCATCAAAGGTAACCAAAAGATCATCTTGATCATCAAATGTAACTACTGAATCCATTTGATTATCTTCTTGATGAGATGTAGATGGCTTATGTTGAACACTTTGTTCCTCGTCGGATGCGATGCGACGGAGATATCGATCATGTATAAGACATATGTTTGGATCCTATACCTGAGACACGCGCCATGGTCATAAACCGGCCCTGATTCACTCATGTGGAGTTCTTGTATATTGGCCATCAACATTACAGCTGCGTTAGCTTGCAAGTCCTCCATGTCATCATCAGATTCTGCATTGGCCATGAAGCTCTGTTCTTTGTTGGTAAGTGTTCCACCAGCTTAATCTTTGAGTGCCAAGAGTAAAGCTTCCTTATGATAGGCACTTCCCCGGTCTCGGTTTTGGACAAGCATTGGCCAGATGACCCTTCTCGTTGAAGTTATAGCATCTAAGACCAATATTCCCATTGTGAACATTTCCCTGATCAACAATCTGAACCCTTTGTAGAGGAGCAACCCTGTTATTCCTTCCAGAAGCATTGAAGCTTTGACCACTACCCATGTAGTTACCACTTCCCATCCGACGCAACCATTGATTCTGTTCAACTCAACCTTCCATTCTAACAACTGCATGATTCCTGGTATTGATGAAGTACGAATACGTTGTTGGATTTTTAGCAAATATCTCGAAGGCACGAGCAATTAATGCAAATCCTTGATTCAACGTATTGAAAGCCTCTTCATCATCATTTTGTGTTTCACCAGAGTGCTGAATCGGAGTTGTTGTTGTAAGGAACCAGTTGAATTTCTTGTGATTGCTGTGATGGATCATATGGTGTTATCTGGGCTGATTGTGGTGGGTTAGTAAAGATCTGTTTTCAAAGTGGAAATTGTGGGCAACAAGACTGAGCAAACAAAGCAAGTGTATTTGCATTAGGTAAAGGTGGATAAATTCCATGGAGAGCTCTATCTTTATCCACTTCCTTTTGATGGTGCTTCAAATAGTCATACAACATCTCGTATTTTGCATGATGAAGATCTTTAGCTTGACGGAAAATGTAACGTATACTTTTCCCAAACAGACCAAGACAATCAGGAACTTTGTGTTGATTGCAATTTTGGCATAATGATGTTGTGTTGTCCAAGTCATTGATGATGTGTGTAAACCGATGATAGTATGACTCTAATGATTCCCCCTGATCAATCATGAAGTTTCATAAGATAGGTAAAGTTTTGATTCCATGTCTTCTTGATTGAGTTATGTGCCTTCCATTAGAAGACGAATTTGATCCCACATAGCTTTTGTTTTCAGCATCAACACTGCGAAGAATCGGATTGGTAAGCCCAAAAGGATATATTGCATTGAAAGTTCATCAGCTTCTAAGTGAAGTATATGTTCTGCAGTGAGTTGATCGATAATGAGAGTGGAAGTAGTGTCATCTCTTGGTGGATTAGCATTTGGATCTCCGGTATTTTTTGTGGTAGGCATTTAAAAAGGACCTTCAAGGATGACCTTCTTCAAGAATTTACCATGAGGTTTCTTAAGATCGCAGAACCTAAAGAACCGCATAACCCATTAATGATAGTTTTCGGGAGTGAGCATTGAAGGTCTATCAAGGGATCCAACTTCATGAATGGATTGTTGGCTACTTATAGCTTCACACATCTTTGCAAACCAAGTAGGTTCCTTTTGCGTTGTTGCATTCATAGCATACTTTTGTGGAAACTGATACTGAAAGTAGTTAGCATACTGATGTGTTGTTGTTGAGGGAATTTTTGAGGGATTTGTTGTTGTTGTGGTTGTGGTTGTGCATATTGATGAGGAAAATAATTTCCAACTTGTTGTGGTTGTTGCTGAAATTGTGGTTGAGGATATTGTTGTTGTTGCTACTGAGGATGTTCATGAGGAAAGTAGTTGGAGTATGGTGGTTGAGACATCTTTGAAATTTGTGTTGATGATGGATATTTTTAGTTGAATGAAACTTGATGTTGTTGAAGATGTACTTAGGCGTAAGAATTCCTTGCCGTAAACTGCTCCTTAGGCATAAACCTCCTTAGGTTTAAACTTCCTTCTTACTAGTAAGAATATCTTACTCGTAAACTTAATGGTCAAACGTAAGCTTAGTCGTAAACTAAATACTTATAAGTAAGGAACCGTATGCGTAAGATAAATCTTTGGCGTAAAGTGTTACTCCTAAGGTTTTATCTTAGTCGTAAAACTAGGTTATTAACCAAAATCTTTCACACTTGTCCAAGTGAGAGAGATATCCACAAGTCTAAGTGTTTTTCAAGCTTATCCAAGCAAGGAAAACACTGAGTTACAAATAGCTTTGAAGAATTTGATGAAGATTCCTTAGGCGTAAAGACTGCTTAGGCGTAAACTCTGGCTTGGGTGTAAAAGTTACGCGTAAGATTAGGCTTTTCCTTAGGCGTAAGAAGAGGGTTTCAAGTTACCCGTAAATCAAGGGTTTTGCTTACTCGTAAAACCAGCAGAAATGACCAAAACGTATTTTTAAGCACCAAAACGCTTTGTACACTCGATTTTTTGATGAAACAGCTTCAATAACACTTAAATAACAAGAAAGTTTTGAACTTGATCAACCAAAGTGATTTTTAAGCTTAAGCGTAACGTGAGGAACGAAAGTAAAAACTAGTGTAAAACGTAAAATATCACGTAAAGTTCCAAACTTTTTGCTAAAACTAGGATTCTAAACACTATATAAACCTTAAAACATAAGAATCTTGAAGATTTTAGTGCAAAAATCAAAGTTTTTTTATGCATGAAAAGGGTTTAACGAGAGGATACTTACGTGTAACAATACAAAACTTCAACACAAACGTTTCACAAATCTAAATGGCGATTGATACCACTGTTATGTCACCATAATATGGACATAAGTAGGTAAGATGTATGATAGAACGAGAGATAAAGAGGGACGGTCGAAAGTAATATGGAAATGTTTATGCTTAATGAAAGAACCAAAAACTCTCAAATGAGAGTTTACATGCTAGGGCAACAAGTCTAGTCCCTTCGTTTTGCCTTATGGGCCTTTGCATAGGCTCATACGCTTACTACATAAGCCTAGCATTAAATACATACTTATAAGCCTGATGCAGGTTTTGATTTAAGGTCTTAATTTTTATAGTGTCTCGCTATACCTATGGTCTACTCTAATGCACTAATGGAAGTGTACCGGTCGTGTGTAGTGTAGTAAATGGTAAAGCGAGGTCCAAAGACCTATGTGTGTTGGATATTACTACGTCTAATTGTCACGTAGAATAAAAAGGTTTGATAGGGTTTTAATTAATTAAACTACTAATACAGAATATGAAAGCAAATAAATGGTAGAAGGGAAATCAATAGAGGAATAGTGGTGCTAACCTAGTTAATCCTCCTAAATATTAATGTTTACGTCTACCTACTTCAAATTACTTCAGGTGGGGTCAAATTCGAGAGGACAGCATTTGGTCAATTCGCCTAACCTATCAAAAAGATGCCACCACAGAGAAATCAGCGCACCGTCATAAGTCTGTTGTTCCGGTCCCCTAAGCCAAGTCATTAAGTACCGCTACATGCTAGATTCTAAATAGTGAGTGCCGGCAGCGGAACTTAGACACTACACCCCCTAATTCTTAAGTTCATCCCAACGATAGGTGATCAGTTGGTCAAATCGCACAAGTAGAAAGGGTCGGTTGGTCATATCTTACCCTTCCCGTCTCAGTCCGCTCACCTAGGGTCAGTTGGTCATATCTCCTAGGCAATTGGCCTCTACCGCCATTCAAAACTACCAACCGGGGGTGACTACCAAAAGAACTATGCATGCATACACTTAGAAATAATTGTACGGAAGTAAAGGTAAACGCAAACAAATTAGGAATCATATCTAAGCTAGCACCAAAGGGTGCTTAGCAGCTCATATTAATCATGCACATCAATTCAATATTCAAAGGTACGAAATACATGAATTAAAAGTAAAAGAAATAATAAACGCTAAAACTTATCGTAATGGTGTGACTTCTCCCTTGGAAACAGCCCAGATGCTTCCCTAGACCTTCATTGAGCTTTTTCCCACGTTCTCAAAGTGTTGTGTGTGGAATGGGATGCTCTGAAATGCTAGAATTCGTGGGGTATTTATAGGCCAGTCTGGATTATTGTAACTAAAAGACAGGAGTTCTACCTGTAACCTTATTTCTCCGTAAATGCACTAGATTCAGTTACGGCGTAACCTAATGAGTGGTTACGCCGTAGTCTTCAATAAACTCGGTTACGTCGTAAGTGATGTGCCAGCTACGGCGTAAGTATCAGCGGCGGAACCTCTTTTGACCTAATGGAGTTATTGTAGCGCTGCTTTGGAAGGAGTTACCGTAACCTCTTGATGAGTTGGACTCGGGTCACGCAATAGTTACGGCGTAATGTGAGAGACGAGTTATGCCGTAACCTCTTCAAAATAAGCATATTGTGATAAATCCTTAGTAACGCTTCCATTTCCGCTCTCAGCTCTAATGCCGCAATTTACCTGAAAATGTAAAACAATGGAAAACATGCGTAAATCCATATAAATGATATAAATAACGAGCATTAACGGGGGAAATTGACACTTAATATTTAGGACTATTTGATGTTATCAAATATCCCCACTTGAACTCTACTTGCCCTCAAGTAGACCTTATTAGATAGATTCCTAAAAGATATCTTCCAAAACCTGTAAAATATGAGTTTACAAATCCCTTATGCTAGAATAAAACAAAGCCGAACACCTCAAAAAAGGGGAACAAACACTCAAATATCTCAACTATTCTAAGTGTCAATTTAAGTGATCACAATCAATCACCTGATATAGCATGTATTCTATCATAAGCTTGGCGGTTACACAAATCTCCACCACCGGAGTTAAGGGCTAAACAATTCTAGAAGGCAATATGGGTAGACACAAAAATGTTATAAGGATCTTGTCATTACTAACGTATCACGGCAAAGTGGACAAAATCAATGATACATGACCAAATCCATGGCCAAGACACCAAAGATTGCTCGCTGCATCACCTAGACATGCTTCATGACTAAAGGGTAGGATAAGACATGGGATGTATAATTGGTGTAAAATGAAAAACAAGGTGTAGTCTATATCTATAACTAAGTCATCACCACTTACCATCCACCCAAAGTTCAAGCTTAGAAGTCTAGATAGCGGATCATGAAATGCAAGGTATGGTGTCATTAAGAGAGTCGTGATGGGCACACTACCTTTTCTTCTTCGGGTATAAACTCCAACTCAATCTTTAAATGTGACCAGGTGGCCTCCTGATACTAAACAATAAAGCTCATACAATAGTGCTTATAACATCACACTTTACAAAATCATACTCAATAATCTTTTTTTTCGATCAAAACATGATAACATAACATCCCCATTTTGAGATGAACAATAGAATCGGGGGTTCTTCAATGATCTTCATAACTGTTGTCGTCGATGTTTTCCAAACCACTCGAACCTTGAACTTTGGCAAATGATGACTTCCCATTACCAATAAGGACCCACGGGGAAGGCTAGGTGTAAGTAGGTGTAACGAAACAATTTATTGGGGTGACAAAATGAAAGGAATGGCTCAGAAGGGTGTATCTAGGGGTATCTTGCACAAAGGGGAGTGCAACGGGTTTCACATGGGGCCGAAGTGTCGAAAGACTAACGATAGACTCACAATGGTAGCTGTTTGGGTGATAATCCTATAATTACTTCTAAAGCTGAAAAGTCCAAATACATCGAGCTAACTCAACATACCTCGTCTATGGTCTCGAAATGATGCAAAGGCCAAGTTCTAAAGTTTACAAGCTACCCACTCATAATGTCACACCCCCCAAATTACCTGTTTTGCAGCGGAATGGAATTCCTGGGGATTGACTGTCATAGCATCACAATCATAATTATATTGAACGACCTAAAGTGTCGTTTGGAAAAATACATCGTTTGATTTAATAAAACAATCAGAGTTTACAAAGTAGGTCCCAAATGTAAATCAACTTGTGCGGAAAATAAGTTTAGTACGTCCAAACGATGTTTTTAAAGAATATAAATCCCAAGAAAGACGCTCGTCACCACTCGACTCCATGAGGTGTCCAAATGCATGCCATGAAGTGAATGCCTTAGGTACCTGAGATAAAACATGCTAAAAGTGTCAACACAAAGGTTGAGTGAGTTCATAGAGTTTGTTTTGAAATGTAAGCCTTCCAAAATCGTTTATGTAGCAAAGGCATTGTAAATCGTTGAAATGTAAAGACTTTCAAAATCGTTTATGTAGCAAAGGCATTGTAAATCCACTCAGTCCCAAGTCCCGCCCATACAAAACTTGCAACCTGTGTGTTCACAACCCACCGCTGCACAAATGTGCTTTATGTTCCAAACATATGATGTCAAATGAATTCACAAAAGTACCTAACTTGACGTAGAACAATAGCACTTAATCAATAGGACCATAGCACATAATCAATAGCACCTAACTCAATGTATCAAGAGTCAACCGATTTAGAAGTTATACGACGTAAGAGTACGTAGCACGCAAACAAGAACAATTTACATAGTATAACCTTTGATTTAGAAACAATGGTACTCATGATAAATTTTAGCCTTAAAAATCTAAAGTACTTGTGAAAAATAATTGAGCATGTATCTCCCCCAAAACAGTTATGAAAACAAGTAAAAGCAGGGGCTACGAAACTCACTTGTAAACCGGCGAGATGACAGAGTGAGTACTGAGGTATTATGAGATGCGTTATCCGCGACCTATGACGAATGATATGATATGTCGTGAGTTGCAATGTAATGTTATGCATGCACTTCGTATGTTATTTATACCATTTACTGGTTTTGAAAATATTACTCGTCGTCGAAAAATGCTCTTTTGACGTCTCGAACCTTCAAAAATGACTTTACATGTTTTTACGTCAAAATGTCATCCTACAATGGTTTTATAATGATTTTTGGTGAAATTACCACTTTTCGTCGCAAAACAATGTCGACGGAAAAATCATGAAATTAACAAAAATGGCTTTGGAAAACTAGTCGTAAAATGGTGTACGTCGATCGTTAGAGAACGAACTCGACTGTTTTGGAAAGTTTGTATCCATATCTAGAAGTTTCAGTTCAGGAGTTTTCGTCCAAAAGGTCTCGATCATAAAGATAATAAGGGTGAAAGTTGGTGGTTTTTGGCTAATAGTGTGCAGAAAATTAGTTACGGCAAGTTTATGAAAAAGTGTATATTTTTGTCATTTCAAATCCGTTTTCTACGTTTAATATGTCCTTAGCTTCGTATTGAAGTAAACTAATATATTTTTGAGAAGTCGAAATAATTTGTGAAGCTTAAGGCTCGTTTTTGACCCAAAAACACTAAAAACAGATGCTTTGAAAATCCAGGAATAATACGTTTTCGTGCCAAACTTCAAAAATCCATAACTTCTTCGTTATAAGTCCGTTTTATTCCGTTCAAGCGCCACGGATTCGTTTTAAAGTATATTCTCTAAAAATCAAGGCCAAACTTTCGTGCCTACTGTCGGTTTTTCCAGAAAAATGAAACAAGGACAGAACACAATATATACTTATCGAAAATAGTTTTTCTCGGACAAAACCTATTCTAATCCCTTCAAATCAACTCCAAAGCTAATCTAATCCTACCATACACCTTCTTAGGGTGTCATGGGTTCCTAGACATCATCAAGACCAACCAATACCAAGGGGATAATTATAGGATGACCAAATATATATATACTCTTAAAATCAATGTAAAATGGTATAAACAACAATAAGCCTTGCATGCTTGCCAAGAAAATGATGAAATACTTATGAAATGAAAATGAAAGATATAAAATGATAGTGGTATGCTTACTAGTTACTTGATGAGGTGATAAGAACAAGGGATTAAACTTAAATATCCTTGGTTTTTATTTCAAAACCATAAAAAGGATATAGCTAGGTTGTTAAACACTTGCTTGAAGAAAATTTTTGAAGATGATCCCTTGAAGAACCCTTGTAGAACCGGTTGGAGGATGAAAAACCAAGAGAGAACCACTTTTCTAGACTTGAAATAATGAAGATGAATATGTGAAATAATTGGAGGAAGACTTTAAGTAGAGTATGAATCTACACATAATAAAAATTTTACCAACTTGATTGTCCTCCCCCCCCTTGGAGCCGGTTTTTAGGGGGTTTGTCCTCAAAAATATATTTTTTTTTTTCAAATGTAAGTATATACTTGTGTAATGTTGTAAATAAAATGTAAGTAAAAAGGTAAGTAGTAATAACTTGTAAGGTTTTTGGTAACTTTTAGATAAAATAGATTTTTAATAGATCAAAGTGGAATGTAATGAGATCATAAAAATTGTAAAAATACATTCCTTGTGAAAATTGAGTGCTAAAATAATTATCGTACAATTTTAAGAAAACGCGTAATAATTAAACGTCAACGATTAAAATACCAAATAAATTTGAAACACTAGGAAAACTAAAAATATAGTTTTTATGAACTAAATATAAGTTTAAAAATACCTCGGGATCATTTTTGAAAGTAACGGGTTAAATAATCAAAATAAAACTCACGATAAAAAATTATTAAATATAAAAATTACACGTTGAAGGGTGAAATGAAATGTCGTGAATGTACTAATGAGATGCACATGATGTCAATGAAATGTAGACTAATCATAGTCCATATGAAATGTACGTGATGTCATGATCATGAATTCGCCGCTAAACCTCCAAGGTTACGCTGAAATTTCAAGTAAACCAAGTTTACTATAAATGTTGAAATAATGAGACATGAACGGTGTCGAGAAATGACCTGAAAGTACGGGTTGTCACATTCACCATCAAAAAAGGAATTCAGTCCTCAATTGATTGTGTTGGTCTCGGGTTTAGGGTTTAATGTGACAAACTTTCCCATTCCCGAGCAAAACCCTCAAAAGACTTTTTGGTAACCGATTTTTGCTTAATCCCACAACTCATCAAACAAGAACTGTCATACGATTAGGCTAAATCGGTTTAGGTAACAACTTGTTTCTAGCTCGATCTTTGCAACTCATCAAACAAGAATCCGTCAGCGGATCAAACTGAAACAAGTGGTTTGAAGAAAATTCTTTTGAAAATTTGGCTCGACATTTAATTGCTTACACATATAAGCCTACTACTCCCTTCATTGCATGATTCTCCCTGAATTAGACATAGGTGATCAGGCTATGTATAATTTAGGAGTAACTATGCAATGCTTGGACTAATCGACTCATATGTTTGTTTGGTGTTGGGTCAACTGTTGTTAAAATTGTGATGAACATCGAGGAGAAAAGACATGGAGAAGTGTCGTTAAAATGATAGTTAAAGTAAAAGAATTAAAACTCTAAATGATAACAAATCGGAAGAAAATAAAGTCACGATAGATGAGAATATTTTACAACGAGTGGTTTAGCAAAAGTAGTACATCTTAGGTTATTAAGTTTCGAATACGATGAAAGACATAAACTTAGCAGCGTAATACAATAGAAATAAGACTGTTAGTTTCCGAACTTCTTCAGTCTTCCGCGTCGTTGATACCTTGACGAGCTCCTTCTAACATATATACATTCCCATGAGCACCTTCGACTTGTTGACCTTGGTTTTGAGGACATTGGTTCCAATAGTGTCCTTGTTCCCCACATCCGAAGCACGTAACTATGGTCTTGCCCTTACAGTCCTTAGCAAGGTGTCCTACCTGACTAAAACATATATACACATGGACCATTATGATGTAGCGTGCATTGGTGGCATTCGGTAAGTTTCCATAAGCTCTTTCCCTTGTTGGTGCCGCAACATAGACCTGGCGACTTCTTGTCTTCTATATTCTTTGTGATGATAGTGTTACGGTTTTGGTTATTGTTGTTATAATCTCCTTGGTCGTCTTCCCATTTTCTTTTGTTGTTGTTGATTTGGTTATCGTCGTTGTTGTTGTTGTTTTGGTCATTGTTGTAGTTGGTGCGGTTGTTGGGGTTGTTGTTGTTTCGGTTGGTGTTGGTGTACTTACCTCGCTTCACCACTTGTGCCATCAACTTCTGAGTAACTCGAATAGCTTCCTCGATTGTTTGTGGATCAAAAGATGTCACATCTCCTTGAATGACCTCGGGAAGTCCCCCGATGAAAGCCTCTAGCAACTTCTCATTATCAGAAACCATGGACGGGCATAACACAGCCAATTCTTGAAATCTCCGAATGTAAGTGTCAATATCGTACTCAATGGTTACTAATTCATAGAACTCCCTCCAACTTTTGATTTCGTCGTGGACAAAACTTCTTAGTCACCAAATCCTTAAATTGCTCCCAAGTAAGCTTGAAAGCATTCTCCATTCCAATCGGTTGAGCATAAGAATTCCACCACGATAATGCTCCATCGAGTAATGTGCTCGTAGCAAATTTAACCTTACTATCATCCGGACAGTTGCAAAGCAAAAAAACGACTCAATTTTCGAACCATCGAACCTGCTGTAGCTCCTCTCGGTACCTCTAAATTTTGTGGGCTCACCACTTTTGAAGTCCTTGTACGAACATTTCTTAACTCCGGATCCTCCGGCATTTCCAGTAGTAAAGCCTTGCGGCTACAGCGAAGCCGCGGCCTCGGCAGCAGCCAGCCCACCGCTTCCCTTCGTTCTTAAAGCATTAGCAATGCTATCATTTAAACTTTTGAATTCTTTCTGGGTCATTTCAACTGTAGTTTTCTTCGGCGCCATAATTCTTCAAAATAAGAGGAAAGGGTGAGACGTAGCAAAATCCGATGTTAATAATAAACGCTCCAAAGAAATGTGATAAGAATGATAAGTTTGAGGTTATGTTTCAAAATGATCGACGGTTTCCTAAGGAATGGGTTAAGAGGTGTTGTAAGTGCTTCAATGTATGATGGTTTAGTGACTTAATGTGTGAATAAAGTATAACTCGACATGTTAGTGGTGAAACAAAGGAGTGAGAGTGTCTTTGCCCAATTAAAGGTTCATCGGCAAAGATTCGTTATCGATAATGAATCACATATAAAAATTTTGTGATAGGGAATGACAAGGAATTCTCCACGTTAGAGTATGGGGAAAAGATAATGGGATAGGCATTTAAGAGCATCCATGTGACAATCGTTTTGAAATGAAAGTGAATAACTCGAAAAATGTACGTAATGACCGCATGTGAAGTGAACCCGCACTTATGATGAAATGATGAGATGCTATGATGATGTAGTTATAGTCTAGGGTCAATGATGCAACCTAGTTCTCTATAACTGAAGCTCGATTGCCAATCTGTCACACCCCAAATTACCTATTTTGGCAAAATGGAATGGAATTCTCAGCATCACAATCACTATATTGAAACCAGTGTGGAAAAATACATCGTTTGTTTTAATAAAACAATCAGAGTTTACAAAGTAGGTCCCAAATGTAAATCAACTTGTGCGGAAAATAAGTTTAGTACAGTCAAACGATGTTTTTAAAGAATATAAATCCCAAGAAAGACGCGTCGTCACCACGACTCCATGAGGTGTCCAAATGCATGCCATGAAGTGAATGCCTTAGGTACCTGAGAAAAAACATGCTAAAAGTGTCAACACAAAGGTTGAGTGAGTTCATAGAGTTTGTTTTGAAATGTGAGCCTTCCAAAATCGTTTATGTAGGCATTGTAAATCGTTAAAATGTAAAGACTATCAAAATCGTTTATGTAGCAAAGGCATTGTAAATCCACGCCCCAAGTCCCGCCCATACAAAACTTGCAAACCGTGTTCACAACCCACGCGGAATGTGTGCAGTTTATGTTCCAAACATATGATGTCAAATGAATTCACAAAAGTACCTAACTTGGCGAGAACAATAGCACTTAATCAATAGGACCATAGCACAAAATCAATAGCACCTAACTCAATGTATCAAGAGTCAACTGATTTAGAACGTTATACTGACGTAGTACCGTAGACGCAAAACAAGAACAATTTACATAGTATAACCTTTGATTTAGAAACAATGGTACTCATGATAAATTTTAGCCTTAAAAATCTAAAGTACTTGTGAAAAATAATTGAGCATGTATCTCCCCCAAAACAGTTATGAAAACAAGTAAAAGCAGGGCTACTGAAACTCACTTGGTAAACCGAGATGACAAAAGTGAGTACATCGAGGTATTATGAGATGTTATCCCACCTATGACGAATGATATGATATGTCGTGAGTTGCAATGTAATGCATATGACCAGATATTTATACCATTTACTGGTTTTGAAAATATTACTCGTCAGTCGAAAATGCTCTTTTGACGTCTCGAACCTTCAAAAATGACTTTACATGTTTTTACGTCAAAATGTCATCCTACAATGGTTTTAAAATGATTTTTGGTGAAATTACCACTTTTCGTCGCAAAACAATGTCGACGGAAAAATCATGAAATTAACAAAAATGGCTTTGGAAAACTAGTCGTAAAATGGTGTACGTCGATCGTTAGAGAACGAACTCGACTGTTTTGGAAAGTTTGTATCCATATCTAGAAGTTTCAGTTCAGGAGTTTTCGTCCAAAAGGTCTCGATCATAAAGATAATAAGGGTGAAAGTTGGTGGTTTTTGCCATAGCAGAAAATTAGCGGCAAGTTTATGAAAAAGTGTATATCTTTGTCGATTCAAATCCGTTTTCTACGTTTAATATGTCCTTAGTCAGTATTGAAGTAAACTAATATATTTTTGAGAAGTCGAAATAATTTGTGAAGCTTAAGGCTCTTTTTGACCCAAAAACACTAAAAACAGTATGCTGAAAATCCAGAAAATAATACGTTTCGTCGTCAAACTTCAAAAATCCATAACTTCTTCAATAAGTCCGTTTTATTCCGTTCAAGCGGCCACGGATTCGTTTTAAAGTATATTCTCTAAAAATCAAGGCCAAACTTTCGTGCCTACTGTCGGTTTTTCCAGAAAAATGAAACAAGGACAGAACACAATATATACTTATCGAAAATAGTTTTTCTCGGACAAAACCTATTCTAATCCCTTCAAATCAACTCCAAAACTAATCTAATCCTACCATACACCTTCTTAGGTTGTCATGGGTTCCTAGACATCATCAAGACCAACCAATACCAAGGGGATAATTATAGGATGACCAAATATATATATACTCTTAAAATCAATGTAAAATGGTATAAACAACAATAAGCCTTGCATGCTTGCCAAGAAAATGATGAAATACTTATGAAATGAAAATGAAAGATATAAAATGATAGTGGTATGCTTACTAGTTACTTGATGAGGTGATAAGAACAAGGGATTAAACTTAAATATCCTTGGTTTTTATTTCAAAACCATAAAAAGGATATAGCTAGGTTGTTAAACACTTGCTTGAAGAAAATTTTGAAGATGATCCCTTGAAGAACCCTTGTAGAACCGGTTGGAGGATGAAAAACCAAGAGAGAACCACTTTTCTAGACTTGAAATAATGAAGATGAATATGTGAAATAATTGGAGGAAGACTTTAAGTAGAGTATGAATCTACACATAATAAAAATTTTACCAACTTGATTGTCCTCCCCCCCCTTGGAGCCGGTTTTAGGGGTTTGTCCTCAAAAATATCTTTTTTTTATCAAATGTAAGTATATACTTGTGTAATGTTGTAAATAAAATGTAAGTAAAAAGGTAAGTAGTAATAACTTGTAAGGTTTTTGGTAACTTTTAGATAAAATAGATTTTTAATAGATCAAAGTGGAATGTAATGAGATCATAAAAATTGTAAAAATACATTCCTTGTGAAAATTGAGTGCTAAAATAATTATCGCACAATTTTAAGAAACACGTAATAATTAAACTCTAACGATTAAAATACCAAATAAATTTGAAACACTAGGAAAACTAAAAATATAGTTTTTATGAACTAAATATAAGTTTAAAAATACCTCGAGATCATTTTTGAAAGTAACGGTTAAATAATCAAAATAAAACTCACTAAAAAATTATTAAATATGAAAATTACGCGTTGAAGGGTGAAATGAAATGTCGTGAATGTACTAATGAGATGCACATGATGTCAATGAAATGTAGACTAATCATAGTCCATATGAAATGTACGTGATGTCATGATCATGAATTCGCCGCTAAACCTCCAAGGTTACGCGAATTTGAAACAAGTAAACCAAGTTTACTAAAATGTTGAAATAATGAGACATGAATCGTCTCGAGAAATGACCTGAAAGTACGGGTTGTCACACATAATTTGGTGGATTTGGGGTAAAATATAGGAAACGGATAAGGCTAATCTCACCATGTAATATCAAGGGTTGTATGTGCTCGGCTAAGGTCTAATCTAGTTAGGTTTGGAAAAACATGTCAAAATATAAAAAATGGCTTAATTTTTCAAAATAAACTAGAAAAGTGAGGGCGAAATAATGTTCAAGAGATAATTCTACTCCCGTCCCCCCACTTGAATTGTACAAAGTCCCTTTTGTACTAGGCATTAAAATAAAGGTGAAGAGAAAGGTAGAATTAGAGCGAGAACTTCCCACAAATTTGTTCCAAAAAGAAGAAGGCCCAAGAAAGGATCGCCTTCCTTAAAGCGTCATGAACAAACTTCAATCCCTGAAATCACAATACCGACAAGCATAATTCTAAAAAGAAAAAATAAAATGA
>OU343216.1:142156196-142198629 GCA_910596185.1 Chrysanthemum makinoi | reverse complement strand
AAGGTCATGACCTTGTTTTTATCAAACTGTTGCAGTTCTTCTTGCATAGCCTGAACCCAGCTTGGGTGCTTTAGCGCCTCAGTGACACTTTTGGGTTCTATAGCTGATAGGTAATCAGCATATAGGCATTCATTGGCTGAAGGCTGCATTAACTTAGCAGCCATGCTTCTAGTGAGCATGCCCTCAGTGGGTTCACCAATAATGTTTACAAGCTCAATGTCTCGAGATTTTGTCCACTTACTTTGTGGTCTAGGATCTGAGCTTGAAGAGGTCACTAGAGACTTCGAGTGAGTTTTACGGTGCTTGAGCCACATAATCATTAAGAACATCTGTTGAGATGTCTTGTATAGGTTGGGTTTCTTGATTCACGAGGTTCTGAACATTTGGTTCAGTATTACCTATCCGTGGGGACTGATTGTTTATCAATGAATTCCGATAGTTGGTTTGGGAAGGTTGTGAGGTAAGACATAAAATGAGATGTCAGCATCAGCTTGATATGAGGAATTGAATTTAGTGTTGTACTCATCGAGGAGGATATCTTGATGAGTCATCAGTTCTATTTCCTCCACGAGGGTTGGTGAACTGATGCTTTAGCACTTTCATCAAAGGTGACATGAAAGGTTTCCTCAACTTGTTGTCTCCTTGTGTTAAAAACACTGAAGGCTTTGGAGATCAGTGAGTAGCCTAAGAAATATCCATCATCAGCTTTTGCATCAAACTTGCCTAGATGATCCTTGTGGTTATGAATGAACACGGGACATCCAAACACATGAAAATAGGTGATGTCGGGGAAGTCTACCTTTGAAGATCTCATATGGGGTTTTATTATGTCTTTGACAATGATTGACTGTTTTGAGTGTAACAGGCGGTTTTGATTGCTCAGTCCAGAAATGCTTTGAGAGGGCTGAGCCATTTAGCATGGTTCTAGCTGCCTCAATGAGAGTTCTGTTTTTCCTTTCAGCGACCCTATTTTGTTCAAGGGTATAAGGAGATGAGAAATTTTGAGAAATTCCTTTTTCATCACAGAAACTCTCAAGCTCGATTTGAACTTCAGTACCATTGTCAGATTCGATTTGTTTAATAGTAATGTCATTTTGGTTTTCAATTTTCACGATGAATGACATTATTGTATCATACTTTGAATCTTTTGGAAAGAAAGTATACCCAAGTGTATCTTGATAACTCATCAACAATGACAAGTGTATACTTCTCATGCTGGATTGATCTGGGACTGACTGGTCCAAAGAGATCCATGTGCAGGAGGTGAAGGCAGTTTTGAATGATGGAGAAATTTTGTTTGGGACTGACTGGTTTGTCTTTTGCAAAAACCAGTTATGGTAAGCCAAGGACCTTGTTTTGTTTTGCCAAGTTGTTGAGGTTTTTGAAGTTTAAGTGTGAGAGTCTCTTATGCCACAACCAATTGATAGTTTCAGTGGCTTTAGCAAAGAGACAAGTTCCATCTTGGAAGAGTGTTGACATGTCTAACACGTAAACATCATCTCTCCTAGGAGCTATCAACACAACTTCCTTGTTGGCATTGAAGATGGTACCTTGTTTGTCATTGAATTGCACAATGTACTTAGCATCACATAGTTGACTGACGCTGATGAGATTGTATTTTAGACCATTGACATAAGCTATTCTAGAGAAAACTATTACATTGCAGTTTATTGAACCATAACCTTCAGTGGGAGATGATGAGTTATCACCAAATACTACCTTGGGTCCTGGTTCCTCTACATACTTGTCGCGAGATACTCCCACACCAGTCATGCTTCTTGAGCATCCCCTGTCTAGATGCCAAATAGGCTCCCTGGCGTGTCTCTGCACAAGTAGTAAACTGAATTAGTTTCTCTTAGTGACCCACACTCTAGTGGGCTTGGGTCTCAATGCATTTGAATTTGGGAATTGACTCATAATGGAGTGGTTGAGTGCATTGTGCTACCATAGGTTTTGCATTTAGAGACTAAGGATGACTCGGTACTCGGGTTGTTTTGTACCTCTCCTTGCATGAATGATCTGTGTCATGTTGGGATGTCTCATGAGCTGGATTACCACATATATCACAGCATTTGTTCATGAGACAATCATCCTAATGATGATCATTGAAGCCACAGTGTGGGCAAAGAGGAAAGGGTTTAGCTATATGTTTGTGGTGACTTGGAGGATGAAGCATCTTGATGACCAACTTTGGTATAGTTTGCCTCATGAGTGAACTTACATATTGTAAGTGATCGAGAGGTTTTGTGATCATCCTTTTGTAGATCATACAAAAAGGATTCTATAGAAGTTGTCAATGGTATGGTGGTATAGTGGCATAGATCACACTTCTGCTTGGATTTGGGGTTTGACTTAGACTTTGAGGAACTAGAGGAAGCTGACTTTGTCTCCTTGATTGATTCAGGAACCTTTTCAATGGATTCCATCTTTTCTGTTAGCTTCCTCACAAGTTGAGTCGATTCTTGAATTGATGCTTCAGTGGGAGCTGAAGATGTGGAAGTCTCAGTGGGAGTAGACTCTTCTTGAGTTGGTTTTGATGGTCTTTTGAGGATGGTTCTACCAAGTCCAGACCTTTCTTTTGGTGGATGAGGATTGAATTGCATTGGAGTAAGCTCAGAGCTTGGTGCAGCACCCTGAAGAGGGTTCAGGGGTGGAAGCGTTGCATTAGACTCTGCTTTAGATTCAATGTGATCAGTATTACTGGGCACATCAGGGAGTCCAAGCATGCTCTTAAGAGCTTGACTCTCAGGCTCAAGAATTCTTCCAGAATCAAAATTAGGGAGCTTACTATCGGGATTAACCCGATCAATCCAATCACTGGGCTTGGAAGTAGTCAACACATTGGTAATCATGCCACCAGACACAAATGATTTGGGAGACTGGTCTTTGTTATGAGAGTCAGGGAGATGATTTCACCTATGACTCTCTTTTTTGCTGTTGGGGCTCCCACAACATCAAAGACTCTTAGATTCTTAGCAGTCCAACTAGCAATGATATCCTTTTATTTCTTAAGTTCATCTTGAAGAGCCTGATTTCTTTTAACTAGTTCGGTGTTTTGAATTTGCAAAGTGATAGCCTCAAGCTTATTTTGTTTTAAAAGAAGCAGTTCATCCCTACACTTGTTCAATTCAAAACTTAGCTTGTTGTATTTTGAAAAAAGATTCAGTCTTTGCTCTTCTACAAACTTAAGGTCAACATTAAGATAATTCATATAGGGTACCCAATGAGTCGTCATCCATAGAAAGTAAAATATTTACCTTCTTCATTGTGATATTGACCCATTCTCCATTTTTGGCATGATTCTTTCCAACGACTAGCTTGTCCTCTTACGAGAGAGCCATCGATCTGTGACATGCACCATTTCATCATCGATGACGGCTCTTCATCCCAGTCGAAGGTCTCAATAACAAGGCCTTTGTTTTTTACCCTGCGCAGATTAAACACTTTTTGTTGTTTAGAGGGTGGCCTTGAGCAATGCAAGCTTAACTTTGACTTTCTTATACTTAGCTTCAAAATCAACAGTTTTGTTTTGATCAGATTTGTTTTGAAAGTTTTGACCCTGATGGTTTATAAGAGGGTTCAGAAATTCTTTTTGAAAAACAGTCTTTTGCAAAATGACCTCTTTGTGACACTTAAAGCATTCAGTGTCCTCATTTGCTTTGGCATTTGAAAAACCTTTGTTTCATTTTATAAACCTTCGAGAGTTAGCAAAGTGCCCTTTCACGAAATTCATGTTGGTCATTTAGGTACTCCTCACTTGATCTCTCATCAGGCTCATCATCAGAATTTTCTTGAAAATCTTGAACAACATTGTTAGAATAAAAGGCAGTTGATATTGGTGATGAGGTGGTGGTGGGGGACTTCTTGACTTCTGAGACTTCTTTAAGTCAGGGTATCGTCTGTTGATGAGGTTTTCCTCATAGACAAATTTCCCATAAATTTCAGGAAGCTCAAGATTCAGGATATGATTAGCATTCCTAAGTCCACGAGAGAAATTCAACCACTTCTCGGGAGGGGACTGTTGACAAAACCAACATTGATTTCATGTTTGGACAACTTAACACCATCATTTGATAGTTCATTTAAAGAGTTTTGTACTTGGGTGTAAGTTTGAGAGAGAGTTTCGAGTCCTTAGCCCTGAAGGTGTTATACTCAAGTTTCAGGTCCATTATCCTATTTTCCTTGGTATCATATGGTCCTTCATGACTGTATTGAACTAGGTCATCCAGGTTTGTTTAGGCATGTGGTACAGCTTATAACAGACTCCATAATATCGTCAGGAAGACAAGATATTATGATACTTTTGAGTCTTTGGTCCTGGTTGACCACTCTCCTTTCATCCTGGGTCCACTCAACTTCAGGTTTTGGAAAACCTTCAGCAGTCTTTGGGACAAATGGACCTTGATTTATACACTTGATATAATAAGGTTCCATCCCAATCAAATAGCAAAGCATTAAGCTTTTCCATTTGTTGAATTTTCCAACTTCAAGTCTAGGGGCAAAATGACGTGAATAAGCTCCACCCTTTTTATCGACTAGTTGGGGTACATCAATTTCAACCATTAAGGATCCTAATTTAAAAACTTTTAGAGCGGCCTAAAAATGTTTTATAATTAGCCTTGCTCTGATACCACTTGTTGTTCCCTGTTCACTATCGTTTAAAACAGTTTAAGACTATAAAACAAGTTAATAGTGAACAATGATGGTGAAATTAACATAAGTAAAACACACAAAGTAATTTTCAACATCATATTCTTTATTAGAAATCAATCAAAAGAATACGTTACCCAAGTACTTGCAGAACAGTACTTGGGATTGAAATGACAAAGTTTGGTGACTCCTCTCTAAGCTCAGGCTAAGTCTGAGCACAACTCTTAGAACCCATTGAGCTATCTCGGGGATTAAGTTGTATTTGGAGGAGTGAAAAGATGGCTTGCGTGTATGTGTGTTTTACAATTCACAAGCTTAACCTTTTCACTCCATCTCTTATGCTATTTATACATGTATGATTTTTAACTCTTTCCTAAGTGACAAACTGACATCATACAGAAGACAAAATCTTGATGTATTTTGTCTCTGTTTAAAAAGACTATTCTAGGTAAGAGACAAGACTACTTTCCTAAGTTCAGTGATGACACTGAGCCGATCTTTGCCATTCATGGAAAGTTGACTTCGTTTGATAAGGACTTCTTCTTATCTGATTCAAACTTATCCAGCCTTGTCCCGCTCATTCTTGATCTTTACATTCTTCAGTCTTCTACTTGGTTTGTCTTTAGTATAAGTAGTTGGAGAGGAGTCTTAGGGATTCAATGAGTTATTGTCATCACTCACTGAATCCATCATCTTCTTCTTGACTCAGTCTTCACCCTTTAAGTTCCACCTTACTGAGTGGAGAGACTTCTTCTTCGCTTCATACAGAGTATCCTGAAGATGGCTCACTGAGACTATGCACTCAGTGACCTGTTAGTGTTTAACGGACTAAACACTTGGGCTATTTTCTATTCAAATCCTAGATCAAGGGGTATGGGTATTTACTGAACCCAACATCAACCCACTTCACTTGAACCTCCGTTTCAAGAAGCTCAAAACCATGACAAGGGTTGCTATCATTGTCAACATGTTGAAAGGTTGATACATGAACTACGTGAAGAGCAACGTTTTATGTTTTATCACCTCCTCGAACGTTTCAAAGAGGTCAACAAACCTAAACAACCATGAGCCTAAAACGGTGTCCTAGTCTCAAGCTCAACTTAGAATGTTTAGGAATCCCATTTCATGATTGATCATCCTTAAGCACGTTGTTGCTTCTTGAGTTTAGGTCACTCATTAGTATTAAGTGGAATATGTATTGCATGGCTAAATCATTCTCTTAGTTTTAGAGATTTCTTGATTATCTCTTTGTTTATTGAATGATAACTTGTTTGCCATATTGCTTTGAGTATATGTTTGTTGTTTGTATACATATCTCACTTCCATATTTAGCATTGTTTGATATACCACCATTGCTGAAAAATCTGTCACCAAACAGACGGATCTCTGGAAATTGCTTATACGAATCCCACAAAAGAGGGAACCGTGGGATATGTGGTATAGAAGAACAATTTTCTACTAACTTGAGTCTTATTTGCAGGAAATTATGGACTATACTCTTGTTTTCTAATCTCTATTTTGTAGATTTTCAAAATACACATGAAGAACTTGACACCCTATGCTAGGGGAGCTTTGTGTAAAACCATACATTGCAAAACCATTTGCAACTTAATCCTTATTTGGATTACACTTCATGACACCCCATTGCATAGTTGCAATCTTCAAGGGGGAGTATTTTCGTCACAAGGACGAAACCATTTGCAAACAAAATTGCAATTCATTAGCTTGTTACTTTATATTTACTTAACGCCCTCACAAAAGGATGGACTCGTCAAGGGGAGTTAAGACGAGAACCATTCCCGTCACTTGCTCTCTTTACATATTTTCTTTTTACATATTTTTCTTAAAATAAATGTGTTAGTTTCTTTTTGACGCTCTTTTTGTTTCGACAAAAAGGGGGAGAAGAGAGTAAAAACTCCAATTCGAACGTTTACGAATTTTAGTTTTTCCTTAAAATAATTTTATGTTTTGTCATCAACAAAAAGGGGGAGTTTGTTAATACAAATAAGCCGTAAAAACGTTTATTTATATTTTACGATCTTCTAATGTTTTTTCGATAACAAACGTAAAATCATTTTTACGAAACAAATAAAATACGTAAATAGTTTGAGCCAATAGTTTTCTAACACACTTACGTTTTCACATAAAACACTAAAACAAGTATAAGTGATTTTATGACTTAGTAATATATGTACAACAACTAGTGTTTACATATTGGGCAAATATATATACATAACTAGTATGTATTATAAATGGGTAAAAACTACAACCCCCATGGAACATATCCATAGCCCATGGTATTGACCCATACCCATTTGACTAGGTACATTGCACTCATAAGATACATTGTATCTAATAAAAGAACCATGGATCAACCCATAACCCATGACCCATGATCCATAACCAAAATACCCATGGGCAAAGAGGAGCGTCCCACGGATCCCTAGTTTTACACTAGACGGATCCCTTGTGGGAGGGATCCGTGGGATCCGGGGAACAGTAAGCATTTCTCCTCTATAAATAGTGAGCCATTTCTTCCTTTTGGGTTGCCACTCTCACACATACTTTCCCCAAGTATTGTAACTCTCTAACCACTGATCCTAAGGGATCTTTCTATGTAGTTTGTCTTTTGTTTTCGTGTGATTCTCTAGGTTCCTCTTAAAGGCGAGATCACCACTTCTTGAAGTCGAGCAAGCTCAAGTCCATGAGTTGCCATGCTTCGTCATCATCAAGACTACTGAGGTTCTCTTGTTGATAGTTCTTTCTTCCTCCATAGATGTGTTGTGTTGAAGGCATTAGTGAAGGATGCCGAAAGAGTCAAGACGAAAGCATAAGTGAAAGGTGCTTAACGTCCGTGTCAAAAGCATTAGTGAAGAATGCTAAAGGTGTCAAGACAAAGGCATTAGTGAAAGGTGCCAAGCGTTGTGTCAAAGGTATTAGTGAAGGATGCCTAGGAATCAAATCAAGTGGCATTAGTGAAGAATGCCTAGGTCGTATAATCGATGAGGTGCATCGTTATACATATAGTGATTGTTTATATTCAAGGATGTTGATATCCTTGATGGTGTTGTAATAAGGAGTTGGTCTCCTTTAGGATTAGGTGTTGTGTAGTGTTGGGTAGTAGTTCCTCCATTGTAATGGAACTCGGTACTTAGCCTAGTACCGGATAAAGGGTAGGCGACGTTGTGGTAGGTGTGGTTCACCTTGGTGTGAAAGAACCCGGTGGTTAGCCTAGTACCGGAAAAAGAGTAGGAGACGTTGTGAAGGATTCTCCGCCATAAGGAGTTGGTGTCGCGTAGTGATTACGAACTATCGAGTAGGTGACTCGAGGAGTGGAGTAGGGCAAGGAAGGTGTCCTTGTAGCCGAACCACTATAAATACTCGTGTCGTGGTTATGTGCTTCTTACTCTTTATCTTTCATTACTCTTTTATATATCTATCTATCAACGTCCAACATACACATCTAAATAGATTGAGATAAGTCGATCTAAATATTTAAAAGGAAGTTTTAAATTGGTAAAACTATTCAACCCCCCCTTCTAGTTTTCCACAAAGTCTTTAAATGTGTGTGTCTTGTTAAGATTGGTGTGCATGTGCATGAGTTTGAGTGGTTAAAAGTATTGTTAAAACATGCCATGGTCTGAATATATAGGGCTAAGTATAGGGATTGGAATTTGGTTTAACATGGGTGTAGTGGTCTTAAAACATTATGTAAATTGTCTTGAAAGTGGGTCGAGAGTTGTGTTGGACTGTGATTGTTTCGAAATGGTTTTGCATGGGTGAGGGTACGAATGGTTGTGGAGGTACATATGTGTTTAAGAGTGTGTTGTGGTGTCTTGGAGTGAGTGAGATTTGGTTGTGTCATCCAAGAGAGGTCTAATGAAGTCGATTGGAAGTGTGTGTTTAACGAAAGGTGTTAACATATGTGTATACGAGAATGTGCTAGTGTGTGTAAATCGGATTGTTTCAAGATTTCATGAACAAGTTATAATTGCCCTAATATTAAAACTAGTCTTAAACTTGGTTAGTCATTATTTGAATTAATTACGCATTAACCTTAATTTGGTTAGGCCTTAAGTAAGAAGACATTTAACCTAATTAAGTTATGCAACCTTAAAACTATGTTTTGATCACTTAACCTAAGTAAACCCTAATATGATAATATGGTTAATAATAAGTACTAAAAATCCGTTATGACATTAAATGAACATATAAGTATTAAATGATGCCTAATCCGTGTAGATTCGTTGAAGAGGACGTGACGTTGTTTCTCTTGCGTTCTTTTTCAGTTGCTTTCATTTCATTTGCTAAGGTACAAATATTCTATCCCTTTTCAGTAGGGATTTTTTATGACTTTTTGATCCTTGACTTTGTTTCGCTTATGATATTCCTTTGATATGATTCATTCTTTTATGATCTTTTTGATATGATTTTGATATGATCCTTGGTATGATTTTATTCGGCTAAGACATTCATTGCTATGATTATGATTTCCTTCAGTTTGATATGTTTCATTTGATACGATATGATATGCTATGATATGATATGATTATCCTTTCTCTGTAAGGATTCCTCTTGGCTTTTAGATCCGTTGCTTTTACACTTTGACTATTTTGATCCGCATCATGAATTTAATAGTTACCGTTATCCTTGATTTGCTGTCTCAGTTGAATTGATGTTCGTTCTGGTATTATGGCTTGTTTTCATTCGTGACTTCCATATCTATAAATGAATCTTTTATAAATTTTAAATAATTAATATCCTGACCCTATAATAAAACCTTCTTACATATTTGTTTGTAGAACGTTTTGAGAAAGACTATTTAAAAACAATTCTTTAAGAAAACCGATGTGATATCACTTTCATGTGAAGGTTTAAATGACTTTTACCAGTTTATGAAACTGCTTTTAAAAGGACATTTTCATATAAAACTATAATAACTATGATTTGTAAGTATGAGCATAATGTGATACCGTTTTTAAATGATTGTCTCTCGACTTTTATGAGAACCATGTTTAGAATGATTTTCAGAAATAAAATGCGACACCACTTTATATAAAAGCTTCTTGTAAACCACTTCTTTTATGAAAATGGTATTTAAATGATACTCGGGAATTTCGTAAACTATATGTACATATATTGTTACATTTCTCTTAAGGTTTCTCATGATCTCTTACACATCTTTTGATCTTTAGCTATTTTGATTATGAATCTTGAACCATTCGATGTGAACCTTTGAATTGAGCCTTTGTCATGAACCTTTGCTATGAACCTTTGATTATGCTATTCTGATGACTTAGACATTTTTCAAAACTTTTGACTTTGCCTTTTAACCCTTCAGTTTGATACCCGAGCCATTTTCCTAGCCATGAAGGTAACATGGCCATGTCATTGATGCACCAATGGCATGACTCCAGGGTGGTCGAGTGATGAACCATCCTGTCCCTTTTTGATATATATGAGATATATGCGCATTATGATTATGACTTTGCAGGGGCATATAGATGCATCCTAGATTTGATTTGTATTTGATTTAGATATGATATGATTTATTTGGTAACTGATGCTTGTATGCAATACACATCTTTCACATTTTGGGAGCTAGCTACTCCATGGTTACTTATGATATGATATGATTTGATTTGTTTGGGCACATGGTAGATTTCTGATTTCCTTACACTATCCTATACCTGTTTATACCTTATGCTGGTCCCAATGCACTACATCATGTTATCCTTTGATTCTTCATATTCTTGATTCAGTTGACTCATGATATTTGTTCAGTTGACTGTTTATCCCTTATTCATTTGACAGATGCCATTCTTTTCAGCATGAGCTTATGTTGCCCTTTTCTTATACTAATATACGTTTCGTTTATTCGTTTTGTTATATATCTATTCATTAGGCTTTTTAAGCTCAGTCGCATTTCTTTTCCTGCGGCAGCTTTTAGGTTGGAAGCTGGGTTTGAGTGAAGAGTGCTTAGGAGCTCATAGTGGAGTACCTTGATGATTAGAAGCCTTTTCGCATCTTGTATAGACTTGGATCGGATTTAGTTTGGTTTGTATTACATCTTGTATAGAGATAGCGTTTCAATTGTTCCCTTAGAATACCTTTGTAATTATTATGTTTATGAGTCTTCCGCTTGCGTTGTATGTTCTGATTTGGTACCATAATGTGATACTTCTACCCTTGTCGGGTTGGGGAGTTACAATATTCCTCCCCTGTTTGGAAGAATTTTCAGCTTCCTCACCTTTTGAGTCAGGAAAGTCGATACCTTTCTGCTTCATAATCCCTTCCAGCTTCTTAACCTGTTTGATTAGTTTCAAAACAGAGTTTCCCAATGTTTTCTTAGACTTCTTCAAGTCTTTCTCCAAGCCATCTATCCTGGTCAGTAATTGAGGAACCAACTTGAAAGATCATCCATAGACATAGAACTGGGTTCTGCTACAGGAGTGGGTGTTGGAGGTTGTGGCTGAGGAATCACTGGTGGTTCTTCCTCATGAACTAGAGGTGAAGGTGGTGGGGGTGTTGGTGTTCTTTGTTCAAACTCAGGTTCTTCAGGTTCTGATGTTGATTATTCCTGAGCTGCAGATGTAGCAGATGTAGCTTGAACTGGAACTGATGTAGATGTACCTGCAGGGTCAGTAGCAATAGCAAGCAAAAGTGGCATGTTTACCCCTTCAAAACCCCTTTTCATGTTTCCAAAAATCTTTTTAGTTAATTGGACTGCAAGGTAAGGGTGTTTGCTAGTTGTTTTAACATTTAAAATTATTTGCAGAAATCATGGGTACATCATAAACTTTTTCTTATTAGTGGCATTAGCAATCATGGCATAAAAAATCATTTCAGAAAAGTTGAAGAGTCTTCCAGTGGAGAGACAGATCAATGCAGTAGCAAGATTGCTACCAAACTGATCCCATCCTCCACTTTTAGAACTCATAAAATGTAAGAGATGATGCACAAGAACATGCCAATGTGGTGTAAAATGACTTTTCCAAAAGGTGAATGATCCATCAGTTGGATATCTAATATTTCCCATTCTCTGAAAAAGTTTTGTATTAGGCAACATAGAAATTCCTGAGGCATCAGCCAATTGAAGCTTGCTCCTGACTGATTC
Source organism: Chrysanthemum makinoi (assembly GCA_910596185.1). Lineage (NCBI taxonomy): Eukaryota > Viridiplantae > Streptophyta > Magnoliopsida > Asterales > Asteraceae > Chrysanthemum > Chrysanthemum makinoi. Next base: position 142,186,862 of record OU343216.1, on the reverse strand, counting down.
CTTAGTAATTGAATATTTCAAAGTGTCAATAGTTGCCTGTAACTCTAGTGTCCCATTAGCAAGAGTTCTGACAATAGCAGTCTGCCAGGACTGTTTGACTATAGAATCATAGATAGGTGGATTATGAGTGAGGGGCATATCTTTTGTGAGAGCCCTTTAAAAAATCCACTATTTTCTCGAAACTTGTGCTTTCGGCAGGTTTCTTGAGAAAGCCCACTTGATTATGCTTATCAATAAACTTTAATTGTGCCATCTTTTAAGTGAATTGAAGTTCTGGTAGTGCGGCGCGGTTAGGGTTAGTGCTGGTAAGAAGACTTAATCGAAGGAAAAGATTTAAACTTTTAAAGATTAGGATAAAGTAAATAAAGGATAAATATGAATTCTAAAAATAAAAATTATCCATTTATATACTTATTACCGCCTAAAATTAGGTAACGGTACTATTAGAACAGTAAAAACTGATTTTCCCTCGACCAGCACTAACGGTAACATTTTTTACAGTACCAAACTTAAAATAGTCAAACAGACTTAAAAATAACGTCACCAGTATTAACTTAGAACAGTAGCACAACTACCATCACAACTTCCATACATCTCCAATCTGTAAGAATCCTTTCTTTTTTTAGAAAAATTAGTCAAAAACCAAGAAAAACATACCAATATCTATGGAAACCGAAATTAATAACAAACTACTACCAGAATTAATTCTATAACTACCAGGTTTAACTAGCAGATTTAACTCTAAACCTATCAAAATTAACTAGTAGTTTTAACTACTAGAATTAACTACCCGTACTAACTAATATACCTAACAGATTTAACTACTATTAAGTCTTCTAGTACAAACTAGACATTTATCCTCCCTTTAAATATAACTATTGGTTCACCATCCCAATATTAACCACCAGAAAGTTAAATCTTGGTCCATCAAAGGCTTTGGTCAATTAATCTGCTACATTGTTATCAATATGAATCTTTTCCACTCTAATTAATTTCTTTTCAAAGCAATCTCTTATAAAGTGATGTCTGATTTCAATATGTTTAGTTTTAAAGTGGTAAACTGGGTTCTTTACAATACAAATAGTACTTTCACTATCAATATGGATTACTGTGTTCATGAAATTAATACCATAATCCAACATTTGATTCTGAATCCATAAGACTTGTCCACAGCAGTTTGCACTGCCATGAAATGAGTCTCCTACCAAGGAACTGACATCCACCAGTTGTGGATTTCCTGTTCAGACTTGCCCCAACATAGTCACTATCTGAAAAAGCTTCCAGGTCAAAGGATGACTTTTTAGGATACCATAAGCCCAACTTTGGTTTGCCCTTAAGGTATTTAAAGATCCTCTTCACAACATGAAAATGTGAAGTCTTGGGTGTAACCTGAAAATGATAACACACACAAACTGCATACATAATATCAGTCCTAGAGGCAGTTAGATACATGAGGGAACCAATCATGGATCTGTACAAGTATACATCCACATCTTCAGCTTCCTCATCCTTTATTAATGCCACCTTGGTCTCCATTGGTGTCACTGCAGTCTTCACACTAGTATAGTCAAACTTCTTCAGCATCTCAGCAATATATTTGTCTTGAGAGATAAATAAACCATCTGGCTTCTGTTTGACTTGCAATCCGAGGAAGAAAGTGAGCTCTCCCATAGAACTCATCTGAAATTTGCCTTTCATAAGGCCATCAAACTCTTCACACCAAGACCTGTTGGTAGAACCAAAGATGATATCATCCACATATACATGCACTAGCATGATATCCTTCTTGTCCTTCTTAATAAATAGGGTCTTGTCAATGGTGCCTCTTCTGTATCCATGCTTCTCAAGAAAAGTAGAGAGTATAGCATACTAAGCTCTAGGAGCTTGATGTAGTCCATACAATGCTTTGATCACCTTGTACACCTTCTTGGGATGAGCATGATCTACAAAACCTGAAGGTTGAGCAACATAAACCTCCTCACCAATAGTGCCATAGAGAAAGGCACTCTTCACATCCATATGGTAGACCGTGAAGCCCATATAAGAAGAAAAGGCTAAGAATAGCCTGATAGCTTCAATACGAGCTACAGGAGCAAAGACTTCATCATAGTCAATGCCTTCCTCCTGTCTATATCCTTGGGCTACCGGTCTAGCTTTGTTCCTAACCACCACACCCCTTTCATCTTTCTTGTTCCTGTAGACCCATTTTGTACTAATCACCTTTGCACCAGAAGGTAGATCTACCAGAACCCAAACCTTCTGCAGCTTGAACTGCAGTAACTCATCTTGCATTGCTTCCACCAAACTTTTAGCAGTAAGTGCATCAGTTATTTTGGTGGGTTCCTTCTGAGAGAGGAAGCATGCATAAAGACAGTGTTGGTGGTCTTTGTGGTGTTCCTCTGCTGTTTTTGAATGAAGCCAAGAAGTGCATGAGCTTCAGATTATTTCTGCACTTTGCTTCTTGTTTGCACAACAAACTTAGGATCACCTAATATTTGACTCTGTGGATGAATGTTATGTATCCTAAGTGTAGGAACAAGACTGACATCTATCTCTGTAGGGAGATTATTGAAGTCAGTGATCACTCCTCCTTCATCATAAGAAGCCTCCTCAAAAATTCCTTCAGCAGGCTTCTCAAAGATGTTAAGTTCTGGCATTGCTGATTCATAAAAATCATCATCAGCCTTTCCAGAATTAACAAATGCACTACTAGTATTATTTAGGTTAGTACTAGTAGTCATATCTTCAGGTACTGGTGGATCAAGTATGCCAGTATTAACAGCTTCATCACCAGTACTAACTAAGTTAGTACTGGTAGCCTTGAAAGTAAGTTATGGCCCTAGATGCTTTTGAGTAAGAGCATCCAAATACTTTTTGAAAGCCAGAATGGCATCTGAATCACCAGTTGGAGAAGCCTCTTTCTCATGAATTACTGCAGCAATCTATTTCTTCTTTGTTGGAGCAGAAGATTTCTTTGTTCTAGAGCAGGGAGCTCTTGAATGTTGGACTGCTGTAGACATAATCACCAGCTCCTCATTATCTTCACTGTCCTCAGGAGCTTGAGTATCAGTAGCTGCATTGTTAGTTTCTTCAGAGGAACCTGCATTTGGGTTAGCTTGATTGTCCAAAGACACAGGAATATAGTTCATAGAATCAGACAGATAATCTATGTCTGTTAGGAATTGGAAATTCCACGTTAAAGTGCCGGTCACCCCAATTATGGTCTAGCATATGTTAGCTCGTAGACGTGTCGTTATTTACGTTATTCAGTAGTTATTTAGTTAGTTAGTAGCGTAGAATAGTTTAGTGTAACACCGTGGAGGAAGGACGGGTCTTTACCCATTGTATGCCTGATCCACAGTCCGATAGGAGGAAGTAGTGTCTGTAAGTATAAATACCCCTTCCATCCTTGGAAGGGGTGGTGCTTCTCAATCTAACATTTCATTTTTTACAAAGCAAGTCTCTAACAAGAAACACCATCTCACTCTTTCTCTCTCTAAAACATGGCTTTCTTGTATCACCACCATCCTAGACCACCCGAATCATCAAACACAATAATATTTACGATCCTACAATTGGTACCAGAGCCTAGGTTGTTGTGTTATCAAAACTGTTTTTGTACTTTTTCATGCTCGGAAATTTATTTTTCTATCTTTGTGGGAAAACAGTTTTTATCAAGTTTTTTGTATCCTATTGGTCTAAAACAAATTGCCATATGGTCTGTGTATGTCTGTTTAGTGTCATACTTATGTTCAAACAACATCGTTCTTTTACTTTTAGTACCAAATCCGTGAAATTTATGGGGGTCAAACTGTGGTCATTAAAATGGGTCAAATGGTCTTCTAATATCATTTTTTTCTAGGTTAAATGAATCTGGTCATGTTTCATGATCTAAATGGGTCAAAAGGATGCACTTTTTATGATATTTTTCTGGGTAACTTTGAAGATGAACGGAAAACATGGTTGGAATAACTCGCCGGAAAAAGTCATAATAACTGCTAGCAACTTGTCTTTACAAGTTAGCGATTTGTAAGATCAAAAAAACTGATAGCGACTTGCCATGAGTCTTTACTCATGGTAGCGACTTGAGTCTAGCGACTTTAGTCGAGTAGCGAGTTGTGTTTTGTATGTGACTGTAGCGACTTGACAGAAAGGATGAAGAAGAAACGACCACAAGACTCGACCACTTATACCAACGACCAAACACCATCACCTCTCAAGACCTAAGATATACCCCATCTTCATCAGTCAATTGTCACCGAAACAAAAATATAAAATTAATTATAAGCTGACTGTTTAAAAGAAATGGCATCACAGCCGGTCCACAACAAGATCTGAAACTATAACCATATTCAACTTCACTTCTAAAGCTAACCTAACCCATCTCCATTCAATCTCAAATTAAACTACATCACCTCAACTCCAATCTATGAAAATCGAAATTAAAAATATATATAGATCTCAGTGTTTCTTCTTTCGTGTTATTAATGCAACATCAAGACTTTTTACAGTCTAGCACACGAAATAAACATATCATCATCGATCTAATGTACTTGAAGACCCAGCTTCAATTGATATTCGAATTAAAAGGAATAGAGTATTAACAATTTCGTTAGTCTCTATTTCTTTGGTTCGTTTAAAATGACTCAACATCAACTACAAACAATTAAAACCTTACCCAAGACCCATTTCACAAGGATCTTGAAGACTCCTTTGTGTTGGATTCGAACTGAAAACGTAAAACAAGAAAAGGGAGTTCATGTGTTGGGTTGATTATTGGTAGTTGTTATGTGTCTAAGATTAGAGGGATTTGTGATTGATTATCTTATGCGGTGAGATGAGATATGATCTGAGATGGAGATTGTTGTGGAGAGAAAAGGAGATGCGTTTTATCTCAGATCTATTTTTGAGAGGAGCGTATTCTTGGTAGGCGTAATGTTTGAGATATGGATTAGGGTTAATATGCGAATATTTAGGGTATTACTACCTTTTATATCCGGTTGTGACTTGTGAGTATATGGATGTTTGATTTGGATCGTGGGCCTACGGTGATACTGATTGTGTTTGGGCTTTACACATGAGTAATTACTTGAGTTTTTGATACAATAAATTGTGGACTGAATAGTTGTGTCGAGTACATTGCAATCCAAGATGTTGTCCGAATTTTTCATAAAAACATTTGACAATCATTTTTGATTATATTAGGTCAAGAGTGGTATTTTTGGTATGACAAAATTTCACGGAGGATACAAATTCACGGCTTGTGCTAAAATTTGAAGAAAAAAATGACTACGGATTTTTTGTATGGTATTACTTACGAGATATTAGCCGTATCGGGGTATCTCCATATGTGGTCATTACTTTTAGCCGATGAATCAATGGAGGTTCAATTTCAGCAATTTCCATGAGATATTCGACTCCACAAATTGTCAAAAATACTTCACAGTCTAAGCAAAATCTTCGTCAGCATCAGTCATGATTTTTCAAGATGTTTGCTTATGACAAGAACTTCTCGTGCAAATGGTCGTACACGTTATGATGCTTCCGAAAGTTCAAAACCATCATGGGGGAGAAACGTGTACTTTGATGTTTTACGATCAACCTCCAGGGGGAAGTAGTTTATATTACTTGACTTAGTATGGTTTGTGAAGTTGTCTAAATATGGGTAAAGAATTGTTGATGGTGGAGAAGAATTGTTGATGAACCGCTACATGTTCCCCTAAAAACAGATATTCACCGAAACCAAAGTTGTCATAACACATTCAAGCTGACATTGTTTACGGTTTTGTCTTGATTTTGTAAAATCCCGCGAAAGAAACTATTTCTCGGTTTAAATCATAGACGTATAAAATCCCGTGACAATGGAAACATCCCGGTTAAAGTAATGTGCATTTCCAGATCTATCTTGCGGTTTATTCTTGGTTTTGTAAAATCCCGCGAAAGAAACTATTTCTCGGTTTAAACCATAGAATTGTAAAATCCCGTATTGATGGAACCATCCTGGAGAAAGGAAAGTGTTTGTCTGAATCTTATCTGATGTTGGTGCTACAGTTTCTGCTTCGAAGAAGGGATAAAAGGGTGTAATTCAGGAATTGGGTGTTTGTTTGGATTATCTTCATGGCAGTTTGGTTATTACATGGTTTTACGGGGTTATGTGCCTTTAACTATGGTCGGGATGGAAACCATTATTAGAGTTCACTTAAAACGTCAAAGGAGGCTAGATTTGAGCTTTTAACAAGATGTGACAACGGGGTTAATTCACTATTATTTATTTGAGGTTGAAGTAAAATATCACGGGCAAGTGTACTTAGTATCTAAAGGTATCGGGGATGGTTGGATGAAGATTCTTCAAGATCCTTGTTCAAGCTTATTATAAAAAATGAAGACTTGGAAATCTAGTTATTGTTGGGTGACTTTTTCCTTTTCTTTTACCACTTGGGGGAATTGGGTTCTTATCACCACAAAATAACTATCACTTTAAGGAGTCACGTTGTAGTGCTCAGTGTCACATTCAATTGTGGATTTTCAAGAGGTGAAGTACGTCTTATACTTGATGGTTGGTTGGATAAAGAGTATAGAGTACTTAGAGATTCAATGGAGGATGAATTCTCGACACCGCTATTTGTTACATAAGTGCAAGTTTAAGTCACGAGTTCGGGTTAGTTTACTTCAAGGTCAAATTCATCATATTGGTTTTTCTTCATCAGTTGTCACGACAAAGAGCCTACTGAATGATAATGGGGTTGATTACAAGTTTGCCAAGAGTAGATGAAAAGAGAGAGATTATGATGTTTGAACACAACAGTTCAAGCCTCGTTCTCTAAAGAAAAGAAATGTGTATGTTTCAGTGCGCATTATCTTCTGAAGAAGAGAAATCTTCTTATGACGTTTGAACACAACAGTTCAAGCCTCGTTCTCTAAAGAAAAGAAAAGTGTACGTCTCAGTGCGCTTTATCTTCAAAAGAAGAGAAATCTTCTTATGACGTATGAACACAACAGTTCATGCCTCGTACTCTAAAGAAAAGAAAAGTGCACGTTTCAGTGCGCTTTATCTTCAAAAGAAGAGAAATCTTCTTATGACGTTTGAACACTACAGTTCAAGCCTCGTACCTCAAAGAAAAGAAATGTGTACGCTTCAGTGCGCATTATCTTTGCAAGAAGAGAAATCTTCTTATTTACGACCATTCTCATCAACATGCTTCATGCTTTTTCCATGCGCTATCAGTCATCAAGTGAACTGAACTAATGTTGATTGTTTTCTTATTCCACTTGCTCAACTATAATGACAATGGTGACATCATATGCTAATTTTGCGGGGGAGAAGTGTGAATAGACTACATTTGTTGAAGATATTCACTTATTCAATCAAGAATGGCAACTCCGTATGCAATTCTTGAGGGGGAGAAGAAGTGTGAATTTACTGCATGGTTGATTGATTTCTGAGAATAAATGGTCAAACGGCTCCAAACTCATGTAAGAACCGAGCTTCTTCTTATCGGGTCATCTTCACATGGAGTTTTCTACTAAGAGTCGTTGGTTAACATCTTCACATGGGCTGATTTGATTAATGACAAAGTGCTTCCAGTTGCGGGGCTGATTTCCTTAATGAACATCTTTTTGTTCTTGTTTGATTGGGAGGGATTTGAGTTAAGGGGATTTGCTATTTGTATATTAACGGGAATGCATTTGGTGAGTTGAAGATGTTAACTTTCTATTCCCCAACTGGACAATCTTGAAGAAGGTCAAGTCTACAGTCGGTTCTACATTCTCTGCTACATGTTGGAAGACTAAAGACGAGTTGCATTTGATTATCTAAAGACTTCTTCTTAATCTAGGCATTTATCAAACAGATTGTCTATTTAGTGGAGAGCACTAATTGGGGGAGAGTGAAATCAGACTCAATACTAATTAGAATTGCTCATATTCTTTAGCAAGTTGATTCTCACAAGAGTTCGAGTGTTCTTTTCAACAGATTTCTAGTATACGGGCTTATTATGTGTTGCTGATTCTGAAGCATCAAAACCAGCAAGGGGGAAGGAGACACACATCTAAATGCGAGTAAACCTTGATGAACTTAAAACTTCTAAGTGATTGATGATATCCCGGGAAGACAAATGTCATTACCGCAAAGACACTCAAGGTTTGACTCATAGCGTTTAGTGTTCTTATTCCAACCATGTGGGGGAAGAGATGGAAGAGTTAGTTTTTGGTGATAAAAGAGGTACACAAGTGTGTGATGATTTCGATGTTATCGAAGTCATCAGGGGAGAGAGATTGTGTACATTAGGGACGCTCAGCTGTTTCACTTGAGTGCTTAATCAGTGATTCAGAGATATAATCACTTATTCCGGAGTTGACATCTGCATAGATTGTCATCCGCAAAGATAATCAGTGATTCGGCCTGCTTCTTCAATGTTATCGGTTATTCTCTCTTTGGGCATTCGGGTATTTCGGGTTCTTGAGCTTCATACACTTTCTTCAGGGGAGAGAAAAGTATACATCGGGGTTATTCTTTGGCTATTGGACTTAATCTGCTACTTCGATGGTATAAGTTTCTTTGTCTTCGGGTATGTGTATTCGGGTTCGTGAGCTCTAGTCTAAGAAACTGACTGCATCAATTCATCTACTTGGGGGAAGTGGTTTCTTAAAAACCTTTTGGAATGGATTGCTTCTGACTTCAGTGGTAATGAAATATGAGAAGAAATTTAAAGAGTGGGATGATACGTTGCTGTTCTTGTTGATGATATAACCCCGAACGGAGACTTATGATGATCCTTCTTATATGGAGCAGCAAGATCGATGATATGGTGTGCGTCTTTATGCATCTGGCTGAGGCAAGCTTGAAAGTAAGCTTAGAATCTGCTCAATAAGAAGATTTACGGTTTGGGGGGAAGCTACCAAAGTCTCACTTTCAAATGGTTCTATTTCTTTCTTCGATTCAAGAGCCTTGGAAGCTTTGGTGGTGAATGTTTAAGAGATGATGACTTCTATCTTCTACAACGAGGCTGCTCGATATCCTTATCTCGGTACTCGTATCATCATCTTCTTAATCTATATCATCTATTCTATTTGTAAATATTTATCAAAAACCAAATACAAAATTAAAAAACCAACAAAAAGAAAATGTTAGGAATTAGAAATTCCAGGTATTAAAGAGTCGGTCACTTCAAGTATATGTAATCGTTAGAAAGCTCGTAGTCGTAGTTATTTTATGTTAAGTAGTATTTAGTTTTGTAACACCGTGGAGGACGGACGGGTCTTTACCCACTGTATGCCTGATCCACAGCCCGTTTTGTGGCGTTTTATTGTAAGACTATAAATACTCTCTACCTTCCAAGGTAGAGAGTTGGAGCTCATAATAAGATTTTTCTTTCTCTCACTAAAGTTCCCAAACCTCTAAATTTCTCTCTCTAAAACCTCTTGTACGCCTACTTTGTGTTATGGTTTGATGTGTATGTGAAATCCAATATGTTACAATTGGTATCAAGAGCCATGGTTAGATCATCTCTTACATATCTTTGGATTTCTAGTGGTTTTTAGGTGGTTTTTTGAGTTTGAAAAAGTTTAGTGGTTCTTGCATCATTTGGTTGATTTCTAGTGTTAAAGTTTGGATTTTGATAGTACTTTTGTGTTTAGAATCATCACAAGTGTTTAGGTTTTGATTTTGAAGGCTTGAATCATCGTGGTTGGGTTGTTTTTGGATTGAAAAGTGGTGTTTATGTGTTTTTTCTAGCTAGCGACTTAAGCCACGGATTGTTTTTCTAACTAGCGACTTGCTTTGTAAGTTGTTAGCGAGTTGTAGTTGAAGTTCTTAGCGAGTTGAGCCTAGCGACTTGTCTATTGAGACAAGCCGACAAACAGTACACTTAGTGGATTCTCCACTACGAGTAGCGACTTGGTGAAAGTTAGCGACTTGTACTTAAGTTTGTTAGCGACTTGGTGTTAGCAATTTGGTGCTTAGCGAGTTGCTCCTTAGCGATTTGACAACTTAGCGATTTGGTGCTTAGCGAGTTGCTCTTTAGCGACTTGACAACTTAGCGACTTGCTGTCAAAATTTTGCTAGCGACTTGGTGCTTAGCGAGTTGTTATTTAGCGACTTGACTGTGTCTTAGCGACTTGGTGCTTAGCGACTTGATTCAGTTTTTGTTAGCGACTTGGTTGACTCTGTCTGTAATACGGTTTTCTCTTGATTTAGTAAAATCCCGTGAAAGAATCTATTTCCCGGTTTAATCATAGAGTTATAAAATCCCGTTTAATCTGTCAACATGTCTACCAACGTTCCTACAATCATCTCCACTGTTGCCGAGGATGTTCAAGCAGCTGGTTCAGATACTCGTCCACCCATGCTTGACAGAACTGACTACGACTCTTGGGCTCAAAGAATCAGATTGTACTGTCTTGGAAAGGAAAATGGGGTCAACATTCTCAAATCGATTGATGAAGGACCGTATCGAGTTGAGACTACTAGAGACATAATTGATACAGCTGAAGATGGAACAATGATCTATGGAATAGACAGACCAAAGACATATGATGAGCTCAATGATAAGGAGAAGAAGAGATTCGATGCGGATATCAGGGCTTCTAACATCATATTGCAAGGTCTACCAAAAGACATCTACAAGCTTATCAATCACAACACTGAAGCAAAGGCTGTATGGGATAATGTCAAGATGATTCTCTCAGGTTCTGAATTAACTGTTGAAGACAGAGAATCTCAATTATATGATGAATTTGAACATTTCAAGATGAAACCAGATGAGAGTGTCTATGAGTACTATGTGAGATTCCATAAGCTTGTGAATGACATGAGGAACATCAGAATGACCATGCCTAACATTCAGTTGAACTCAAAGTTTGTAAACAACATGAATCCCGAATGGCACAAGTTTGTCACATCTGTGAAGCTCACTAAAGGATTGAAGAACACAAACTATGAGCAACTATATGCCTTCCTTCTCCAGAATGAAAGACATAGTATGTTTGAAAAAAGGATTCCGGAACAGTTCAAAACCAATCAGGGAGAAACAAGTTCATCCAATGACTCAACTGCTTTCTACACAAATGTTGGGATCACCACCAAAGCTTCTCAAGTTGTACCCATGGGAAATGGAAATCACAAACTCATTCCTGATCCTATGTTCAAACAAGCTGATGCTGATGCATCCGTTGGAAACTTCATTAGTCAACTAGCTCTCATGATCAGTCAAAACATGAACACTCTCCCACACACCAACAACAATCTCAGAACAGCATCCAATCCACATAATCAAGCCACTGTCGGAGATGGGAAGGTTATGGTGCAACCAGTTCAAGAAAGGCAATACGATCAGAGAAGGGGTGGAGCAGGTGGAGGCTATGGAGGAAATCAGAACCGAGGAAGGACTGGAAATCAAGGACAAGCAAAGCCAGTCAAATGTTACAACTGTGGTGGTGAGGGACACATTGCTAGGAACTGCACATCTCCAAAACGTCCACAGAATGCAGAGTACTTCAGGGATAAGATGTTGCTAGTGCAAGCTCAGGACAATGGAGCAGCTTTGGATGAAGAGGAGTTACTGTTTCTTGCTGAAGGGAATGTCAAGACTTATGATGCTGATGTTGATGAACAGCCAATTCAGGAGATAGGTCATAATCATCAGAATGCCTTTCAAGTTGCTGATTGTGATGCATTTGATTCTGATGTAGATGATGAACCCACTGCTCAAACAATCTTCATGGCCAGCATCTCACCTATGGTTTCTCCAAAAGTTTCTCCACCACAACAAACTGGTCCATCCAAAGACAAGATAATCTCAGAGGTATTAAAACTTTATGATGATGTTGATGAGCGAAAGATGCATAATGAAGTACAATCTCTTGAGACTTATGAATCAGATACTGATAATGTGGGTAATAGCAATGTTGTCCCATATGATCAATATGTGAAGCAAAGTGAAAGTGAGATTGTACCAAGTAATGCATCTTCTGCAGTCAATAATGACTATGTCTTTGATGAATTCACTGCATGTGCCCCTGATGATTATGTTATCTCTGAACTGAATGCCTATAAAGAACGTGTTGCTATTTATGAACAACGCGCTAAATTTGAGTTGACCACCCGTGAGCAGGAAATGGATGACCAAATGCGTACAATCATTAGAAAAAGTAATTTTAGAGAAGAAGTATTAAAACAAGAGTTAAATTCCTTACAAGAAAAGCTTTCTAAAACTGCTAAGCAAAAACAAGAACTTCAAGAAAATGTGAAAATGCTTAAGCAAGAATTTAATGCTAAGGAATCAAAACTTTTGAAAGATTTTTCTAATCTGAAAACTTTGAAAAACAAGCTTGAAAACAAGTTGTACGTACAAGGGAACACCATTAAGACTGCCCACATGATCACTAAGCATAGAGTCTTAAGCGATAAGCATAGCATTCCCCTTGTTGAGGAACCAAATCCAGAGGTCATTAAAAAGGCTAGAAATGCTCATAAGGTACTTTATGATGGGAATGAAATCCTTAAACCTAGAAAGAAACCTAGTTGCGCTGAGTGCACTGAGGAAGATAAGAAATCAGATGAAGTCACTAGGGAAAAGATGAACAAGAAACTATGTCACACCCCCAAATTATCTGTTTTGCAGCGGAATGGAATTCCTGGGGATTGACTGTCATAGCATCACAATCACAGTTATATTGAACGACCTAAAGTGTCGTTTGGAAAATACATCGTTTGATTTAATAAAACAATCAGAGTTTACAAAGTATAGGTCCCAAATGAAAATTATCTTGTGCGGAAATAAGTTTGTTACAATTCAAACGATGTTTTAAAGTGCGTAAAACCCAAGTGAGACGCGTCGTCACCACGACGCCATGATGTGTCCAAATGCATGCCATGAAGTGAATGCCTTAGATACCTGAGATAAAACATGCTAAAAGTGTCAACACAAAGGTTGAGTGAGTTCATAGAGTTTGAGTTGAAATGTAAAGCCTTTCAAAATCGTTTATGCAGCAAAGGCATTGTAAATCCACTCAGTTCCAAGTTCCGCCCATACAAAACTTGCAACCTGTGTGTTCACAACCCACTGCCAAAAGGTGCATAGTTTGTTCAAACACATGATGTCAAATGAATTCACAATAGTACCTAACTCGACGTAGAACAATAGCCTTAATCAATAGGACTAGACTCAATGTATCAGTAGTCAACTGATTTAGAACATTATACGACGTAGAACTGTAGCACATAATCAATAGCACCTAACTCAATGTATCAGTAGTCAACTGACATAGTACTTTATTCGACGATGTATCAGTAGTCAACTGATTTAGAACGTTATACGACGTAGAACTATAGCACGCAAACAAGAACAATTGATATAGTATAACATTTGATTTAGAAACAATGGTGATCATGATAGAAGTTATCCTTAAAAATATAAAGTACTTGTGAAAAATAATTGAGCATGTATCTCCCCCAAAATAATTCAAAACAATTAAAAGAGTAGGGGCTATGACTCACTTGGTGGAATGATGCGAAGACAAAAGTGAGTACACCGAGATGTAGTGTGATACGTAATTCTTGACCTATTGTGAATGATATGATACGTAATGAGTTGCAATGTAATGTTATGCATGCATTTCGTATGTTATTTATACCATTTGCGAGTTTTGAAAATATTACTTATCGTCGAAAAATACTCTTTTGACGTCTTGACCCTTCGAAAATGACTTTACAAGTATTTACGTCAAAATGTCATCCTACAATGGTTTTATAATGATTTATAGTGAAATTATCACTTTTCGTCGTAAAATAAAGTCGTCGGAATTTTCTATGAAAGTGACAAAAATGGCTTTGAAAAACTAGTCGTAAAATGGTGTACGTCGAACGTTAGGAAACGAACTCGACGGTTTTGAAAAGCTTGTATCAAAATCTAGAAGTTTTAGTACATGAGTTTTCGCCATAGAGGTCTCGAACATAAAGATAATAGGGGTTAAATATGGTGATTTTAGTTGAATTGTAGGGCAAAAAGTGAGTTTCGGCCAAGTTTAGACATCCGTAAATAGTTTACTACAACTCCGCTATACAAACGGCTTGTCGTTTTGAAAAATATGCCCGGTGAACTTGATTTCATTAGAAGACATTTCGTTCCAAAAAGTTCCATATCATAGATAAAAACAGCCTTCAACATGGTCGTTTTAGTTACCGTAATACTTGTCTCGTAAAAATAATATAGTTTTTCAGAAAATAATAGTTACGGCAATTTTATGAAAACGTGCATATCTTTGTCGTTTCAAATCCGTTTTCTACGTATAATACGTCCTTAGCTTCGTATCAAAGTATACTAATATAATTTTGATAAGTCGAAATAATTTGTAAAGCTTAAGGCTCGTTTTTGACTCGAATAAAGTAAAAATAGTATGCTGAAATTTCAGGAAATATATATTTCGTCGTCAAACTTGAAAAATCCATAACTTCTTCGTTATAACTCCGTTTTATTCCGTTCAAGCGGCCACGGATTCGTTTTAAAGTATATTTTCTAAATATCAAGGCCAAAAATTCGTGCCTACTGTCGGATTTTCCAGAAAATCAAAACAAGGACAGAACACTTTTTATACATATCGAAAATAGTTTTTCTCGTACTAAACCTATTCCAATCCCTTCAAATCAACTCCAAAGCTAATCTAATCCTACCATACACCTTCTTAGGGTGTCATGGGTTCCTAATCACCATCAAGACCAACATATACCAAGGGGATAATTATAGGATGACCATATATATATATTTCTAAAAATCATGTAAAAATGGTATAAATCAACATATGTCTTGCATGTTTGCTCCAAAAATGAAGAGATAAATATGAAATGAAAAGGAAACATGAAGAATGTAAATGATATACTTACAAGTAAACTTGATGAGGTGCAAAGAACAAGGTTAAACCTAAACACTCTAGGTTTTTATTTCAAAACCTTAACAAGAGTGTGATCTAGATTGTGAATACTTGAGCTTGAGAAAAATTTTATGATCCCTTCTTACACCTAGATGATGACCGGTTTTAGAGGAAGAAAGAAAGAGGAAGAAAACTTTTTACTTGACTTGATAATAATGAGGTGAATGTAGTGAATGAAATAAGTGAAGATTGTGTACATATCTATACAAGTAACAATATTCTTACCAACTCATAAATGCCAACCCACTCTTGTCTCACCCCCCCCCTAAAACCGGTTTTGGGGGGATGTATATCACAAATATCTTTTTTTTTTCCTTCTAATATAATGTATAATATTTGATAAAATGTATAAGTAAAATGTGTAGGTATAATTAACTTGTAAGGTAAATGGTAGCTTTTAGGTACACGTAAATTTTAATAGATCAAAATAGAGTATAATGATATTATAAAAATTGTAAAAATACATTCCTTGTAAAATTTGAGTGATATAATAATTATCGTGTAGTTTTTAAGAAAAACGTCGTAATAATATAAATTTAACGATTTATATACGAAATAAATTCAAAACACTAGTTAAACTCAAAATATAGTTTTTATAACTAAATGTAAGTATAAAAATATATCGGGATCATTTTTGGAAAGTAATGGATTAAATGTTCAAAATAATAACTCACGCGATAACGTTTATTTAATATGAAAATAACGCGTTTAATGTGAAATGCAAAAATCATGAATGAACTAACATGATGCAAATGATGTTAATGAAATGTAGACTAATCTTAGTCCATATGAAATGTACGTGATGATATGATCATGAATTCGCCACTAAACCTTAACGGTTACGCGAATTTGAAACACGTAAACCAAGTTTACGATAAATGTTGAAATGATGAGGCATAAATTGTGTCGAGAAATGACCTGAAAGTACGGGTTGTCACATTCGCCCATCCAAAAAGGAATTCAGTCCCTGAATTCAGTTCGTGTTAGTCTATCGGGTTTAGGGTTTGATGTGGCAAACTTTCCCATTCCCGAGCAAAACCCTCAAAAGACTTTTTACCAACCAATTTTCACTTAATCTCACAACTCATCAAACAAGAACTGTCATGAGATTAGGCTAAATTGGTTTGAAGGAGGACTTTTGAAAATTTGGCTCGATTACGGAATTGCTTACACATATAAGCCTACTACTCCCTTCATTGCATGATTCTTCCTGAATTAGACATAGGTGATCAGGCTATGTATAATTTAGGAGTAACTATGCAATGCTTGGACTAATCGATTCATATGTTGTTTGGTGTTGAGTCAACTGATGCTAAAATTGTGATGAACATCGAGAAGAGAAGACATGGAGAAGTGTCGTTAAAATGATAGTTAAAGTAAAAAGAATTAAAATCCTCGTAAATGATAACAGATCGGAAAGAAAATAAAGTACGATAGATGAGAATATTTTACAACGAGTGGTTTATCAAACAGAAATACATTTAGGTTATAAAGATTCGGATACGATGGAAAACATAAACTTAGTACGACATAGTACATAAGGAGAAATAAGACTGTTAGTTTCCGAACTTCTTCAGTCTTCCGCGTCGTTGATACCTTGACGAGCTCCTCCTCCTCCTTCTAACATATATACATTCCCATGAGCACCTTCGACTTGTTGACCTTGGTTTTGAGGACATTGGTTCCGATAGTGTCCTTGTTCCCCACATCCGAAGCATGTGACTACGGCTTTGCCCTTACAGTCCTTAGCAAGGTGTCCTACTTTGTGACAGCTAAAACATATACCACATGGACCATTATGATGAAGCGTGCATTGGTGGCATCGCGGTAAGTTTCCTGCATAAGCTCTTCCCTTTGTTGGTGCAGCAACATAGACCCTGGCGACTTCTTGTCTTCTATTCTGTTGTTGATGATGGTTAGTGTTACGGTTTTGGTTGTTGTTGTTATAACCTCCTTGGTCATTTTTCCATTTTCTTTTGTTGTTGTTGATTTGGTTATCGTCGTTGTTGTTGTTGTTTTGGTTATTGTTGTAGTTGGTGTGGTTGTTGGTATTGTTGTTACGGTTGGTGTTGGTGGTGTTGCCCCTTTTTACTACTTGTGCCATAAGCTTTTGAGACAATCGAATAGATTCCTCAATCGTTTGCGGATCAGAGGAAGTCACGTCACCTTGAATAATTTCGGGAAGTCCTTCAATAAAAGCCTCCAGTAGCTTCTCATTATCCGAAACCATAGATGGACATAGCACTGCCAATTCTTGAAACCTTCGAATGTAAGTATCAATGTCGTACCCAATAGTTACCAACTCATAGAATTCGGTCTCCAACTTTTTCACTTCCGTACGAGGACAAAACTTCTTTGTTACTAAACCCTTGAATTGCTCCCAAGTAAGCTTGAAAGCATTCTCCATTCCCATTGGTTGAGCATATGAGTTCCACCACGACAATGCTCCATCGAGTAGTGTACTTGTAGCAAACTTGACCTTACTATCATCCGGGCAATTACACAGCAAAAACACGGACTCCAATTTCTCGAACCATCGTACCATGGCAGTGGCTCCTTCAGTCCCTTTAAACTTGGTGGGATCTCCACTTTTGAAATCCTTGTAAGAACAGCTCTTAACTCCGGATCCTCCTGCATTTCCAGTAGCAGCAGCAAGCCTTGCGGCTTCAGCAGCAGTCGCGGCCTCGGCAGCAGCAGCAGCCACCGTTTCCCTTTCAATTCTTAGAGCATCGGCTATGCTATCCCTTACCAACTTTAGAATAGCCGCTTGGGTCATTTCAGGTGTAGCTTTCTTCGGTGCCATATCTTCTTCAAAACAAGAGGAAATGTGAGACGTAGCAAAATCCGATGTTAATAATAAGCGCTTCAAAGAAATGTGATAAGAAACGATAAGTTTGAGTTTATTTTTCAAAATGATCGACGGTTTCCTACGAAATGGGTTATGATGTGTCGTAAGTGTTTCAAATGTATAATGGTTTAGTGACTTAGTGTGAATAAAGTGTAACTCGACATGTTAGTGGTGAAACAAAGGAGTGAGAGTGACTTCGCCCTATTTAAAGGTTTATCTCGGTATTCGTCGTTATCGATGATGAATCAGCTGATATAAAAATTGTGATAGGGAATGACAAGGAATTCTCCACGTTAGAGTATGAAGAAAGAATAATGGAATGGGTATTTAAGGGCATCCATGTGACAATCGTTATGAAATGAAAGTAAATAACTCGAAAAATGTACGTATAAACCGGATGCAAAGTGAACATGCACTTATGATGAAATGATGAGATGCTATGATGATGTAGTTATAGTCTAGGGTCAATGATGCAACCTAGTTCTCTATAACCGAAGCTCTGATACCAATCTGTCACACCCCCAAATTATCTGTTTTGCAGCGGAATGGAATTCCTGGGGATTGACTGTCATAGCATCACAATCACAGTTATATTGAACGACCTAAAGTGTCGTTTGGAAAATACATCGTTTGATTTAATAAAACAATCAGAGTTTACAAAGTATAGGTCCCAAATGAAAATTATCTTGTGCGGAAATAAGTTTGTTACAATTCAAACGATGTTTTAAAGTGCGTAAAACCCAAGTGAGACGCGTCGTCACCACGACGCCATGATGTGTCCAAATGCATGCCATGAAGTGAATGCCTTAGATACCTGAGATAAAACATGCTAAAAGTGTCAACACAAAGGTTGAGTGAGTTCATAGAGTTTGAGTTGAAATGTAAAGCCTTTCAAAATCGTTTATGCAGCAAAGGCATTGTAAATCCACTCAGTTCCAAGTTCCGCCCATACAAAACTTGCAACCTGTGTGTTCACAACCCACTGCCAAAAGGTGCATAGTTTGTTCAAACACATGATGTCAAATGAATTCACAATAGTACCTAACTCGACGTAGAACAATAGCCTTAATCAATAGGACTAGACTCAATGTATCAGTAGTCAACTGATTTAGAACATTATACGACGTAGAACTGTAGCACATAATCAATAGCACCTAACTCAATGTATCAGTAGTCAACTGACATAGTACTTTATTCGACGATGTATCAGTAGTCAACTGATTTAGAACGTTATACGACGTAGAACTATAGCACGCAAACAAGAACAATTGATATAGTATAACATTTGATTTAGAAACAATGGTGATCATGATAGAAGTTATCCTTAAAAATATAAAGTACTTGTGAAAAATAATTGAGCATGTATCTCCCCCAAAATAATTCAAAACAATTAAAAGAGTAGGGGCTATGACTCACTTGGTGGAATGATGCGAAGACAAAAGTGAGTACACCGAGATGTAGTGTGATACGTAATTCTTGACCTATTGTGAATGATATGATACGTAATGAGTTGCAATGTAATGTTATGCATGCATTTCGTATGTTATTTATACCATTTGCGAGTTTTGAAAATATTACTTATCGTCGAAAAATACTCTTTTGACGTCTTGACCCTTCGAAAATGACTTTACAAGTATTTACGTCAAAATGTCATCCTACAATGGTTTTATAATGATTTATAGTGAAATTATCACTTTTCGTCGTAAAATAAAGTCGTCGGAATTTTCTATGAAAGTGACAAAAATGGCTTTGAAAAACTAGTCGTAAAATGGTGTACGTCGAACGTTAGGAAACGAACTCGACGGTTTTGAAAAGCTTGTATCAAAATCTAGAAGTTTTAGTACATGAGTTTTCGTCATAGAGGTCTCGAACATAAAGATAATAGGGGTTAAATATGGTGATTTTAGTTGAATTGTAGGGCAAAAAGTGAGTTTCGGCCAAGTTTAGACATCCGTAAATAGTTTACTACAACTCCGCTATACAAACGGCTTGTCGTTTTGAAAAATATGCCCGGTGAACTTGATTTCATTAGAAGACATTTCGTTCCAAAAAGTTCCATATCATAGATAAAAACAGCCTTCAACATGGTCGTTTTAGTTACCGTAATACTTGTCTCGTAAAAATAATATAGTTTTTCCGAAAATAATAGTTACGGCAATTTTATGAAAACGTGCATATCTTTGTCGTTTCAAATCCGTTTTCTACGTATAATACGTCCTTAGCTTCGTATCAAAGTATACTAACATATTTTTGATAAGTCGAAATAATTTGTGAAGCTTAAGGCTCGTTTTTGACTCGAATAAAGTAAAAATAGTATGCTGAAATTTCAGAAAAATATATATTTCGTCGTCAAACTTGAAAAATCCATAACTTCTTCGTTATAACTCCGTTTTATTCCGTTCAAGCGGCCACGGATTCGTTTTAAAGTATATTTTCTAAATATCAAGGCCAAAAATTCGTGCCTACTGTCGGATTTTCCAGAAAATCAAAACAAGGACAGAACACTTTTTATACATATCGAAAATAGTTTTTCTCGTACTAAACCTATTCCAATCCCTTCAAATCAACTCCAAAGCTAATCTATTCCTACCATACACCTTCTTAGGGTGTCATGGGTTCCTAATCACCATCAAGACCAACATATACCAAGGGGATAATTATAGGATGACCATATATATATATTTCTAAAAATCATGTAAAAATGGTATAAATCAACATATGTCTTGCATGTTTGCTCCAAAAATGAAGAGATAAATATGAAATGAAAAGGAAACATGAAGAATGTAAATGATATACTTACAAGTAAACTTGATGAGGTGCAAAGAACAAGGTTAAACCTAAACACTCTAGGTTTTTATTTCAAAACCTTAACAAGAGTGTGATCTAGATTGTGAATACTTGAGCTTGAGAAAAATTTTATGATCCCTTCTTACACCTAGATGATGACCGGTTTTAGAGGAAGAAAGAAAGAGGAAGAAAACTTTTTACTTGACTTGATAATAATGAGGTGAATGTAGTGAATGAAATAAGTGAAGATTGTGTACATATCTATACAAGTAACAATATTCTTACCAACTCATAAATGCCAACCCACTCTTGTCTCACCCCCCCCCTAAAACCGGTTTTGGGGGGATGTATATCACAAATATCTTTTTTTTTCTTCTAATATAATGTATAATATTTGATAAAATGTATAAGTAAAATGTGTAGGTATAATTAACTTGTAAGGTAAATGGTAGCTTTTAGGTACAAGTAAATTTTAATAGATCAAAATAGAGTATAATGATATTATAAAAATTGTAAAAATACATTCCTTGTAAAATTTGAGTGATATAATAATTATCGTGTAGTTTTTAAGAAAAACGTCGTAATAATATAAATTTAACGATTTATATACGAAATAAATTCAAAACACTAGTTAAACTCAAAATATAGTTTTTATAACTAAATGTAAGTATAAAAATATATCGGGATCATTTTTGGAAAGTAATGGATTAAATGTTCAAAATAATAACTCACGCGATAACGTTTATTTAATATGAAAATAACGCGTTTAATGTGAAATGCAAAAATCATGAATGAACTAACATGATGCAAATGATGTTAATGAAATGTAGACTAATCTTAGTCCATATGAAATGTACGTGATGATATGATCATGAATTCGCCACTAAACCTTAACGGTTACGCGAATTTGAAACACGTAAACCAAGTTTACGATAAATGTTGAAATGATGAGGCATAAATTGTGTCGAGAAATGACCTGAAAGTACGGGTTGTCACAAACTAGATGATCCTAAATGTAAAGAGAAGAAAATAATTGTCACACCTCATGATTACAAGAAGGAGAATTGAATTTCCTTAAACAAATTTAAGCCTCAAACGTTGTTAACACCTGAACAAGTTTTCTGGAAAAAGGACTTAGATAACCAAAAAGCTGAAAATCTTGTTGAAACAAACCCTCCCCTTAGGAAAATGCCTGTAGCGACTGTGTATCCTCCAAATACAACAATGCACTTAGTTCCTAGAACTATTGCCACTAAGAGCAAGACCTTAATCAGCCAATATGTTATTCTTCAACTATTTGTCGATTTTGAGAAAACTTGTAAGAAAAGGATCACACCCACTGGGATAACTGAAGGGGAAAGGGGTTTTGAGCAAACAAAAGAATGCTATCTAACTGAGGTCATGCCTTTCTTTAAACAACCAAAAGATCAATTCGAGAGTCTTAAAAAGGGGATAGATTCAGATATTAAAGGAATGGAAAAGGAATTTGATGCAATGATAGTTGAGGTTAGTGACTATGAGCGAGCTTTAAAATATAATGAGATTGAGAGGAAGAACTTGCATACCTTGAATGAGAATCTTATTTCTGAATGTATTGCTCAAGATGTGTTTTTCACTGCTACAAATTGTTCCATTAATGCTTCTCAATTTCATGAATTATCTGTTGCTCTAAAAGTCTCCCATGATCGTGTCATTGAGCTTGAAAAGATTAATTCGAAACTTAATGAGAAAATAGATCAGGATGATCACGATAATTTGGTAAAGCATCTTTCTAAACTAGAAGTTGAACATTTTGATTTACAACTAAAATATCAACATCTAAAAGAAAATGTTAAAACCTCAAATATCAAGACATCCTTGGATGTTCCTGAATTTGATGCAGTTTTGAAATTAGCAAACGCGATGAATAGATTCGAGCTCATTGTAACACGATCAAAAGGTTGAAAGCCTAAATCTTTCAATTAAAGGGTGAAAAGAACAATGTGACTGGATCCCAAATGCCTCCTCCTTTAGATTCTCAGTACTCTCAAACTTTTCATCTTCAAAACTTAGTTAATGCCTTACAAAAGGAAAACGAGAGTTTTCTAGAAGAAAATGAAAAAGTTAAACGACACTTTAAAGAGTTATATGATTCAATGAAAGTCACTCGTGACCAAAACAACGAAAAAATAACGTCTTTACAAAAGGAAATTGAGAATCTGAGAAGTCAGGAAAATGGGAAACTGCCACTTGTTTTTAATAAGAATGTTGTTTCAAAGTCATCCTCTGACTGCAAGTACACTGTCACAGTTAAATATATTCCTCCTCATCTTAGGAATAATGAACATGCGTTTCATGACTATTGTGCTCACCTTAAGGATAGTCTAGAATTTCTCCGTGATATTGTTGAAGAGGATTTCATTAATAAACTTCTTGATAGAGAAATTAGGTTTGATTGCCTCCAGGCCAAACGATCTCAAGAGCTGCTAGAATGTGTAATTGCAACATGTCCTAAATCCTTAGGTGCAAAAGGCAAAGCGGTGATGTCTTGTTCTATGCCTAGTGCCAAGCATTCTAAGCCCAGTTTTAAGAAAGTGAACATCAATGTGCCTCCTAGTAATACAGATCCTTGCACATCAAGTTCAGGAATGCAAAAATTAGATCAACCAACTAATGTTCCCATTCCCTCTACAGGAGTAATCAGTGACATTAAAGCGAGCAGGTCAAAGTCTCAAGACAACACAAGGAATGATAGGACCTTGCAAGCTAAGAATGTGCATTGGAAGAGAGTAGAAGACCAATCTAGGAACTTTAAGTTTGGGTCAAATAAAACGAATCGTGTTGATTCTAGTATTAGCCATAGGCATACTGTAATTAATTCAAATTCTGATACTATTTGCAAACCTTGTAATGATGTCTGCTTGAATTCTGTTGCTAATCATGAATGTGGTGTGAATGCTTTATCTAATGCTATCAAATGCCCAGTTAAAATTGTTAATGCTAATAATCGTGCAAAGAAGGCTAAAAGGCAAAGACGAATGATTGTTAGAAAATAGTGGAAACCCACAGGAAGAACAGATATAAAGATAGGTTATTATTGGATACCTTTTGGCCATAAGAATAATCAGTTTTGCCCTCAAACTACTAAGACTATGCCCACTAGAAAATGGATACCTACTGGTAGAACTATTCCCTTAAGAAGTGAACATACCTTGAATAGGTCAAATACATACACCAGCATTGCATCTATTCCCAATGGTTCCATTGCTTCTACTTTTGATATGGATGTTTCTATTTCTGATGTGGGTGTTCCAATTACTGTTACTAACCAAGTGGAACACATTCTTGCATGGGGATCCCAATTATCCAGTTATCCATTCTTGTCTGTGTTCAACTGCAAATCGTTCAAATCGTTCTGTGGTACCTGGACTCAGGCTGTTCCAAGCATATGACTGGAGACCGGTCGCGGCTCATGAACTTCATGAGCAAATTCATCGGGACAGTTAGATTCGGGAATGATCATTTCGATGCAATTATGGGTTATGGAGATTATGTTGTTGGTAAAAGTGTTATCTCCAGGGTATATTATGTGGAAGGTCTTGGTCAAAACCTGTTCTCTGTTGGGTCAATCTGCGATTCTGATCTAGAAGTAGCCTTCAGAAAACATACTTGTTTCGTTAGAGAACTTGATGGTAAGGAAATTTTAAGAGGTTCACGTGGTTCAAATCTATACACCATCTTTATCGAAGATATGATGAAGTCTTCTCCAATTTGCTTGTTGTCGAAGGCTTCTAAAACAAAGTCATGGTTATGGCATCGTCGTCTCAATCACTTGAACTTCGGCACCATCAATGATCTCTCCAGAAAGGACTTAGTTGTAGGTCTACCTAGACTTAAGTATGAAAAGGATCATCTTTGTTCAGCATGCCAATTGGGAAAAAGCAAGAAGTATGCCCATAAACCCAAACCTACAAACTCAGTCACAGAAGTTCTTCATACAATTCACATGGACTTATGTGGACCCATGAGAGTGCAGAATATCTTTGGGAAGAAATATGTGTTAGTTGTGGTTGATGATTTCTCTAGATTCACCTGGGTAAAGTTCTTACAGACAAAGGATGAAACTCCAGATATCATCATCAAACTCATCAAACAGCTGCAGGTTCGTCTTAACAAAACGGTCAAAATCATCCGAACAGACAATGGAACTGAGTTTGTTAACAAACAACTTAGTTAGTTTTATGAAAGTATTGGAATCAGTCATCAAAGAAGTGTTCCTCGAACTTCTCAACAGAACGGTGTAGTTGAAAGACGAAATCGAACTCTTGTGGAAGCCGCAAGGACTATGCTGATTTACTCAAAAGTTCCAATGTTTCTTTGGGGTGAAGCCATCGCCACTGCATGCTACACCAAAAATCGATCCCTGATTCACACTGCTCATGGAAAAACTCCATATGAACTTGTCCACAACAGAAAACCTAATCTTTCATTCCTTCGTGTGTTCGGTGCATTGTGTTATCCAACTAATGAGGGCCAAGATTTAGGCAAACTTAAAGCTAAAGCTGACATTGGAGTATTTGTAGGATATGCACCAAACAGAAAAGGATACCGAATCTACAACAAGAGAACCCGAAATATCATGGAAACAATTCACGTCACGTTTGATGAGCTGACCGGTCAAATGGCTCCTGGACAATCCAGTTCTGGACCCGCACTTCAAAACAGTCCCATTGGTTCATCCCTTGTACCAAAATCCTCACCAGCAACTCCATATGTACCTCCCTCAGAAGATGATTTAAAGAAACTGTTTGATCCAATGTTTGATGAAAAATTTGAGCCAAGTAACAATGATATGTCAATCCCATCAACAGAGGCTGCTTCTATCCCTGTTAATGAAATTAACCCTTCGACCTCTATGACATTAAGCCAAGAAGCGCCTTCTGCTGATCAATCTGTTTCATCAACAAATCTTCAATCATCAAGTGTACATCATGGAAATGCTTCTGATTCACAGGATGAAGTTAATCCCTTTGCTACTCCTGAAGATGCTCCATTTGAAAACATATTTGCTCCTGAATCTTCATCAGAACCATCTTCCTTAGGAGACATCGACTCTGCTACTTCAGTCCCTCAACAACAGCCACATGAACACCTCAGAAAATGGACTCACGATCATCCATTAGACAACATCATTGGAAATCTCTCTCGTCCAGTATCCACACGGAAACAACTTGCAACCGATGCCTTATGGTGCTTCTTCAACTCCGTACTCTCTAAGATCGAACCAAAAGATGTTAAAACCGCCATGAATGAAGACAGCTGGTTCAATGCCATGCAAGAAGAAATTCATGAGTTTGATCATCTTGATGTATGGGAATTAGTACCTGCTCCAGATTGTGCTATGATCATTGCTCTAAAATAGATCTTCAAAGTAAAACTTGATGAGCTTGGTGATGTGTTAAAGAACAAGGCTCGATTGGTGGCTAAAGGATACCGTCAAGAGGAGGGTATTGACTTTGAAGAATCTTTTGCTCCTGTTGCTCGTATCGAGGCAATCAGAATCTTCTTGGCTAATGCTGCTAGTAAGAACATGGTAGTCTATCAGATGGATGTAAAGACGGCATTTCTGAACGGAGATCTTAAAGAAGTCGTCTACGTCAGCCAACCTGAAGGCTTTGTGAATCCAGAGCATCCTACTCACGTTTATCGTTTGAAGAAGGCTCTTTACGGTTTAAAGCAAGCTCCAAGGGCATGGTATGATACACTATCAAAGTTTCTTCTATCAACCGGATTCAGCAAAGGAGCAGTTGATCCGACATTGTTCACCAGGAAGTCAGGCAAACATTTAATTCACGTTCAAATTTATGTTGATGATATCATCTTTGCCTCAACTGACCCCAATGAGTGTGACCGTTTTTCAAATGAAATGGGTTCTAAATTTCAAATGTCAATGATGGGACAAATGTCATTTTTCTTAGGATTACAAATTTCTCAAATTTCTGGAGGCATTTTCATAAATCAATCTAAATATGCAAATGAGATTTTAAAGAAATTTGGATTTGATTCAAGTGACCCTGTTGACACTCCCATGATTGAACATACTAAACTAGATGAGGACCACTCAGGGATCATGGTACACCAAATGAAATATCGTAGTATGATTGGATCCCTGATGTACCTCACAGCTAGTAGACCAGACATCTTGTTCGCTGTTTGCATGTGTGCTAGATACCAGGCTAAGCCTACTAAAAAGCACCTTGAAGCGGTTTAACGGGTCTTTCGGTATCTCCAAGGAACCATCAATATGGGACTTTGGTACCCGAAGGACACCGGTATGTCACTAACAGCCTATGCAGATGCTGATCATGCAGGATGCCAAGATACTCGTCGAAGTACGTCTGGAGGTGCTCAGTTTTTAGGTGATAAGCTTGTGAGCTGGTCTTCAAAGAAGCAAATGAGTACTTCTATTTCCTCTACAGAGGCTGAATACATAGCCATGTCATCTTGTTGTGCTCAAATCCTATGGATGAGATCCCAATTATCTGACTATGGCTTTGAATTTAACAAAATATCTCTATACTGTGATAATAAAAGTGCTATTGCTCTCTCATGCAACAACGTACAACACTCTAGAGCAAAGCACATCGACATTCGACATCATTTCATGAGGGAGCAAGTTGAAAAAGGTGTGATGGAACTATACTTTGTAAGGACTGAATACCAGTTAGCATACATCTTCACCAAAGCTCTTCCTAGAGAACGTTTTGAGTTTATCCTTCCACGGTCTTAAGAGCCTACAACAGAAACTCAAACGCCTTCAAGAGGAAGAAGAGGAGTAAAAGGTTGCCTTCAACTATCTCTTGTAAATATCTATTCGAAAAAACAAAATACAAATTACAAAACTTCAAAAAATCAAATAGAAAAATATAAAACTTTCAAAATCCATAAAAATTTGAAAAATTCGAAAAATCCTCAAAAAAAAAAATATTGTCATTTTGTCATGCTTTTCTCGATTCGATAATATCTACGGTCTTAATGATGTCATTCAAAGAATGATACGGGACTTTAGATGTTGTTCGAAGGTTTTTTTTAAAAAAAAAAAAAAAAAAAAATTCAAAAAATCAAAAAATATTTTTTGGGAGAAAGAGAAACAATGGTTTATTGTCATTTCAGGCAGTAACCCACTTTTCAAAGAAAGAACAGAGCCATGCTTTATCTTGTTTTTAAAATCTCATGCTCTGATTCTTTAAACTAATCCTTAATGTATAATGAAAACTAGTTGATTTGAAAAATAACTCAGACTCTATTTTTGATAATCATCTGGACTTAAAAAGTTTGTCAAAATATCCATCTCTCAATCAACAACTTATGTCATTGATTGAGGGGGAGAATGATTTCAATTAAATTAAAAGGTTATTTGTCATTCAATTGTTTTCAAAAGATAATCATGCATGTTTATTCAATGGAGTTTAAAGTCTATAAAATCCGATCCTTATCAGTTAAAACGCTTTCATAATCAAGTCACTATTCTCCTTAAAAGCTTTCAAAATCAATTTAAATCTACAAGAGATCACAAATCTCAAATGACTTGATAATTGTGATCGGGGGAGAATTTGTGATTTAAATTGAATATTAACTGATAATTCGATAAATGGTTTCATAAGTGTTTAGCATGTTTGCCTCCCCGCAAGTGACAAACGATTTCAAAATTTCCATGCACATGTTGAGGGGGAGTATCTATTTTAAACCTCAAATTATTGAAACGTGATTGAATTGTCTCTAAGTGCAGGTTCCCTCTAATATGTGCAAAATTCTTTCAAAATTCAGGCACATATTGAGGGGGAGCAAGCTTATGAAAACCTCATCCTTCCCTAAAATGCTTTATCTACTTGTTTTGATCAGGGAAGTGATGTTGATATCTTTTAGAAAATGGTAATCAAAGAAGTTAATTCTTTCTCTTGCCTCCGTGTGCAAAACGATTTCATACACTTGATGCACATGTTGAGGGGGAGCTCTTATTCTAAAAATATAAAAAACAATTCAGGTACAAAATGCTTTGATAATATATCACAAGTATCTGGATTGATTTTCAAATGGTTTTCAAATTGGTTCCAATGGTAGATGAACAATACCAAATAGACCGACCAACTTTACTTTATGTATGGTGATATAAGGATGATAAGGTTAGGTATTTTGTTCCCATGATCCGCCAGAACCGGAGTCCACTAGATAGTGTAGAGTCCTTAGGTATATTGTAAAAAAAAAAGGAGAAAAATGAGATATGGGAAGAGTGCGGACTGAGACTGAGCTAGTACTGGAATAAACCCAACAAGGTTCTAGCTATGAAGTCTTGGTAAGCACTGAAGGGGTTGAAGAATGAAAAAGAATTGAATGAGAAAAGGGTGAAAACAAATAGCCCTCCATTTATTCAACCTTAGGGCAGATACCGGGTTCAATTCATATGCTACTGGTGGTTACCAAGGTAACAACGGTATTGAAGACAAGACGTCATGGACCCAGTGACGCACTGCACTTCAACTTTCCAAACCACTCAAGTTCCTCTGAAAAGGGCTTGTTTCATTCTCACGGGGAACCTACATAATCTATCGACTGTCTCTTAGAGATTGTTGATATTGAAGAAGGAGACCCTCTCCCTAGTCTCCAATATAGGATCCAAATATGCACAAATTGAGTCTAGAGCCACGAGATCATCAATAAATCTCATTAGGACACTGACAATGAAGACTCTCTGTTTCACACAATGTGGAAAGAGAGATAATATCTTGAGTCCTACGCATTATCCTTGTGGTATTGCCAGAACATTTGAGTGATATGCAAAAAACATATTCACATGAAATGGAGATGGAAAGCCTTCTGGAGCCATCATCAAACAAGCTCCTGGTGCGTGGCATGTGAGATCTATCCAATAGATCAACCATGTGATAACTAAACAGAAACAATGGGGCGATTCAATCTTTTGAATCAATCCTGGTTCAAGTTAGGATTGACGGCTCCATTTGAAAAACCGGTCGTTGTGCTAAAAACTTTTTTAATTAGCCATCGATCGTGTACGGAAATCTTTCAAATTAAAAGGTGCTTATGATGATAATTGATTTCATTAAACCGTCGTTGTATTGCAAAAACAATTCTATTGAGCGATTACAGATTGATTTTCAAATCTCTTTTCATCAATCAGTGAATCTCTATTCGCTGATCACTACTGTTGTCTTCTTTGAGACGTTCCGGTTTGAGAACAGCTAGAGCAAATGCGGAAACCCGTCAAGAATTTCTCGGAATTTTACGATCACAGGATTACTTGTAGATCAACGGGAACCGTGGGCCGTGTACCTCAATTCAACGAAAGTGATCAAAGACACTTTCATGCGCTTTATTGCTAACTGTTGTATGCAGGTACGCCCTGAAAGGTTTTATGGATATTTAAATATATGTATGTCCGGATTCGAACTCGAGACTTCGGGATTGCAAACATTACGTATGAGAGTTGATGTTAATAATTAATATATAAAATGTTATTATTAATTATTAGTCAAAAAATAAAACATAACGATAGTTAAATATTTAACGAGGTTTAGTTAATGGTCGTTAAATGTAAACTACGAGGACTAAGAATGAAATTAGTGGACAAGAAGGATCCAGAATCCCCTTGGGAGGTTGTGGCGGTTGTGGGCTATCAAAACCAAGGTCGGAGGTGGGATTTCTTAGTCACCAAGTTTTGAGAAACTATAAATACAATCTATTGTATTCATTATTCTCCTAATCTTGGATCTACCAAAACCTAATTTCTTCCTCCTCTCTCTCTCTTGTCTTTGGGACCGATCGGTTCCAACCTCCCATAGGGTTTCGATTTTCCAAATTCAAGAAACAAGGTTAGTTTATTTGTGATTCAAGAACTAGCTTTTCACATCAAATCGCTAATGTACGTTGTGTACAAGAACGCAGGACAAGCACGCTTGAGCTTGTAATCTTGGTGGTGCGACTTTTGTGTGGGTTCGATTTAATAAACCCTAAAGTTAGGGTTTTGGGTTTTGGTTCTTGTTCAATTACCGTTTGATTATTGAATTGCTAAAGGTAGCGTTTTCTTATTCCGTTAATTACTTACAGATATT
>OU343216.1:142102140-142156096 GCA_910596185.1 Chrysanthemum makinoi | reverse complement strand
ATCTTGTGTATATTCTATATTGTTAGGATTATACTTATCTTGTAAAGGACTCCTTGTGCTATAAAAGAAGATCCTAGGTCATTGTTTAGAGAACGAAATACTCACGTATTATTCATATAAGCTTCAAGGTGTAACCCTAGTGATAAGCAAGATCACTCGTATTATTTCTTAATAATATTGGAGCTTTGTGTTAAACTGTTTACTTACATTACATCATCTTCAAAGTATTACTAAGTATATTTCGCGTACTTATTAATATAATTCAAAATATCACTAACACAAGGTGTGTGTTTAGATCCATCAGGGTGACTCCACGCCAGGCGAATATTGTGAATGATAATATGGACATGATTTATTTGGTGTCTGACGTCATTTCCATGATCTCTGAAGTTAACTTGGTAGGTTCCAACAATAGGGAATGGTGGGTTGATATTGAGGGTACTTGTCATGTGTCGGCTGATAAGAGTATGTTTCACTCTTTCAAAGTGGTTAACAATGGAGAGAAGTTGTACATGGGCAACTCTGCAACTGCTGATATCAAGGGAGAAGGAGATGAAATCTTGAAGATGACATCCGAGAAAGAGCTCAAGTTGACTAATGTCTTATATGTTCTAGAGATTCACAAGAATCTTGGGTCTGGTTGGTTGTTGAACAAGTTTGGTTTTCATCTTGTTTTTGAGTCTGATACGTTTGTTCTTTCTAAGAAATAAATGTATGTTGATAGGGGATATGCCCTAAATGGTATGTTTAAGCTCAATATAATGGTTGTTAAGAATGATATCAATGAAATGAATTCTTCTGCTTACTTGATTGAGTCTTTTAATGTGTGACATGCCCGTCTTGGACATGTAAATTTTAATTCATGCGTCGTTTGATTATATTTAATGGCATACCTAATATCCATATTGACTCAAAATATAAATGTGAAACTTGTGTTAAAGCTAAACTTAAAAGATCATCTTTCAAATCAGTTAAACGAAAAATCGAACCACTTGATATGATACATACAGACATATGTGATTTGAAATCACTACCCACAAAAGCGGCAATAAGTACTTTATCACATATATTGATGATTGTACAAAGTATTGCTATGTTTACTTGTTAAAAAGTAAAGATGAGGCTACAGACAAGTTTGTTCTATATAAAAACAAATATGGGAATCAACTTAGTAAGAAAATCAAGGTTGTACGAAGTGATAGAGGAGGTGAATATGTGTCTCCATTTGCTGATCTATGTGCGAAACATGAAATCAGACACGAGTTCTGATAAGGATTTAAAACATATGTTTTTAGAGGGCCATTTAAGCCCTAAATTGTTACATTTTATATCCATTACTGCTTAAATTCATTCCTTTTCACATTTTAGGTCATTTGGAAGCAAAATGCTGGAATGAAACATGTTTGGATGAAAAGGCACGAAAATATAAAAAAAAATGGCTAAGTCAAGAAAATATGGCAAAACCAGACCACATGACGGAGTCCCAAACTCAAGGGCGAAGCCGTCGCCTATATGATGGACTCAAATTAGATCAAGCGACGGTTCAGTTCACTTTGAGACCTTAACAAGTGACAGAGACACTTGCATTTCAACATGCCCGTCACACTTACTTTCTACACCATACGGCCAGTTCTTTCTCAAGACAACGTTCACTATCAACCCAGATGGCGTCACAAGCTCCAATGTGACGATGTCCCGATGATGACTTGGCAAAGACAAAACCCTAATGGCGGCGATCAGACGGAATGACAAGCAAAAGGCGACGTCGTCGCAGTTGTAAAAACTATATATAGACATCGAGTTTTATATATTTTGTGTGTTATTTTTGGAAAGAAACTTTTAGGTCGTTTTTAGTCTGACTTGGACAATTCCTTAGGGTTCTAAACCCTCATTATTAATCAAAGATAAGTTTGTTTATCCATTATATCACCATGTTTGATCTTTATATGATTGTTTGCTTGTGTTCTTGCATCTCTATTATGCGTAGCTAGTTCTTTATAGTGTTTGCTTAGATCCCATGAAACCTAGTTATTAATTATTGTTAGGTTGTCTCTTGTTTAATTGGTTGTCACGCTAGATTAAGGAAAACTGGCTTCTTCTTTCATTGTTGCGAGCTTGAACGTCCTAAATAGCAATTATTAGCCCTAGAGTGCACTAGTAGGCTCCTGTTGTATTTATTGCGTGAGTTGCGGCTTGTAGATACTAGGATATTCGGGAAGGATACCTCGGTACTTGGCGATCCCGGATGTTCTAGAGGAGACTTATACACTCAATGAATTAGAAAATTTGGCACCGCCCTATGACTAAAACATGGAATAAAATGCACCAATTAAACAAGGATGTGACAATTCAACCGAACAATAAAAGATAACTAGTGTGTAGGTAAATCTAAGTAAACACGCTTTTAACTATCATAAGAACTTTTTCTACAATCCACAGCTTTAGTTTAATTAATTAGTTAATTAGTTAATTAGTTTTAATTTATTTTGTTAATTAGTTTAATTGCTTTCTAAAAAATACAAAAAGACTAAAAAGAATCACCCTCACCCTTGCCTTTTCGTCATACATATCGACTAGCGTCTCTATTCCCCTAGAGAACGATCAACCCCCTGGGTTTACCCATACTACACTGCAATGATTAGGTACACTGCCTAGTGGGTTGTAAAGCTTGCTCGAGGAAAAGGAAGTCTTTCAACCCCGAACCACGCATCAAGTTCACTGCTCCATATTCACCTCAGAAAAACAGTATTGCCAAAAGGAAAAACCGTGGCTAGAAAGAAATGATTAATGCAATGTTAACAAGTTCTGTTCTAATCCAGGACATGTGGGAGGGAAGTCATTCTAACGGCTACTTATCTTTTAAATAAGATACCTCGTAAGGAAAAAGAAAATACCCCTTATGAATTATGGATGGGAAGAAAACCATCATACCAGCACTTACGAGTGTAGGGGTGTCTAGAAAAGGTAGATATACCGACTCCCAATGCCCAAAATATTAGACCTAAATCTGTGGATTGTATACTCATTGGATATGCAAAGAATAGCAGTGCTTATTGTTTCATTGTACATGATTATAAAAATCCGGATATACAAAAGGGTACAGTAATAGAATAAAGGAATCCTTCATTCTTTGAAAATAAATTTCCTTGTTTAACGAAGGAAACCGGAAGTTCATCTAGAATAGATGATGAAGTTTTCCAAGATAAGAGACAACGAGATGATAATGATCTCCTAGATGAAAGACAAGATCAAACCGAAGAAGAATAGGTTGAACCTAGAAGAAGCAAAATGGCAAGAACCGAGAAATCTTTTGGACCCGATTTTGTTTCTTTTATGATTGAAAATGAACCTACGTCATACCGAGAAGCGGTTACTTCCTCCGAAGGGCCTCAATGGAAAGAAGCCATTAAAATTGCAATATATTCTATTTTACAAAATCATACTTGTGAGCTCGTGTATTTACCTCATGGTTGTAAACACTAGGCTATAAATGGATCTTCAAGAAGAAGATGAAAGCCGATGGCACCATTGACAAGTATAAAGCAATATTGGTAATTAAAGGATTTAGGCAACGAGAAGGTCTAGATTACTTTGATACGTATTCTCCTGTTGTGCGAATAACCACAATTAGGATGATACTTGCTATTGCCGCTTAAAGAAATTTGGAAGTTCACCAAATGGATATGAAAACGGCGTTTTTAAACGGAGATTTAGAAGAAGAAATCTATATGAACCAACCAGAGGGTTTCATGGCTCCTGGACAAGAGAACAAAGTTTGTAGGCTTGTTAAGTCATTATATATGTCCCAAACAATGGCATCAAAATTTTGACCGTGCCATGCTAGAGAGTGGATTCAAAATTAATGAATAACATGTCTATGTAAAAGACACGAATAGTGGCAGTAACGACTAGATGATCAAATATACTAAAGACATGTTGAAATCAAAGTTTGACATGAAACATATGGATTTAGCTAATGTGATCCTTGGAATAAATATCATGCGAACTCAGGATGGACTTGTGTTAAGTCAAGCACATTACGTGGACAAAAATCTTAATACTCACAATGTGGTCGATTCCGGCCTAGCTAGAGCTCCAATTGACACCAATAAGTATCTATCTAAAAATAGAGGCGCATGTGTTACCCAATTAGACTATTCAAGAATTATTGGCATGTTAATGTACTTAATGACAGGTACCCGACCTGACTTAGCATATGCTATTACCAAGTTAAGTAGGTATACTAGTAATCCAAGATATGCATATTGGGAAGCTATGACTAGGGTTAGGGGTGAGCATCAGGACGAATCCCGACCCGTCCCGACTAATCCCGATACCGACAATGGGGAAAAACCCAAACCGAATCCCGACCCTATAATGGTCCAGACTCGTCCCGAATCCCGATAATGGTCCCGAATCGTCCCGAATCTTGATTTTGGCTGCGTTTTCTCGGACCATCCATTTCCGACCCGTCGAATCACGATTACGGAAAAAGCATGTGAACCGACTCTGACCAATTCGGTCGGATCGGTATCTAGAAGGGAGTCGGGTGTCGGGATCGGGACGGGATTCGGGTGTCGATCGGGATTGCTCACCCCTAACTAGGGTACTTCATTATTTGAGATACAGTCGCGATTATGTGCTGCGTTATAGCAGTTATCCAACTGTTATCGAAGGATACATTGATGCAAATTGGATATCTGACATAAAGGATTCTAGATCGACTAGTGGATATGTTAGGTCACTAGATTTACAACACAAGCTTACAAGAAAGAGATAAAGGCGATTGAACAAGTAAACCAAACACACACACACACGTTATGATAAGGACGGTTACGCGTAAGATGTGAATGAAAGAAAAACTTGAACAACCAACCCTCAAGTGAGGGTTATTACATAGTATTTATAGGCAAGGAGCTAGGGCAACACTCCTACTCCTTCCCTTTTCCTTATTGGACATGGGCCTAAGCTTATGGGCCTTCTATATAAGCTTGACCGTAAACAAACATAAAGGCCATAATAAGCTACCTATTACATATGAGAAGCTAACACTTGAATTAAGGTTTAGGAGTGATTCCAACAATCTCCCCCTCAAGTGTTGGTGATGAAAAACGGTGAAGGCGTTGATGTAATAGTAGCTTTGACGTCTTCCGACATTCTTCTTTTTTGTGAGAAGAATTGCCTTGATTTGAACCATCTCCCAGTGTAGCGAGATAGTTTTCTTTGAACAGTTATGCTTGGACGTCATCTTTAACTTTGTTCTTTGATCATTGTTCTTTGTGATGAAAGTGATAGTATGTTGTTATCTGCATCAAGTCTGCCTCAGGTCTGCTTAGCTGCGGTGTCTCCACATCTTTCTCCAACATGCTCACACACTCTTTAACGTTGGATTCGGTACTGATGAAGTTCTTTAAGTCTTTAACTTTGTAGATTCTTTGATTTGACGAAGAATCATTCTGACTTTTGTGTTGCTTTAAGATAGAACTTTTTGATGATGTTGTTGGTGTGAACAAGTGGAGAATCTGCACGATCATTCCGCTCCAGAGCTTCCATAAGAAGAAAACATAAAAGCGGTTAGTAATAAGCGGATTCGCACTCTTACAAGTTTGAACTTCGAGAGTGTTAACAACATAGTGTGAAAACACAACTCTAATTATCACAAAGGCCGTTCTGAATCGAGTCCCACAAGTGAGATAACACGATGTACCGAAGTACACCTACGATTCAGATGAGTCTCTGAGGTACACCGAAGCATCACCTCACGACTGTAGACCGTTTGAGACCACTAAGCGAAATCCACGGGGAGTTGCCGGCGACCTGCTGTCGAGGGTTGTTTGATGTTGACCACTGGCAGAGTTTCCATTCAATCACCGAGGATCACAAATGTGAACCTCTCATAAATGTTCTCGATAGATTGCTAAGATTTGTGAAGGACTCGATAATGTACCACTGAAATTCTTATTGTTGAATATCAAGTGATGAAATGTCAAGTGTACCTAAGAGATCTTTTGATGAATCTCGTGGCTCTAGACTCAATAGTGCGTTTTGGTTTTCTTGGGCGGAGACTAGGGAGAGGGTCTCCTTCTTCAATACCAGCAATCTCTAAGAGAAAGCCGATAGTTTACGTAGGGTTCCCTGTGAGAATGAAACAAGCTTCTGTTGAGAGAAACTTGAGTGGTTAAGAAGGTTTAGTACATGCGTCACTGGGTTCCATGGACGACTTTTAATCTTCAATACCGGCGTCACTAAGTGACTACCAGTAGCATATGAATTGAACCCGATTATGTCGCCCTAAGTTGAATAATCTGGAGGGCTATTTCTTTTCACCCTTTTCTTTGCATTTCTTTTTAATTCTTCAACTCCTTCTTTCTCCGATTCTCATTTTCTCCTTTTACAATCATACCTAAGGACTTCTAAATACTAACTATTTGTGGTGTCCTTGGGTAGATCCCTCCCGCTCTGGCGGATCATAGGACGGTTATTCCTAACCTTAGTCACCTTATAACTCCATGACTAACCTATGATGCCATAAAACCATTTGTTGTGAAAAATCTCTCAAAGTGTTTGTGAATGAAAAACATTTTAGTTCCTCTGTTGAGATAAGATTTTGCATAAATACTCCCCTCCACTTGTGCTTAAGAGTTTAAACGGTTAAATGCACAGTGAGGAAAGAGCGCACATTTTGAATTGATCAACTCAAGATAGACATTCCCCCGCGAGACACGGTTACGTGGCATAGTTAAAGAGTTGCATTGTCGGCTTTTAGGTGACAACTAGCTCTAATAACTACCTTGAAGGTGTAGACAATCCTCGAAAGGTTGTCAAACCCGTCCGAGTTCATGTCTACCAAGAGTTTCTCGAATGGTACATTCTACTCGGACAAGTCCTTTGCGAGACACGTTTACATCACTAGCGAACTAGCTTGAAATTATTACCCGTCCCGGACAAGTCTTTTTGAGTTACTAACAGTTAAGATCTCGTCAATTCATGGGTTAAGTCTATAGCACAAAGATTCATTTGCATTGACACAACATATTTCTTATCACTTATTTTCTCCCCCTCAAAAATGGCATATATGATGTTATTTTTGAAAAGTTGAGAATAAATATGACCATTTCGAGTGTTGCGGGAAGAATGACCACTGTGAACAATTTTTGAAAAAAGTTTTAATTCAACTACTCCCCCTCAATAAGTGATATAAACGGTTGAGGTTTTGAAAATCATAAGGGAAAGTACTTGTTCTTTTGAGCAAAACCTTGAAAAATGAAAGGTTTGATAGGTTTTACTCAAAAGTAAGAAGCTTTCGCTCCTTTTATAAGGATTGTGGCACTGAAGCATACCACAGGGTCCTTTATTTACAAGTACGGGTTGTACACTGTTATGTGTGCACAAGCCATTGACATAAACAATCATACATCCAAATTTATAATGAAAGAAGCAGTTCAAGGGTACGGTAGTCCGAGAGATGTGCGCCAGGAATGTGATCGGGCGTTGAAAGCCGATGATGTTTCTCCTGGGTCGACCACCAACATAGCTTTTCAATCTTCTGAACTGATCCCTTCTATACAACCGTTCATCAATCATGGTGATTATCCTCTTCACGTCCCCTTCGATCACGAGAATTCCATCGCTTAGGAGACCCGATCTTTTGGTGTATATCCTTCAACCGGTAAGCCAATCCGTCCCTAACCATCTTCAAAGTGTGATCTCCAAACTTATGAAGATCTCTGCACGCCATCAAGCAATTACTTTGAAGTTCACTGGGTAAACAACGCGAAAGGTTTCTGATGAGCATATATTGGAAGCGGTTGATGTCGGGTAGATCAAGCTGCGGTGGAGTGAAGTTGACACGGTCTGCGATAAGATTCAATTGCCAGTGGAGATCTTCTACACGTTCTTTGATAACTATGCGTCTGATGAAGATGAGCACTGACTTGAATAATTCACGTTGTACTCGGTGGATAATTGTCTCATACGACCCCGTACTTTGGCAAGGTACATGTCTTCGATGTCGTTGATAGACAAATTCTCAAAGTCAGCTTCAGAAAATGCATAATCCCTTTCATCTTGTCATTTGACCACGATATTCTTTAGGAAGGTGTAGTACCACTTAGATGAAAGATCGACGTGTTTGATGGCAACGATACTTTTAGAACTAAATCTGCATGTTGAGTTTGAACTGGCGGCTTCTGTAGTAGATTCTTGGCGTTCGGCCAATGATGAATCCGTACATGCATCTCGGTTATGCTTCCACTTTGTTAGAGAACAAGTGATTAGCTCTTTCCTCGATAGCTATGCAGTTTGAGTATTTGGCTGCTGGGAATGGAAGTGTCAGAGATGTAGCATACTTCCTTGAACCATCGCCACCATGAAGAAGAAATTCTAGGTCTTTGTTGAAGAAATGTCGGAAAGGAATTCTAGGCTCATCTGGTTGGCCGATCATTGGTAGTGGTTTAGACCGGTCGGTGTAATAGGAGGATTGTCCCGCTTCGTAAAGTCGATGTTTGCTTCTGGGTTGAGCCAATCCATGTTGTTAGACGTAGCTCGAGCAATGTTATCAAGGTGATATTCGACCTCGATGGCAATTTCTGAGCTATCTTTCCACAGTTGAAAAGCCTCATTCTTGATTCGCCGCAACTCAGATTTCGTCATCTTCTTTACGTGGAACTTTTCTTGCAGAATTTTAGCATGCTCCAAAGTATTACCGTCTACCAGATCTTGACCTTCTTCAAGGTAGGGAGTTGAGTTAACAAGTGTAGAGAACCATTCAAATTCCTCTGTTTTATCGTCATCTAGCCATGATACGACGTCAGTCTGAGGTGTCTTCTTCTTCTTTTTCGAATGCCTAGATGATGATTCGGTTTTGTACTTGTTTGGGAGAGGTGGGTTGTTGTAGGGGCTCATGGTGTTCTTCATCGTCACCACCTGTATACTCAAAGTAATCACCGGTTTTGAGTGGGTGGTGTCTGAATCATGAGGTTTATCTGTAGAAGAACGAGGAGGGGACCTTTGTTGAGCGGGGAGGCGTTGGGAGGAGGTGGCATGGAAGATGATTCACCAGACTTCTTTTGTCATTTAGCTTCATCATTCTTATCCTGATCCTTATCTTCATCGTCTCTAGGATGTTTAGACCTTCGCCGACTCTGCATGCTTCTTGGAGTTGGTAGTCCAGCAATGCTTGAAACAACTTTCCTTCATCGAGTAAATGTCCCGGATCGTTTAGACATTTGTGTGACAAGCTTGGCCACCAATTCATTATCCGAGAAAACTACATGATCAGATGGATTGATTGTGACGGTTAAGGGTGTTGATCTTATAGTTTGCTTGGCTATATGCATAAGATTCGGATATAGTTGTCTGGTAAACATCTCCTTTGTGACTTTAGGAGCGATATCCAGAAGGTACTTGTGAGTGTAGCCTTCGATCATTCTGTCCATCTTCCTTTGTAGATCATCCTGCATGAGCTTCGTATATACTCCTTTCATTCGCATCTTGTCATTCTCATCATGTAGATATTGTATTTGGTCAACAAACCAATTCAGTTTTCTGTAGAGCATGTCCTTCTTTCTGACTTGTTGGACAGCTTTAACGATTTGATTCTTAGATTGAGAGATCCAAGATGGAGTTGGCTTCTTTACTGATCTGGATGATGATTTGGTTGATTTCTTTTATGGTGGTGGTGAAGAGTGAGAAGAAGAATCTGATGATGATGAGATGTGAGGAGACTCCGGGTCCTTTGGTGGTTCAGAAGTTTCTTCCTTTGATCGTGCAGGACTATCTAGAAGAAACGTACCATACTCAACATCTTCTTCATTGCCAGTCTTAGCTTGTTCATCAGCTTTGGCTTTGGTTGCAGCTTCTTCATCGCTTTTACCTTCTCTAACTTCTCGATTCGGTTCTTCAAAATCATACTCAAGAGTATCTTCGACACGTGTCTGTTGTTGTACCAAAGTGGTGGCACCGGATCCCTTATCGGGTTGATTAACCGCATCAGGATCTGGTGAAGGTTGAGCTACACCACTTGACCCTCAGGGGCCACCCATTTTTCTTTTGCAAATTGTTGTGCAACGTGTTGAAGTCGAACGAATTTGAACTTCTTCCTGTATGATTTATCCAATTGCTCTTCATCACTTTCTGAGCTTTCATCATATGGCACAAGTATAGGAGACTTTCCTTTGCCATGTTGGCTATTGGACTAGGAGGTTTTGGTGTGATGGAGTGTCATCCTTTGTTTCAGAGTAGTGGACCTCCTCGTCGATTGTGTATCTTGAGCTTTAGTCCAGCGAGCTTTCTTTGTGGTTCAGGTGTAGGAATAGGAGCAGCTTCCTTGGAGGGAACTTTCTTCTTTGGAGTAGGTTTCCTCTTTGGGACCTTCCTTTGACTCTATGTGCTTATTGCACTTCCAGCACTTCCTATTCTGGTTCTCCGAGTAGGAGTTCCAGAAGGCTTTTCATCGAGATGACCAACTTTGCCTTCTCGTCTGCTACTTGATACCTTTTGTATGTTTCAAGCTTTTTGATTTCATTAGTCGAGAGGTGATCAGGCAAAGACGGCACCTTGTTTCTTTGTTGTCGATTCCTTGATTCCGATAGAAAGGATAGGTTCGGACAACACGTCGTGATTGTCAGGGTCATTGAGCCTCTTGGGAATATCTGGATTAAGCCCAAGTGCTCTCTGGATCAAAAGCTTCGTGTATCGACATAGGGAATCTTGGAGCCAAGCTTCTTGTGAAATGGCATCATGTCATCCCATATCAGTGCTTCGATTTCAATGTCCTTCTTATTGATCAATGACCCGAAGACTTGCAGTTCCATGAGCTTGGGATGCTCATAGCCACTGTCACGACCAGAGACAGACTTAGTGATGATGATGTAGAGTGTTCTCCATGGTTGAGGAATGTTCTTAAGCTCCACGTGAGAGTGCTTGTTAATAATTCCTGAAGCTTCATCATAGCCAATATCAAGTAGAAATTGCAGAGCTGTCTCTTCAGTAGGTGTGGCAAAGAAGTCAGTTGGCACGATGTCTGGAATGATAAGTACAGCCCATAAGTCTGTAGGAGTGATAGTGACTTGTTTGTGATTAAGTGTCACGTCACGCACTTTGACCTGTGATCCTCTGCATTGAATTCCAGAATGTGAATGTAGATTTCGTCTGTAGCAGAGTGTGAGAGCATGTTCCGGTAGGGATGATTCCTTAGAATATCCACAGCAATGAGACAAGAAGATTCCGAGCATGTGAGGGTTTCAAAGTCAACCCTAAGGTTGTTCTTTCCAATCTTTCTAGGATAGCCATTTGGGAAGATATCGGCAATTTTGAGAACTTCTGGTGCATCCACATTCATTTGTGCAGCCATGTCGTGATCTGAAATAACATTAGCCAATAGAACCAACATATTGAAAGACATAATGTTAGTCAACAGAAGGTTTTTATTGTCTAATTATTGAATGTACAGTGCTAATGATTGTTACAAGTCCTAAGTCACTTGTTTGTCCAATAGTCCAATGACGTCGTGAAGCGTTTTGTGAGTTAGTTAACTTTAAGTTTTAAAGTTTATGTTATCACTTATAGTTCACAACAGATCAAACGTTTAAGTTTATTAGTGACATTATTGGTTTCGTGACGATATGATTGGTTTATTTACAAGTTTGTACACGTAACAATTCAAAATTAAGGTCAATCAAGGCTTAGGCGTAGAAATGAAAAGTTACGCCTAAACGAGAAGAAGTATATGTGGGCTAAGCTTATGCGTAGGATCCTTACTACGCGTGAAATGTTCAGCGTAGGAAAGGAACCTTATGCGTAGGGCTTACGCGTAGGCGTATATAAGACTTTACGCGTAAGGCTTACTCGTAAGAGTAGACCTTATGCGTAGAGTCACTGTTTACTCATATCCTTCACAGGATACGCGTAGTCCCATTGTAGAACCTTACGCGTAATAGTTACGCGTAGGATTTCTCTTACGCATAACTTTCTACGCGTAAGGTGATCCTTATGCGTAGAGATTCAAATGACCTTGATTTTGAATTTTAAGCGTAGCAAGCCTGAAATAAAATCATTAAATCAGCAATCTTAACATGCATAGTCATATTATCGATTACGATATGAAAAACATGTTAACCATTTTCTGGCGTAGGTCAAAACCCTAAGGGTTATGAATTACGCATAAGATTTCTAACCATGG
The DNA here is from genome assembly GCA_910596185.1 of Chrysanthemum makinoi. NCBI lineage: Eukaryota > Viridiplantae > Streptophyta > Magnoliopsida > Asterales > Asteraceae > Chrysanthemum > Chrysanthemum makinoi. Next base: position 142,143,915 of record OU343216.1, on the reverse strand, counting down.
AAATTGCACCAAACTTTTTCGGGTAGGTCTTAGGTGTTGTGAGAGTCTAATAACCAAGTTTTAACATCCAATTAAATGGTGAATCAAAAATACCCAAACTCAAGAACATTAAACCCTAATTTCTAATTCTGACTTAATTAGTGTTTCGGGTTGTTATAAGGCCTGATAACATTAATTCAACATGAAATAAACATCACACAACAATCTATTTGACCAAAAACCTTCACATTTGAAAACACCCAATTCGACTCAAGAACCCTAATTTTGAAAAACCATCATTTTGTGTTTCTGGGTGGATTTAGAGGATAACAATAGTATTCTTGATGTTAAAGAACGTTTTGACCCATTTATCTTAACCTCAAACACATAAGTATGATCATGTGTTCTTACGCGTATGCGTATAACACAAAATCAACCATACCCGTAATTTTAACCGTTGGATTCGTTTGAAAATCAAAACCAATGTTTAAAAACGTGTTACAAACGCAAAAACACTTACAGATTTATGATCAAAACTTCAGATTTCTTGAATGATTTCTATGCGTAGGATTAGTTGGTTAGGAGTAATAAATGTGAAGTGAAATGTTAGGTGAAAGAGTTTTATTAAAATGACTTTCAACTTTTGGCAGTTTTGGTCCCTCCACATTTTCCTTTTTCATACAAAGCCTTCTAACTTCCATTTTGGTTACCAAACAAAGATTTTAAGAAAGAAACTTTGACGACACTCCCCCTCGACTTAATAAATGATGAAAGGTTATAAATTTTAGTTCGAGGAGTGTCAGTTTAACCAGAAAAGTTTACCACCATTGATAAAAGAAACAACCGGGATATGACAACATGCAAGTACACGGATGATTTGAAACGGTTAAGTATTTATTTTCTCCCCCTCAACACTTGATCGGAAAAATATTGAATTTTGAAAGATTAGAGTGTTGATGGAAGAAATGTACTTGCCATGTTGAAAGAAAAAATAGATAGAAGAATATTTTTGTTGTTTTATCAGATTTTATATTTTTGTATTTAGTTTTTGAAAAATATTTACAAAAGAAATTTTGGTGTTTGACAGGTTTTTAAGACTGTTTTAGGAGGTCATCCAATTCCTCTTGAGTCAAACACCTCATACCAATCCGGTGGACCAACTCATTAAACCTAGCGGTAGGCAAGGCTTTGGTGAGAAGATCTGCCAATTGGTATTCTGTACCCATAAAATATAATTCAACGGTACCACTGTTCCACGTGATCCTTGATGAAATGATATCGAAGATCGATGTGCTTTGATTTCTAATGTTGAACTGAGTTGCGAGATGCAATGGCACACCGATTGTCGCAGATACATCGGGATTACTGTCAAATACGTAACCATAGTCTTTGAGTTGTGTTCTCATCCAAATGACTTGAGCACAACATGCGGACATGGCTACATATTCCGCTTCGGTTGAGGACAGCGATGTACAATCCTGCTTCTTCGATTGCCATGACACCAGTTTATCACCAAAAAAATTGTAAAGCTCACGAAGTACTTTCCGTGAGTCTAAGCATCCTGCGTGGTCGGCGTCTGGCGATTAGTTCAAAACCAGAATCCTTCGGATACGAGATCCCCAAGTTAATGGTTCCCTTTATGTATCGGAGGATTCTTTTAGGCTCAGAGAGGTGGGTTTCATTGGTCATGGCCGATAGCGAGAGCAAAGATATACGGCAAAGACAATATCAGTCGCTAGGCTGTTAGATACATGAGAGACCCAATAATACTACGGTATTTTGTAGGGTCCACCAATTTCCCATGTAAATCATCGTCTAGCTTCTTGGTATGAGCCATTGGTGTGGCATAGGTGTCACAGTTTTGCATTCCAAATTTGTTTAACAACTCAAAGGCATATTTGGGTGACTCAAGAAAATACCACGGGGTGATTGATGAACTTGCAGTCCCAGAAAGAACGTGAGTTCACCCATCATGGACATTTCAAAATTTTTCTTCATTAGTTTTGCAAAAGCGATTGAAAACTTTTTATGTGTAGACCCAAAATGATGTCATCCACGTAAATTTGAACAATTAAGATATGTGCCCCGTGATGTATTATAAAAGAGTTGGGTCAACCGAACCTTTGGTGAAATTATTAGCAATGAGGAAAGATGATAGCTTATCGTACCATGCCGAGGAGCTTGTTTGAGACCATCTGAGCTTTGTTCGGTTTGTAGACGTGATTCGAACTCGGGATCAACGAATCCATCACGGTTGGTGACATAAACCGTTTCTTTAAGTTGTCCATTGAGAAAGCGCAGTTTTGACATCCATCGATAGACCGTCATATTCATATGAGCATGACGCGAGAAATATCCGAACGACCTCAAGACGAGCGCACCGGAGCAAAAGATTCTTCAAAGTCTATTCCCTCTTCTTGACGATAACCCTTAGCCACTAGGCGTGACTTGTTTCGGATAACATTTCCTTCAACATCCAATTTGTTTTTCCAAATCCATTTGAGACCAATGGCGTAGACTCCTGTTGGTCTTTCAACCGTTCCCATACTTCAAGGACGTTTGAATTGGTTGAGTTCTTCTTGCATGGATTCAATCGGTTGTCTTTGTCATTGCGTCTTTGATGTTTTAGGTTGATTGGCAGACGGTGAGTGCATAAATGCAATGTTCACCATCTGTGTGAAGACGTTGTCTCGTAACGCTGGTTGATTCGGGTTGCCAATAATATTTTCCAGAGGATGGTCTTTTGTCCATCTATGTGTGGAGGTTGATGTTGGTATACATTGTGCAGATTTTGAGGATTCAAATGGCTTGTTGAAGATTCTCGACATCCAGTGCGGCAGTCTCATTAGCAAGCGGGTTAAAGAAGCATTTGGATCAAAATCTGCAGGTGGGGGTACTTCATTCAGAACATCATCAGCGATTCATCATTGTTGGAAGCGGTTTGTTCAACTGTTGTGTTGGAGTCAATTGGTGGTGCTTCTTCAATAGTAGTTGTTGTAGCGGTGTATCGGGTATAGAGTATTATCGGGTTGAGCGGTAAAGCGGCGGATACACACAGCACGTTCATCAATATCGTCACAGAACAGAGGAGCAAATAACCTTTACATTTGTTGACGAGTGAGTGGGGGCTTTGTTGGTGATGATGGGGTTTGGGGAAGTTTAAGCGGTTGTGACCGGGTTCTAAGCTGTTATACTCCGAAGCCATTTCCGTAAGTTCATCAAAATGAGCATGAATCGTTTCCATAACCTCCATTGTTCGACGATTCCGATTCGAAACCTTTTGAATTATCACAATATCCTATAAAGACTCCAATGTCAGCTTTGGCTTTGAGCTTTCCAAAGTCATCACGATCATTATTAGGATAGCAAAGAGATCCAAATACATGAAAGTGTTTGAGATTCGGTTTTCTGTTGTGGACAAGCTCAAAAGGTGTTTTGTTGTGGCGTTTTGTAATCATAGAACGATTTTGAGTATAGCATGCAGATACAGCTTCGCCCATAAGTAATCTGGAAGTTTAGCATTGATTAACATTGTTCTTGCGGCTTCCACTAACGTTCGGTTTCGTCTTTCGACAACTCCGTTTTGTTACGTGTATGCGTGCAATAGATGTCGATTGAATTCCCACTTTCTCATAAAATTCACGAAGAGTTTGATTAACAAATTCATTGCCTCTATCTGCATTCGATTAGTCGAACGGTGTTTCGTAGCTGAACTTGTATTTTTCGTGAAAGGTGATGATCATCGTGGAGCTTGATCTTTGCTTGAAGAAAGTAGACCCAAGTCCAGCGTGAATAGTCATCAACAATTACTAAGATGTAGCGTTTGCCATTGATCGTTTGCACGCGCATCGGGCCACACAAATCCATGTGTAGAAGATGAAGCACATCTTTGAGAGCGTGTTCCACCTTTGAAGGAAAATGAGCACGAGTGCTTTTGCCTTGTTCACAAGATGAGCAAAGGTGATCTTTAGAATACCGAAATCGTGGGAGTCCTTCAACTAGTTTGTGTCGAGCAAGGTTGGTGATGGTTTGAAAGTTTAGATGTGAGAGACGACGGTGCCATAGCCGGGATTTTGTTGATGTTGCCTTTGAAAGTAAGCAGATGGGAGAAGAAGCAACCATGTCTTGCATAGAGATAGTGTAAAGACTTGAATTACGCGAGCCGGACATAAGGTCGTTTCCTTGTAGATCACGAATGAAACAAGTTTTCTCCCGAAAAGCAGCTTCCAAATCTCCATCACAAGCTGACCCTCAAAAGCAGATTGTGACCGAGGCCTTCCACATAATAAACCCTGCTAATTTCGATGTTCCCATTGATATAGTTTCCGTAGCCCATGATAGATGCGAAGTGATCATTCCCGAAGTGCCAATGAACTTTGCAATAAAGTTTGATAACAGTTTAAGGTTGCATGTCATGTGTCGGGAACATCCGCTATCAATAATCCAGAGAATGATCGTATCACCGCATTACACAGGCGACACAGATGGAATAGAAGTAGATGTGGAACCCGAAATGTTAGAGGGTTCCATAGCAGTTTTTAGTAGATATACACACATCAATAGCTTTAGGTATCCACTTAAATCCTAGTGTGTTATATATCCATTTATGCCATCTCCAACTAGTATTTGCTTTAGTCTTAGTGAATGCACTAGGTGGTACTACATTCCTAGGAGGTGAAACTGGAGCTACAGGGACAGCAAAGCGTTTCTTAGAATCTGAAGAGGGCGGTCTACCAAGCACAGACTTAGAAAGATTAGTGGGCCTAGAGGTATTCCGGTTCTTAGGATTCCTTAAGCGAGAGATGATAGCTTTAGCAACACATTTATCATGACAATCAGAATTCATACTTTTACGACAAATAACACAAGGTGCATCGGACTGAATATCAAAAGTACTTAACGGTTTAGCATTCGTTACATCACTATTTCTATTACATTTGCGACGCCAATATCTATAGTGGAAGCAACGTGAGTCTTATTCATAGTCCTAGGGTGTTCTTCTACTTTAGCATTCCTTATTGATCTTTTCTTAGGTCGCAACTTCCAATTATTCGATGTAGTGCTCTAGGTCGTGAAGTGGGGACGTTTGGAAAAGACGCAATTATTCCTGTTTCAGTAGAAGGAGGCACGTTAGCAACTTGTGATTTGGAAGTAGGGATTCTAGGTTCATGATTACTAAGTGTTCTTGGTGCTATTCTCTTAATCACGGTGGCGGAAGTTGTTCATACTTTCCTAACATTTCTCTTAACTTGAAGATAGTGTGAAACAGATCTTGATTTTCGGGCGAATATTTCGGCAAAATGCATAACTTCTTTAGTTTGTGCAAGATAATGATCAAGTTCATTTGATGCTTCATCACGAGTCTTTTTGAGTAAATCAAATATGACACCATATTCCTTTTTAACTTTACAAGTTCTTGTTCATATTTTGAGATTTGACACTTAAAAGACACGTTTTGATCATCAAGTTGCTCAATTTTAGGATCAGAAGATTTTCCACGCAACTGGGAGATTTTGTGTTGAAAAGCAAGTTGTTGAGCGTGAATATCTTTTTGACACCAATTAAGCCGACGTATTGCATTTGAAAGTTCGTTTGACAATCGTTTGTTTTCAACTTTTAAGGACTCGATCTGAAGCACATTATCTGTGTTCTTAACATTTACCACGAAACAACGATATCGGCAGAGGTATAATCAAATGCATATGACAAAGAATTCAATAACACAGCATTGTGGACATCAGCACAGATCTTCTTTCATTGTATCATTCCATCGGTCATCTTAACACCCTCTACTGGTCATTGCTTAACGGTTTCGTCTTGATTTTAGTAAAATCCCGCGAAAGATTCTATTTCTCGGTTTAAATCATAGACGTGTAAAATCCCGTGCATCCTTCTACATCATGTCTTACTCTCTTGACCCGTGATTTGAAGTGCTTAAACTGTATGATGTTGTGGACAACAATGATAATGTAGGCTACATTGAACGATTAAAGATGATTGAATTAAGCAATGAGGATGTGAGATCTCCGTGTTCAGAATCTAATGAGAGAGAATGCACCATCCAAGCTACAAAATGCCATGCAAATGAAATGACATTGAGCCCTATCGGCTACTTCATCTGCACCTCATTCAATTTGTTATCCATAGGCTGGGGATCGTACATTCCGCCAGGGACTTACCTACATTGACAAGAAGTTTCTTTGTTGAACTTAGAACATTTAAAGCTGCAACTTACCTATGAAGAGGTTCAAAAGGATGGTTCTAGTGCAGCTCTTCAAGTAATCTACAAACAATTTCAGCCATTCATTAGTGGGGAATATTCAAGCAGATTACGATCAACACTTGACTGGAATTTCCTTCAAAAACATCTGGAATGGAAATTCAGGAATTCATTGAGACATTTATCCAACTCATGGATAATGTGAAAAAGTACATTGAAGAATCTGCTCAAAAGAATGAAGACGTGAATGAGTGTCAAGTGCAGTTGAAAGATTGTTGTGATAAGTTGGGTAATGTATATGTTGAAGAATCGGGTGTTGCTGAATGCAGAATGTCAGTGACAACAAAAATGATGAGTCGGATAATGGAAAAATGGAATCTTCGTGCTCAAATTCACAAGAGAGAGAGGTGCACCAGACACAACTTGTGCAAGTTAATGCAAAGGAACGCTCCATGGAAGCTTCGGATGCACCCAAGAGAGAGATGCACCCGTCACGGCTGTGCATGTCAATGCTCGGGTAAGTTGCATGGATGTTTCTGCTGTACCTAGTTGTGCATCTTCTACTCAAAATGATGATTATGAACTGCATGAGTACGTTGCATTTGTGACTGATGATTCCCTTACCACTGAGCTTAACATATATAAGGATCAGGTTGCTATTTATGAACAGCGTGCTAAGTTTAAGTTGACCACCCGTGGCGAGGAAATGGATGTCCAAATACGTACAACTATTAGAAAAAGTAGGTTTAGAGAAGAAGTATTAAAACAAGAGTTAAACTCCTTACAAGAAAAGCTTTCTAAAACTGCTAAGCAAAAACACGAACTTCAAGAAAATGTTAAAATGCTTAAGCAAGAATTCAAGGCTAAGGAATCAAAACTTTTGAATGATTTTTCCAATCTAAAAACTTTGAAAAACAAGCTTGAAAATAAGTTGTGCGTACAAGGGAATACCATTCAGACTGCTCACATGATCACTAAGCATAGAGTCTTAAGCGATAAGCATAGCATTCCCCTTGTTGAGGAACCTAATCCAGAGGTAATTAAAAAGGCTAGAAATGCTCATAAGGTATGATGGTAATGAGATCCTTAAGCCTAGACAGAAACCTAGTTGTGAGTGCTGAGGAAGATAAGAAATCAGATGAAGTCACTAGGGAGAAAATGAATAAGAAGCTAGAAGATCCCGAGTGTAAAAAGAACAAGATAACGATAAAACCCCATGATTACACTAAGGAAAATTGGATATCCTTAAACATGTTTAAGCCTCGGACTCTATTGACCCCTGAACAAGTGTTCTGGAAAAAGGATATGGACTTGCAAAAGTCGAAAATCTTGTTGAAATGAATCCCCCTTGTAGGAAATTCCTAAAGCGTGTGTATCCTCCAAATACACCAATGCATTTAGTTCCTAGAACTATTGCCACTAAGAGCAAGACCTTAATCAGTCAATATGTTATTCTTCAACTATTTACCGATTTTGAGAAAACTTGTAAGAAAAGGATCACACCCACTGGGATAACTGAAGGGAAAGGGGTTTTGAGCAAATGAAAGAATGTTATTTAACTGAGGTCATGCCTTTCTTTAAACAACTAAAAGATCATTTTGAGAGTCTTATAAAGGGGATAAAATCAGATATTAAAGAAATGGAAAAGGAATTTGATGCAATGGTAGTTGAAGTTAGTGATTATGGGCGTGCACTAAAATATAATGAGATTGAGAGGAAGAACTTGCATACCTTAAATGAGACTCTTATTTCTGAATGTGTTGCTCAAGATATCTTTTTCACTGCTTCAAATTGCTCTATTAATGCTTCCAAATTTCATGAACTATCTGTGGCCCTGAAAGTCTCCCATGATCGTGTCATTGAGCTTGAAAAAACTAATTCTAAACTAAGCGAGAAAATTGAACTGGATGATCACGACAATTTGGTTAAACATTTTTCTAAACTAGAAGTTGAGCATTTTAATTTACAACTCAAATATCAACATCTCAAAGAAAATGTCAAAACTTCAAATATCAAGACATCTTGAGATGCTCGAGTTTGATGCGGTTTTCAAATTAACAAACGTGATGAACAGATTCAAGCTCAGTGCAACACGATGAGAAAGTTGAAAGCCCAAATCTCTCAATTAAAGGGTCAAACGAACAATATGACAGGCTCCCAAATGCCTTCTCCTTTAGATTCTTCGAATTCTCAAACGTTTCATCTTCAAAACCTAGTAAATGCTTTACAAAAGGAAAACAAAAGTTTTCTAGAAGAAAATGAAAAGGTTAAACGACATTTTAAAGAGTTATATGATTCAATAAACGTCACCCGTGACCAAAACAACGAAAAAATAACGTCTTTACAAAAGGAAATTGAGAATCTGAGAAGTAAGGGAAATGGGAAACTGCCACTTGTTTTCAATAAGAATGTTGTCTCAAAATCACCCTTAGATTGCAAATACACTGTGACAGTTAAATATATTCCTCCTCATCTTAGGAATAATGAACATGCTTTTCATGACTACTGTGCTCACCTTAAGGATAGTCTAGAATGTCTCCGTGAGATTGTCGAAGAGGATTTCATTAACAAACCTCTTGATAGTGAAATTAGGTTTGCTTGCCTCCAGGCCAAACGATCTCAAGAGCTGCTTGAATGTGTAATTGCAACATGTCCAAAACCCTTAGGTGAAAAAGGCAAGGCTGTGAAGCCTTGTTCTATGCCTAGTGCCAAACAGGAAATCCGTTCTATGCCTAAAGCCAAGCATGTGACCCTTGATATGCCTTGTTCCATATCTAAATTCAAGCAAGCAACCTGTGATGTGCCTCCTAGAATTTCAGATCCCAGCACTTCTAGACGAGGAATGCAGAAAGTAGTGAAGCCATGTAATGTTCCCATCGTTACTTCTACAGATGTTAAGATTGACACTAAAGTTAGCGGGTCAAAACCTAGAAGCTATGCAAAGAAGGATAGGATTACGCAAACTAAAAGTGTTCATGATAAGGAAGTGAAAGAACACCATAGGGACAAGAAGTTTGATTTGAACAAAAGAATCGTGTTAGTTCTAGTATTAGCTCCAAGCTTACTAAAATTAATTCGAGGCCTTATCTTTGTCTGCAAAACATGCAAAAAAAAATGTTTAATTTCTGGTAATCATGATAAATGTGATGTGTTATTTCCGAGGTCTAAGATTCATAACCCAGTTAAGAAAGTTTGGAGAGCGAAACAGATTAAGCAATCCCGGAAACCTACAGGGAAGGTTTTTACCAATGTAGGATTTCAGTGGAAGCCAACAAGTCGAATATTCACGAATGGCAAACCTTGCCCCTTAACTAGATCCACTATGCCTAGAGTAGTGCCTGTTAAGGTTTGGAAGCCAACTGGTAGAACAATCCCATTAAGCACAAAATGTCCCTCGACTAAGTGTGATGCTTCTACTAGTTTAGCTCCTAGTGACAATGACATTGCACCTAGGGTTTCTGCTGATTCAAATATTGTTTGTGCTAACCAAAAGGACCCCATGAGCACGTGGGGATCCAATGTTTCCAATTCTATGTCTTCGTTTGTTATCCAAAGCAGGTCGTACAAGTCGTCCCTTGGTATTTGGATTCGGTCGGCTCTAAACATATAACTGGTCTCTAAACAATGACGCTCTGCTCACATCGGCCAGCCTCGTTCTTCATCATTATGGCGTCTGTCACATCGGTTGCCTCGTACTTCATCATTATGGTGTCTGCAGATAACACTTCAGGCCCTGTTCTTCAAAGAAAAGAAAAGTGTACGCTCTTCGTGGCTTTATCTTTAGCTAAAGAGAAATTCTCTCATGAATGGCCATACTCATCTACATTCTTCATCAACAAGCTTCATGTTTTTCCACGCTCATTCAATCATCAAGTGGATCTATGTTCATTGGTGTATACTCTTATTCACTTGCTAAATCAAAATGGCAACTTCGGATGCAATTTTTGAGGGGGAGAAAAGTGAATATACTACATGATGATGGATGTTTGAATAATGGTTATACGACTTTATTTTTGATGATGATGAGTGTATATTCTTTTTGATTATGAGTGAATTTACTAAGGATAACTGGATTCATTGTTTTGATTTTTGATGACTCTCCTCCAACGCCTAATGCTTCACTTACTAAGGATAAATGGGAATCAATGTTTGGGATTCATTGTTTTTCAAAGATATGTTTGATGAGTACCTTCAACCTTCGACTAATGTTGATCATCCAAGCTTCGAAGCTCATGCTCCGGTTTCTATTGACTCAACTGGTTCATCATCAAAGAAGTACAACTCAGACTACTCAAAAGCCCTATCTCCAGTTATTCCTCAAGGCGTTGATAATGATTATCATAATATTGCAGTTGCACTCATGAATAATGATCCGCTCTTTGGTATTCCTTTGCCAAATCTTCACGGATTATTGTTCATGAATAATGATCCACTCTTTGGTATTCCTTTGCCAAATCTTCATGGATTATTGTTCCTCACATCGTGCATGCTATAAATCAACCACATGAACTTCAAGGAAAATGTCTACCTCATCCGCTCGAAGATATTGGTGTATCCTCCGGATCAGTCTCTACATGAATACTTTTAGGAAGAATACATTGATGTTGAGGCATCATTTGTTCCGGTTCATTCAGTGGGTGAATGTACATCCGGTTGTATGTTTATTCACATGTTGGGCATTTGACACAAGTTGATTACTTTGAAGTTACTCTTTTATCACTTATTTGAGGTTGAAGTTGACGTTCACAAAGGCGTGATCTTATTTGATAACTTGCTCGAGCTTAAGAATTAGAGTTGAAGTCTTGGGTTATCTAGTTACCAGCAGTCGAGGTGGATGGTTGAAGACTTGGTTAACTATCACTATTAGGAGTTACGTTGTTTTACTCGTCACAGCGTATATTACGTTGTGGATAATCGCAAGAGGTGTTAATGTCTCATACTTTAATTAAGTATTGAGTACTTAAGAGATTTGCTTGGTGCATAAATTCTCGACACCGTTCTTCCATCTTTAAGTGCAAGCTTAAGACACAAATGCGGGGAATTTGACTTCAGTTTCAAGTTTGGTATATTGGGTTTTTCTTAAACAGTGGTCACTTCAAATTGTCTACATATGGGTTGATAAAGATAGTCCGAGAGAGTTTATGTAGCAGTTGATTCTCACAGGATTCATTTGGGCTATTTGAGTTCTTCTCACAAGATTTCAAGTTTATGGATATATTATGTTACTTCAGTGTTCATTTGGAAGAAATGTGAGAAGAATATTTGGAACGATGAGATGATACCGCCTTCTATCGACATCTTATATACGGTTTATGATAAAGTGCCTTCGGTTATATGCACAACATGTTCACTTGATCGAGCTAATTCAGTTATTTCAGAGTTGACATCCACAGAGATGATTAGTGACTCAACATGTTACATGGATGTCATCGTCTCTACTCTTGTTGGTACATGTGTACATTGTGTCGATTGGTTATATGTTATATACCTGGAATGCACTTGGTAAAATGAAGATGTTGATATATTGTTCCCCTAAATAGACAACTGGTCAATCTCGAAGAGTAAGGTGTACATCGGGGATGCACAGAAGGTTCATGTGATCGGTCGTAATCAGTTAATCCGGATTTGATAACCACTAGGACGATCAATGTTTCAACTTGTTACTTCGGTGTTCTCGTGTTCTTCAGGGTGCTGAGCTTCAATCAATGAGACCGCTTTGTATTCAACTATACTTCTTAAGGAAATGGTCTTTATTCGATGTTTGTCGGTTTGGGGGGAAGCTACCAAAGATTCAAATTGAGAAGGCTCATGTTCAGACGATTTTCTTAGAAGCCTCGAATGCTTTGGTGGCGAAAGTTTAAGAGATGTTGCTTCCTTTCTTCTACAAGCGTCTTTGAACGATATCTTTATCTCGGTACTCATTTCATCATTCTCTTAAACTAATTTATCTCATGTAAATATTTATTCGAAAAACAAAATACAAAATTATAAAACCCTATAAAACCAAATAGAAAAATATAAAACTTTCAAAAATCCATAAAAATCTGAAAATATCGAAAAATCTTCAAAAAATATTGTCTATTTGTCATGTTTTTCTCGGTTCGATAATATCTACGGTCTTTTTGTTGTCATTCAAAGAATGACACGGGACTTTAGATGTTGTTCGAATTTAAAAAAAAAAAAAAAAAAAATCAAAAAATTAAAAAATATTTTTTGGGAGAAAGAGAAACAATGGTTTATTGTCATTTTCAGGCAATAACCCGGTTTTAAAAGAAAGAACAGAGCCATGTTTTACCATGTTTTCAAATTCCATGCTCCGATTCTATAAACATTTATCTGCTGAAAACTAAATGCTTTGAAAAATAACTCGGTCTCTATTTTTGATAATCATCCGGACTTATTTGTCAAAATCTCTATCTCTCAATCAACAACCTATGTCATTGATTGAGGGGAGAATGATTTCAATTAAATTAAAAAGTTATTTGGCATTAAATTGTTTTCAAAAGATATACATGCATGTTGTATCAATGGAGTTTAAAGTCTCAAAATCCGATCCTTATCGGTTAAAACGCTTTCATAATCAAGTCACAATTCTCCTTAAAAGCTTTCAAAATCAATTTAAATCTATAAGAGATCACAAATCTCAAATGATTTGATAATTGTGATCGGGGAGAATGTGTGATTTAAATTGGATTTAAACTGATAATTCGGTAAATGGTGTTATAAGAATGTACATGTTGCCTCCCCGCATGTGACAAACGATTTCAAATTTTCCATGCACATGTTGAGGGGAGCATCTATCTTAAACCTATAATTTGAAACGTGATCATTTATCTCAATGTGCAGGTTCCCTCTAGTATGTGCAAAACTCTTTTCAACCTCGAAGCACATATTGAGGGGGAGTGATGTTGATATCTTTTAGAAAATGGTAATCAAAGAAGTTAATTCTTTCTCTTGCCTCCGTGTGCAAAACATTTTCAAATACTTGATGCACATGTTGAGGGGGAGTTCTCGTTCTAAAATATCAAAAACAATTCAGGTACAAAATGCTTTGATAATATATCACAAGTATCCGAATTGATTTTCAAATGGTTTTCAATTGGTTCCAATGGCAGATGAACAATACCAAAAGACCGACCAACTTTACATTATGTATGGTGATATAAGGATGATAAGGTTAGGTATGTGTTCCCATGATCCGCCAGAACCGGAGGGATCTACCCGGGGACTATCCACTAGTTAGTGTAGAGTTCTTAGGTATGATGATAAAAGGAGAAAAATGAGATATGGGAAGAGTGCAGTCTGAGACTGAGCTAGATCTGGAATAAACCCAACAAGGTTCTAGCTATGAAGTCTCGGTAAGCACTGAAGGGGTTGAAGAATTAAAAGAATTGAATGAGAAAAGGGTGAAAACAAATAGCCCTCCATTTATTCAACCTTAGGGCAGAAACCGGGTTCAATTCATATGCTACTGATGGTAACATCGGTATTGAAGACAAGACGTCATGGACCCAGTGACGCACTGCACTTCAACTTCCCAAACCACTCAAGTTCCTCTTAAAAGGACTTGTTTCATTCTCACGGGGAACCGACATTATCTATCGACTTTCTCTTAGAGATTGTTGATATTGAAAGAGGAGACCCTCTCCCTAGTCTCCGATATAGGATCCAAATATGCACAAATTGAGTCTAGAGCCACGAGATCATCAATAAATCTCATTAGGACACTTTCAATGAAGACTCTCTGTTTCACACAATGTGGAAAGAGATTATATCTTGAGTCCTACGCATTATCCTTGTGGTATTGCCAGAACATCCGAGTGATATGCAAACATACTCACAATGAAGATGGAAAGCCTTCTGGAGCCAACATCTAACAAGCTCCTGGTAGGTGGCATGTGAGATCTATTATACAGATCAACCATGTGACAACTGAACAAAAACAATGGGGCGATTCAATCTTTTGAATCAATCCTGGTTCAGGTTATGGATTGACGGATACCTTTGAAAAACCGGTCTTTGTGCTTTAAAACTCTTTTCATTAGCATGTCGACCGTGTACTAATTTTTCAAATCAAAAGGTGCTTTATGATTGATAATTGATTTTCATTAAAACCTTCGTTATATTGCAAAAACAATTTCTATTGAGCAATACACGATTGTTTTTCAAATCTCTTTTCATCATTCAGTGGACGTAAATTATTTGGTTCACTCACTCCGTGTTGTCTTCTTTGAGACGTTCGGTTTGAGAACAGCTAGAGCAGCTGCGAAACCCTGTCAAGGAAATTCTTCGAATTATACCTGATCACAGGCAGTACTTGTCGATCAACGGGAACCGTGGGCGTGTACCTCAATTCATCGAAAGTGATCAAAGACACTTTCGTGCGCTTTATTGCTAACTGTCTTATCCAGGTACACCCGACGCGTTTGCATGATCGAATGAAGCGGTCAATCCATAGCCGCATGCTCACTTAACACATTCATCTCAAAAGAAATCATGATTAGTGCATCAATGACTCTGATATTTTCTCTCCATGCTTCTGCTGCTGCCAATATCATGATTCAACAAATGCTTCCGCTACACTGATGAGAAGATATCATGATCCAGAATGTGAGCATGTCGGTCCTAAAGTCACAACATCACATAATACCAACACCACAAAGGATGTCACAGAGATTTTTTTGATGGCTGATAATCTCAAATGATGGCTCAAAATTATTATCACGTGGATCAGGAAAAGACCTCCACTTGAAGTAACCAAACATGCAATGTGAAGAATCAATGACTACGAGCTTAGGAACAAAGGACTACATCAAGAATGCAAGAACAATTGTTAATGTCATATCTGTTTGTATTCAATGTAATTTTAGTGCATGATTGAGGTGACCTCCCTTAGGGGGAGATTGTTAGGAATTAGAAATTTCAGGTATTAAAGAGTCGGTCACCTCAAGTATATGTAATCGTTAGAAAGCTCGTAGTCGTAGTTATTTTAAGTTAAGTAGTATTTAGTTAAGTAACACCGTGGAGGACGGACGGGTCTTTACCCACTGTATGCCTGATCCACAGCCCGATGTGTGGCGTTTTATGTAAGACTATAAATACTCTCTACCTCCCAAGGTAGAGAGTTGGAGCTCATAATAATATCTTTCACTTTCTCTCACTAAGTTCCCTAAACCTCTAACTTTCTCTCTCTAGAATTCCATCTATATGCTACCTTGTGTTAATGTTATGATGTGTATGTGAAAAGTTATATCTTACAGTTTTTGATATTTTTAGAACGAGAACTCCCCCTCAACATGTGCATCAAGTATTTGAAAAATGTTTTGCACACGGAGGCAAGAGAAGGAATTAACTTCTTTGATTACCATTTTCTAAAAGATATCAACATCACTTCCCAAATCGAATTAAGTAGATAAAGCATTTTGGGGAAGGATGAGGTTTTCATGATTTTGCTTCCCCTCAATATGTGCTTCGAGGTTTGAAAAGAGTTTTACACATACTAGAGGGAACCAGCACATTGAGATAAATGATCACTTTTCAAATTATAGGTTTGAGATAGATGCTCCTCCTCAACATGTGCATTGAAAAATTTGAAATCGTTTGTCACATGCGGGGAGGGCATCATGTACATTCTTATAAAACCATTTACCGAATTATCAGTTTAAATCCAATTTAAATCACACATTCTCCCCCGATCACAATTATCAAATCATTTGAGATTTGTGATCTCTTATAGATTTAAATTGATTTTGAAAGCTTTTAAGGAGAATTGTGACTTGATTATGAAAGCGTTTTAACTGATAAGGATCGGATTTTAAGACTTTAAACTCCATTGATAGAACATGCATGTATATCTTTTGAAAACAATTTAATGCCAAATAACTTTTTAATTTAATTGAAATCATTCTCCCCCTCAATCAATGACATAGGTTGTTGATTGAGAGATAGAGATTTTGACAAATAAGTCCTGATGATTATCAAAAATAGAGACCGAGTTATTTTTCAAAGCATTTAGTTTTCAGCAGATAAATGTTTATAGAATCCGAGCATGGAATTTGAAAACATGGTAAAACATGGCTCTGTTCTTTCTTTTTAAAACAAGGTTATTGCCAAAATGACAATAAACCACTGTTTCTCTTTCTCCCAAAAATATTTTTTGATTTTTTGATTTTTTTTTTGATTTTTTTTTTTTTTTTTTTTTTAGAATTCGAACAACATCTAAAGTCTCGTGTCATTCTTTGAGTGACAGCACAAAGACCGTAGATATTTTCGAACCGAAAAACATGACAAAAAGACAATATTTTTAAAGATTTTTCGAATTTTTCAGATTTTTATGGATTTTGAAAGTTTTATATTTTTCTATTTGGTTTTATAGGGTTTTATAATTTTGTATTTTGTTTTTCGAATAAGTATTTACATGAAATAGATGAAGATAGACCTTTACTCCTCGTCTTCCTCCCGAAGACGTTTGAGAGTATCTGGTTGAAGGCTTTTCAAGCCAAGACGTGGAAGAATAAACTCAAAACGTTCTCTTGGAAGAGCTTTGTTGAAGATGTCCGCTAAGCGATATTCGAGACCTCACAAAATATAGTTCCACCACACCTTTTTCCACTTGTTCCCTGATGAAATGATGTCGAATGTCGATATGCTTTGCTCTTGAGTGTTGAACGTTGTTGCATGAGAGAGCAATATCACTTTTATTATCACAAGATGCAGAGGGATTTTGTTGAATTCAAAGCCATAGTCAGATAATTGAGATCTCATCCATAAGATTTGAGCACAACAAGATGACATGGCTATGTATTCAGCCTCTGCAGAGGAAATAGAAGTACTCATTTGCTTCTTTGAAGACCAACTCACAAGCTTATCACCCAAAACGAGCACCTCCGGATGTACTTCGACGTATATCTTGACAACTCTGCATGATCAGCATCTGCATAGGCCGTTAGTGACATACCGGTGTCCTTCGGGTACCATAGTCCCATATTGATGGTTCCTTGGAGATACCGAAAGACCCGTTTAACTGCTTCAAGGTGCTTTTTAGTAGGCTTAGCCTGGTATCTAGCACACATGCAAACAGCGAACAAGATGTCTGGTCTACTAGCTGTGAGGTACATCAGGGATCCAATCATACTACGATATTTCGTTTGGTCAATCATGATCCCTGAGTGGTCCTCATCTAGTTTGGTTTGATCAATCATGGGAGTGTCAACAAGGTCACTTGAATCAAATCCAAATTTCTTTAAAATCTCTGTTGCATATTTAGATTGATTTATGAAAATGCCTCGGGACTTTGTGAAATTTGTAATCCCAAGAAAAACGACATTTGTCCCATCATTGACATTTGAAACTTAGAACTCATTTCATTAGAAAAACGATCACATTCCATTAGGTCAGTCGAAGCAAAAATAATATCATCAACATAAATTTGAACATGAGTTAAATGTTTTCTGACTTCCGGTGAACAATGTAGGATCAATTGCTCCTTTACTGAATCCGGATGATAGAAGAAACTTTGACAGTGTATCAAACCATGCCCTTGGAGCTTGCTTTAAACCGTAAAGAGCCTTCTTCAGACAATAAACGTGAGTAGGATGCTCTTGATTCACAAATCCTTCAGGTTGGCTGACGTAGACGACTTCTTTAAGATCTCCGTTCAGAAATGCCGTCTTCACATCCATCGATAAACTACCATGTTCTTACTAGCAGCGTTAGCAGAAAGATCTGATTGCCTCGATTCGAGCAACAGGAGCAAAAGATTCTTCAAAGTCTATAACCTCCTCTTGACGATATCCTTTAGCAACTAAACGAGCCTTGTTCTTCAACACATCACCATGCTCATCAAGTTTCACTTTGAAGATCCACTTTAGAGCAATGATCATAGCACAATCTGGAGCAGGTACTAATTCTCATACATCAAGTCGATCAAACTCATGAATTTCTTCTTGCATGGCATTGAACCAACTGTCTTCATCCATGGCGGTTTTAACATCTTTTGGTTCGATCTTAGAGAGTACGGAGTTGAAAAAGCACCATAAGGCATCTGTTGCAAGTTGTTTCCGTGTGGATACTGGACGAGAGGGATTTCCAATGATGTTGTCCAACGGATGATCGTGAGTCCATTTTCTGAGGTGTTCATGTGGTAGTTGTTGAGGGAGTAAATAGCAGTCGATGTCTCTGAAGAGATGGTTAGAAGATTCGGAGCAAATATGTTTTCAAATGGAGCATCTTCAAGAGTAGCAAAGGGATTAACTTCATCATTGATGCCCGAAACATTTCCATGATGTACATTTGAAGAATGATGATTTGTTGATGAGATCGAAGGATCGCAGCGGTGCTTCTTGACTTAATGATATTGAGGCTGAGGGATTGACTTCATTCACAGGGAATATGAGCACTGTTGTAGGAATCGACACCTCATTAGTACTTGGATCATAAAGTTCATCAAACATAGGATCAAACAATTTCTTTAAATCATCTTAAGATGGAGGTACATATGGAGTTTCTTGAGAAAGTTTGGAACAAGGGATGAACCAATGGGACTGTTTTGAAGTGCGGGTTCGGAATGGATTGTCCAGGAGCCATAGGACCACTATGATAGAAACTCTCTCTGACTATCTTTATCAACCCATATGTAGACAATTTGAACCGAACAAATGATTTCGACATTAATGCATTCTTCCTAAAGGTATACATGTAGAGACGTCACGAAGATTCACCACAAATGTCTTCGAGCTTAATGAGGTAGTCATTTTCCTTAATGTTCATGTGGTTGATTATAGCGTAATAGCACAATGAGAGGAACAATAATCCGTAAAGATTTGGCAAAGGAATACCAAAGAGCGAATCATTATCCATGAACAACAATTCGTGAAGATTTGGCACAGGAATACCAAAGAGCGGATCATTATTCAATAGTGCAACTTACAATATCATGATAGTCATTATAAACGCCTTGTGAAATAACTGGAGATAAGGTTTCTTGAGAATTCCAAGAAGTACTTTTTAGATGGTGAACCAGTTGAGTCAATAGAAACCAGAGCATGAGCTTCAGAAACTGGATGATCAACATTTGTCGGAGGTTGAAAGTACTCATCAAACATATCTTTGAAAAACAATGAATCCCAAACATTGATTCCCCATTATCCTTAGTAAGTGAAGCATTAGGCGTTGGAGGAGAGTCATCAAAAATCAAAACAATTAATCCATTATCCTTAGTATATTCACTCTTTATCAAAAAGAATATACACTCATCATCATCAAAAATTAAGTTGTATAACCATTATTCAAACATCCATCATCATGTAGTATATTCACTCTTCTCCCCTCAAAAATTGCATCCGAAGTTGCCATTTTTGATTTAAACAAGTGAATAAGAGTATACACCAATGAACGTAGATCCACTTGATGACTGAATGAGCGTGGAAAAACATGAAGCTTGTTGATGAAGAATGTAGATGAGTATGGCCATACATGAGAGAATTTCTTTAGTCGAAGATAAAACGTGAAGAAAAGTACACTTTTCTGTTTCTTTGAAGAAGCGGGGCCTGGAAGTGTTATCTGACACCATAATGATGAAGAACGAGGCCGAACGATGATCGCGGGCGTCATAATGATGAAAGAACGAGGCTGAACTGATGTGAGCAGACGTCATTGTTTAGAGCCCATCATATGTTTAGAGCCCGAATCCAAATACCAAGGGACGATTTATACGACCTGCTGGACAACTTGACGAAGACAGAGAATTGGAAACATTGGATCCCACGTGCAGCCATGGGGTCCTTTTGGTTAGCACAAACAATCTTTGAATCACAGAAACCCTAGGTGCAATGTCATTGTCACTAGGAGCTAAACTAGTAGAAGCATCAGACTTAGTCGAGGGACATTTTGTGCTTAATGGGATTGTTCTACCAGTTGGATTCCAAACCTTAACAGGCACTACTCTAGGCATAGTGGATCTAGTTAAGGGGCAAGGTTTGCCATTCGTGAATATTCGAACTGTTGGCTTCCACTGAAATCCTACATTGGTAAAAACCTTCCCTGTAGGTTTCCATGATTGCTTAATCTGTTTCGCTCTCCAAACTTTCTTAACTGGGTTATGAATCTTAGACCTCATAAATAACACATCACATTTATCATGATTACCAGAAATTAAAAAATTTTTGCATGTTTTGGCAAGACATAAGGCCTCAATTAATTTTAGTAAGCTTAGAGCTAATACTAGAACTAACACGATTCTTTTGTTCAAATCAAACTTCTTGTCCCTATGGTGTTCTTTCACTTCCTTATCATGAACACTTTTAGTTTGCGTAATCCTATCCTTCTTTGCATAGCTTCTAGTTTTAGACCCGCTAACTTTAGTGTCAATCTTAACATCTGTAGAAGTAACGATGGGAACATTACATGCTTCACTACTTTCTGCATTCACGGTCTAGAAGTGCTGGATCTCAAATTCTAGGAGGCACATCACAAGTTTCTTGCTTGAATTTAGATATGGAACAAGGCATATCAAGGGTCACATGCTTGGCTTTAGGCATAGAACGGATTTCTTGTTTGGCACTAGGCATAGAACAAGGCTTCACAGCTTTGCCTTTTCACCTAAGGGTTTTGGACATGTTGCAATTACACATTCAAGCAGCTCTTGAGATCGTTTGGCCCGGAGGCAAGCAAACCTAATTTCACTATCAAGAGGTTTGTTAATGAAATCCTCTTCGACAATCTCACTGAGACATTCTAGACTATCCTTAAGGTGAGCACAGGAGTCATGAAAAGCATGTTCATTATTCCTAAGATGAGGAGGAATATATTTAACTGTCAAAGTGTATTTGCAATCTAAGGGTGATTTTGAGACAACATTCTTATTGAAAACAAGTGGCAGTTTCCCATTTCCCTGACTTCTCAGATTCTCAATTTCCTTTTGTAAAGACGTTATTTTTCGTTGTTTTGGTCACGGGTGACGTTTATTGAATCATATAACTCTTTAAAATGTCGTTTAACCTTTTCATTTTCTTCTAGAAAACTTTCGTTTTCCTTTTGTAAAGCATTTACTAGGTTTTGAAGATGAAAAGTTTGAGAATTTCGAGAATCTAAAGGAGGAGGCATTTGGGAGCCTGTCATATTGTTCGTTTGACCCTTTAATTGAGAGATTTGGGCTTTCAACTTTTTGATCGTGTTGCAATGAGCTTGAATCTGTTCATCACGTTTGTTAATTTAAAAAACTGCATCAAACTCGGAGCATCAAGATGTCTTGATATTTGAAGTTTTGACATTTTCTTTGAGATGTTGATATTTGAGTTGTAAATTAAAATGCTCAACTTCTAGTTTAGAAAAATGTTTAACCAAATTGTCGTGATCATCCAGTTCAATTTTCTCGCTTAGTTTAGAATTAGTTTTTTCAAGCTCAATGACACGATCATGGGAGACTTTCGCAGGACAGATAGTTCATGAAATTTGGAAGCATTAATAGAGCAATTTGAAGCAGTGAAAAAGATATCTTGAGCAACACATTCAATAATAAGAGTCTCATTTAAGGTATGCAAGTTCTTCCTCTCAATCTCATTATATTTTAGTGCACGCCCATAATCACTAACTTCAACTACCATTGCATCAAATTCCTTTTCCATTTCTTTAATATCCGATTTTGTCCCCTCTTTAAGACTCTCAAAATGATCTTTTAGTTGTTTAAAGAAAGGCATGACCTCAGTTAAATAACATTCTTTCATTTGTTCAAAACCCCTTTCCCTTCATTATCCCACAAGTGGGTGTGATCCTTTTCTTACAAGTTTTCTCAAAATCGGTAAATAGTTGAAGAATAACATATGGACTGATTAAGGTCTTGCTCTTAGTGGCAATAGTTCTAGGAACTAAATGCATTGGTGTATTTGGAGGATACACAATCGCTTTAGGGAATTTCCTACAAGGGGGATTCATTTCAACAAGATTTTCAGCTTTTGCAAGTCCATATCCTTTTTCCAGAACACTTGTTCAGGGGTCAATAGAGTCCGAGGCTTAAACATGTTTAAGGATATCCAATTTTCCTTAGTGTAATCATGGGGTTTTATCGTTATCTTGTTCTTTTTACACTCGGGATCTTCTAGCTTCTTATTCATTTTCTCCCTAGTGACTTCATCTGATTTCTTATCTTCCTCAGGGCACTCAGCGCAACTAGGTTTCTGTCTAGGCTTAAGGATCTCATTACCATCATACAGGACCTTATGAGCATTTCTAGCCTTTTTAATTACCTCTGGATTAGGTTCCTCAACAAGGGGAATGCTATGCTTATCGCTTAAGACTCTTTGCTTAGTGATCATGTAATAAAGCCTGAATGGTATTCCTTGTGCGTACAACTTATTTTCAAGCTTGTTTTTCAAAGTTTTTAGATTGGAAAAATCATTCAAAAGTTTTGATTCCTTAGCTTGAATTCTTGCTTAAGCATTTTAACATTTTCTTGAAGTTCGTGTTTTTGCTTAGCGGTTTTAGAAAGCTTTTCTTGTAAGGAGTTTAACTCTTGTTTTAATACTTCTTCTCTAAACCTACTTTTTCTAATAGTTGTGCGTATTTGGACATCCATTTCCTGCTCACGGGTGGTCAACTCAAACTTAGCACGTTGTTCATAAATAGCAACCGATCCTTATATATGTTATGCTCAGGTGGTAAGGGAATCATCGTGCACAAATCATGCACGTACTCATGCAGTTCATAATCATCATTTTGAGTAGAAGATGCATAACTAGGTACAGCAGAAACATCCATGCAACTTACCTGAGCATTGACATACAGTGTGGCGGGTGCATCTCTATCTTGGGTGCATCCGAAGCTTCCATGGAGCGTTCCTTTGCATTACCTTGCACAGGTTGTGTCGGTGCACTCTCTCTTGTGAATTTGAGCACGAAGATTCCATTTTTCCATTATCCGACTCGTTATTTTTTGTTGTCACGACATTTCGCATTCAAGAACACCCATTCTTCAACATATACATTACCCAACTTATCACAACAATCTTTCAACTGCACGACACTCATTCCGTCTTCATTCTTTTGAGCAGATTCTTCAATGTACTTTTTCACATTATCCATGAGTTGGATAAATGTCTCAATGAATTCATGAATTTCCATTCCAAAGATGTTTTTTGAAGGAAATTCCGGTCAAGTGTTGATCGTAATCTCTGAATATTCCCCACGATGAATGGTCGAAATTGTTTGTAGATTACTTGAAGAGCTGCAATGGAACCATCCTTTTGAACCTCTTTATTGGTAAGTTGCAGCTTTAAGTGTTCTAAGTTCAACAAGCTTTTGTCAATGTAGGTAAGTCCTGTCGGAAAAGAGCACTACATGTTCGATCCCCAGCTATGGATAACAATTTGAATGAGGTGCAGATGAAGTAGTGATAGGGCTCAATCTGCATTTCATTTGCATGGCATTTGTAGCTTGGTGGTGCGACTTTCTCTCATTAGATTCTGAACACGGATATCTCACATCCTCATTGCTTAATTCAATCATCTTTAATCGTTCAGTGTAGCCTACATTATCATTGTTGTCCACAACATCATACAATTTAAGCACTTCTGAAATCACCGGGTCAGTAGAGTAAGACATGATGTGGAAGGATGCACGAGATTTTACACGTCTATGATTTAAACCGAGAAATAGAATCTTTCGCGGGATTTTATTAAAATCAAGACGAAACCTAAGCAATGACATAGTAGAGGGTGTTAAGATGACCGATGGAATGATACAATGAAAGACGATTGTGTGATAGGACTTTAGATTGTTTGTGGGATAAGCAGAGATGTTGTTTGGTTGTGATTCGATTGGTTTATGCGTTTTCCTAAGAAATTTAGGTCTAAAAACTTAAAAACCTCAATAACTTCTGTTCGGAGCGGATTTAGGCCTCGAAGATTGACCAGTTCATTCGTGATGCCATTCTCCTCGTTCTCACGATCGTTTTGATGGGTAGAACGCTGAAAACGGAGTTACTGTTCAAAAGTTATGGCCGTTTGAAGTTTTGACGGGAAAAATCAACCAAGTCGCTACGAATTCTTGAACCAAGTCGCTAACAACTAATTCGCTACCACGCTAAGTCGCTAGAGTTCCAAGTCGCTAGCCAAATGTAAGTCGCTAAGTGGTAACTCGCTAACACTCAAGTCGCTAGCAAAATTTAATTCGCTACTCAAGTCGCCAACAATGCAAGTCGCTAAAGAGCAACTCGCTAGAGACCAAGTCGCTACCACCAAGTCGCTACCCGTAGTGGAGAGTCCACTACTTGTACTTTAACTCGCTAGATCTAACTCGCTAGCCCCAACACTGTAAGTCGCTACAAAAATGTGAAGCAAGTCGCTACCAAGAATATTATCCGTGAACTAAGTCGCTAGCATGAAAAACCATATAAACATCACTTTTCAATCCAAAACAACCCAACCAAGATGATTCAAGCTTACCAAATGAAAACCTAAACACTTTTGATGATTCTAAACATAAAAGTACCAACAAAATTCAAACTTTAACACAAGAAATCAACCAAATGATGCAAAAACCACTAAACTTTTTCAAACTCAAAAACCACCTAAAAACCACTATAAATCCAAAGATGTGCAAGATATGATCTAACCATGGCTCTTGATACCAATTGAAAGATATAACTTTTCACATACACATCATAACATTAACACAAGGTAGCATATAGATGGAATTCTAGAGAGAGAAAGTTAGAGGTTTAGGGAACTTAGTGAGAGAAAGTGAAAGATATTATTATGAGCTCCAACTCTCTACCTTGGGAGGTAGAGAGTATTTATAGTCTTACATAAAACGCCACACATCGGGCTGTGGATCAGGCATACAGTGGGTAAAGACCCGTCCGTCCTCCACGGTGTTACTTAACTAAATTCTACTTAACTAAATATTACTATGACTACGAGCTTTCTAACGATTACATATACTTGAGGTGACCGACTCTTTAATATTGGGAATTTCTAATTCCTAACAGAAGAATTTTGCGATTTTCAGGTTTTGAGTTTACTTCACTGATGGAAGGTAAAGGACCATAAGTTTGTGCATAATCTGGTTTGGGATTATCATTCGAAGACTCAGACGTTTTTATGATAATCCTTGGTGTGTTAGAAGAATCCGTTGGTGTGACGAAAGTGACCGCTTTTGAATAGTTAAAGGTTTGTTGTAAACAACTTTTTCTAATTTTGATCGACTCTCTTCTTCTGCATCTAATTCCTCTTGACGATGATATTCAACAACATTCATAACAGAATTATCAATTTTATATTCTGCGACTTTGGAAACTTCAGGATTTGGTTTGAATGCTTTGGTTGAAAGCTTAGGTTTGTAATCAGCAAGAGTCGGTCCATATCCATTTGGATTGGGTTTTAAAGTAAACTTTTCAATGGTCGTGACCGACTCGCCATGTTTGTAAACAACAGTTTTAAACTCTTTAAGTTTGTTTTGCAAGCTGATGATTTCTTCAAGATGATCATCTATTCGTTTCGTTGAATGCTTTTTGTATGCAGAGAACTGTTTTTGACAAGTTAACAACTCAGCCTTAGCTTTTTGATTTTCCAAGGTGAGAGCGTGAATTTGCTTTTTATGTTCATGTTTCAGTTGTTCTATTTCGGACAACAAAGCATTCTTCGGCTAGATCACGCATCTGTCTTTCTAAATATTTTTCGTTTTGATGAGATTTGGCAAAGGCTGCTTCAAAACCGTTTTCACGTTTTTCTTGAGTTTTGAAAAAGTTGAGTTGCTTTTGTAAACATTCAAAATCCTTGGTTAACAGTGCATTTTTGCTTTTCAAGTCCTGATTAATGGCATGACATTTTTCCACTATGGTCTGTTGGTCTTGTATTAAACGAGCAAAATCTGGATGAGGCAAAAGTTCGGCGTGTTCAACGTGAGTCTCAACATGATCATTACTGAGATCCTCAAGTATAACCACGGAGTCAATTTGAGTGTCAAGGGAAACCATAAGGTCATCTTGATCGTCAAATATAACTACGGGGTCTAGTTGAAAATCGTCGGAATGAGATGTGGACGACTCATTTTGAACATTCGGAGCCTTGTCGGATTCAGATGTTGGCGGAGATATGAGATCAGAGATAAACATGGTTTGTTCAGGTACCTGAGACAAGACATCAGTATCATACACTGGGCCTGTGTCACTCATGTGTAACACATGCATATTAGCCATCAACATAACACTGCATTGGCTCGCAAGTCCTCCATATCATCATCTGAGTCGCATTTGCCATAAAACTCGTTCTTTGTCGTGAGAGATCCACCAGCTTCATCCTTAAGAGCCAAAAGAAGAGCCTCTTTGAAATAAGCACCGCCCCTAGTCCTTGGCTTTGGGCATGCATTAGCCAGTGTCCCTTCTCATTGCAGTTGTAGCATCGAAGACCATTCAATCCATTTTGAGCATTTCCCTGTTCCACCACTTGAGCTCGATTGTTATTCCTACCCACAGCATTAAACCCTTGACCACCGCCCATCCGACGACCATAACCACGATTCTGAACTTCAACTCGTCCATTGTTCACAACAGCTTGATTCCTTGTGTTATATGAGGATCGAATACGGTTGTTGGACTTGTTGGTATAACGGCTAAAGGCATTAGCAATCATAGCAAATACTTGTTGCAGTGCTTCGAACGGATCAGATTCCTCATTAGCTTCACTGACAAGTGCTTTAGCATTGTTGTTGTTGTATGGAACCAATTCAGTTTGAGAGTGAGGCTGTGAAGGATCATATGATGTGATTGTAGCAGTTGGTTGAGTTGCTGGTTGAGGAGAATAACTGTTTAGAGCATATAAGGCAAGTTGTTGATTTTCCGGATGTGTCGTTGGAGCGATTTGAGCACGGAGAATCCTTTCCCTATCAACTTCCTTTTCATGAGGCTTCAAGTAATCGTACAACAATCCATATGTAGAATGATGCAAATTCTTCGCTTGACGGAGGAAAATGACATACTTCTCCCATTCCAGACCAAGACTACTCAGGAACTTAGTATTCACTGCAATTCTTGGCATGATGATGTTGTGTTTATCCAAATCATTGATGATGTCTGCAAAACGATGATGATAAGACTCTAGTGTCTCTCCAGGTTCAATCATGAAGTGTTCATAAGCCAAGTAAATTTTGGATTCCAAATCCTCCTGATTGAGTACAGATCCTTCCATAAGAAGATGAATATGATCCCACATTTCCTTTGCAGTCTTTTGAGCATCAACACTTCGAAGAATTGGGTTAGGTAATCCTAAGAGGATGTATTGCATTGCAAGTTCATCAGCTTCATAGTGTAGAAGTTCCTCTGCATTTAGGTCGGCAACAGTAGCAATGTTGGTTGTTCATCTCTTGGTGGATTAGCATTTGGATCGGCGGCTACGATAACAGTAGGCATCCAAATGGACCTTCCAAGATAACCTTCTTTAAGAACTTTCCATGTGGCTTCTTCAGATCACAAAACCTGAAGAACCTTATCACCCATTGATCGTAGTTTCTGGAGTGAGCATTGGAGGTCTATCAAGTGATCCAGCCTCATGAATTGATTGTTAGGTGCTTAAAGCTTCACACATCTTTGCAAACCAAGTGGGTTCCTTCATAGTGTTCCTTGATGGATGTTGATTAAAATCGTTTGTGTAGGGTTGAACTTGAAGACTTGTTGGTGGTTGAACCATTTGAGGTTGTGGAATTGCAGCAAGTTGTGGAGTATGTTGTTGATTAAATTGTTGTTGATAAATTGCTTGTTGTTGATTCCATTTTTGATGTTGTGGACTTAATTGTTGTTGACGTTGAGAATAAGTGTAAGGGAAATAGTTAGAGTATGGTGGTTGTGACATGTTGATAAACTTGTGTTGGTAAAAATGGATCTTTGTAGTCGAATCAACCTTTGTTGATGAAGTATCCTTAGGCGTAGAAATCACAATAGCCAAGTAGCACTTAAAAACACCAAAGTTACGCGTAACAATCAAGAGTTACGCGTAGATTTAGCTTACACGTAAGTAGGGAAAAGACGCTAAAGTTATGCGTAGACACAAAGTTAGGCGTAGAAAGTTAGGCGTAGGATTATCTTAGGCGTAAGACTAGGCTTAGGCGTAAGATGAATCTTATGCGTAGGGTTTCTACGCGTAAGCTTTATGCTTATGCGTAATTTTAGGGTTTTATCGCAAGTGATCTTTTACACTTCACAGTGCAAAAGATATCCAAAGTCGACGTATTTTCAGGCTTATCCAAGCAAGAAAACGAAGATCAAACCAAGGAAAAAGTTACGCGTAAGATTAGGGTTTTCTTACGCGTAGACTTACTCGTAAAAATGAAGATGCCCAAATTTGTTTCTAAACCAGATTTTTGTTATGGAATAGCGTTAATAGTACCAAGATAACACAAAAGTGTGAACCTTGATGAACCAAAATAGCTAAACGGGTTACGCGTAGAACTTCACCCACTAACAAAAACAAGCTTAAAAACTTAGATCCACACGTAAAGATTGAAACTTTTGCCAAAAACAAGTATTTTAACACCTTAAAACGTTGAAAGTACAAGAATCTTGGATTAAAAAGTGTAAAAACGAGTTTTTAAGCGATCCAAAGTGTTAACCACTTTTACGCGTAAGACCTAAAATAAAATACTTCAAAAACGAAAGTGTTAACCCAACTATTTGGCGATTGATACCACTGTTAGGTCACTAGATTTACAACACAAGCTTACAAGAAAGAGATAAAGGCGATTGAACAAGTAAACCAAACACACACACACGTTATGATAAGGACGGTTACGCGTAAGATGTGAATGAAAGAAAAACTTGAACAACCAACCCTCAAGTGAGGGTTATTACATAGTTTTTATAGGCAAGGAGCTAGGGCAACACTCCTACTCCTTCCCTTTTCCTTATTGGACATGGGCCTAAGCTTATGGGCCTTCTACATAAGCTTGACCTTAAACAAACATAAAGGCCATAATAAGCTACCTATTACATATGAGAAGCTAACACTTGAATTAAGGTTTAGGAGTGATTCCAACAGGATATGTGTTTACACTAGGAGGAGCAACTATATCTTGGAAATATTCTAGGCAAACAATTATAGCTCGGTCCACGATGGAATCAAAATTTATCAAGTTAGATAAATGCAGAGAAGAGGCGGAATGGCTACGTTAATTCGTAGAGGACATACCAAGATGTCCTAAACCGGTAACGGCCATTAGTATACATTTTAATAGTCAATCGGCAATTGGCAGAGCTCATAGCATAATGTATAATTGAAACTCTAGACATATCCATAGTCGCCATAATTCGGTACGACAACTACTCTCAACAGGATTTATCTCAATTGTATATGTTAAGTCAAAGGATAACATACGGATCCGCTTACGAAAGGCTTAACCAGAGAGTTAGTTAGTAAGTCTTCTAAAGGAATGAGACTAAAGCCCTTAAAGGAATGAGTTTATATGAAGGAAAACCTAATCCAGCTGACTGGAGATCCCAAGATCCGGGTTCAATAGGACAACCTAGTCATATAAACATGGGGGAAGTCACGTCAATGTGGGGGAGTTACTTAATTTGTAACTTCCTAATCCCTATAACAATGTGACTTGTTGAGAGGTTAAACATATGGCTTTAATGATTCAAGGTGAAATCATAAAGAATAATGATTCAAGATGAAATCTGAAAGTATATGTTTTTAATGATTTAAGATGAAATCACATATGTGAGGGGGCGAAATTCCTGAGAGCTCTTACAGAACCAGGCTAGTGTTCATGACCATAACAAATACGACAATGAGGACTTGACAAGGTCAGGGAGAGTTGATCCGCGCCAAACCGTCAAGTTTTATCACTCAAGCCGGCCACTTGTGAATGGCCGACCGTAACAAACTTAAAACGGCTCAAGCACGAACTCAATGAAGATCTGGGGAGTATAGTGTTTCCCCGGGTCGTTATGTCCCAGCGAGCTATGCGATGGATCACCAAACGTATAGTGATCGAGAAATTTAAACGAAAAAGAGATCTGATATGATTATAACTACAGAAAAAGCCAACAAATTACAACGGCTTAAATGCAAAGTAAAGGAAATTAAAAAGATAAAAAAATATTAAATAAACGCTATCACTATTTGCAAAATGATGTTTTTGATTTTATGTTTTTATAAAACTAGAATTTAAAACTACGCGACGTACAAAATAAAATGTGAAACTAAAACAATATAAATCCTAAAAATATGAAAATGACATTTTTACAAACCTACTGATAAAATAAAATTTATAGAAAAAGAAAATTATTTTTATTACTAATTATCTAATTATTATTAATTAAAAACTAATTTAAACTATTTAATAATGACCTAAAATACAAGAAAATATGAAATAAGGCTAGAAAAATAAAATTATGACTTGGAAAAACCTAAAATAACAAAAGAGAATTTCCAAAACTATTTTTATATTTTCCTGATTGTTTTTCTATTTTCTAGGAATTGAAAACTATTAAAAACTAATTAAATTACTTAAAAATACAAATTTAACTAAGAAAAATCTAGAAAAATATTTTTTTGGCTTTTTATATTTATCTTAACTTAATAAAAATGAAAACTTATTTTTTTGAACCTTTTCTTAATTAATTGGATTAAAAGCTATTTAAGAAGTGCTAAAAATTGATTTAAATGCAGAAAAATAGCAAACAAGCTTGGAAAAACATGAAAATTTCAAGATAAGCTTAAAATAATATTTAGAATCTAGAAAAAATATAAAAAACAGGGGTTTTGTACAAGAAATTTCAACTGCTATTGCAAGTGCTTATAAATAAGCACTTTTAATAAGCCAAAAGACACAAATAAGCACTAAACTGAAACAGAAGCTGAAATATGCTAAAACTACCCAATTGCAACTAATCTCAACTGCTTTTATCCACTGAATTGCAAAATGCTAAGATTTGGTTGATTTGAGCTTTAAGTGTTAAAACAGTTTCTAGGGTCTACTTTAAGCTTAAAAATAAGCACTCAAATAAGCTAGAAATCAAAAACCAATAGTGGAAACCTAAAATAGACCTGGGTGAGACCTTACAAACCAAATACTAGACCATGATGAGCTGATTTGAGCTCTGTGACAAGCATGCAAGATCTGCACAAAAACCTGTGCAGCTAAGTGCCCTGCACACAGCATATAAGCCCTGATTCACAAGCCTTTTTGAGACTTCTAAAAAATTGAAAAAATTCAACAAAAATGATAATAAGAAACAAGACCAACTGAAGTTTTTAAAACACCAAGTCTCACTTAGATTGGCTCAGAAATGAGTCCTAGAAAATTCCTTCCAGATGGGCTCAAAACAGGTTTTTCAAGTTTGACTTTTGAACAGTTTTGATGTATTTGACTTTTATGAACTTTGAATCCAATTTGAGAACTGATTATGAAGTATTATGACCAAATAAAGCTAATGTAATCTATATTTATGATATTTAAACACAAATCAAGGCTTTGCTTTCCAAAAATCACAATAGTTAAGTGAATGAGACAGTTGACATGTAATTTTGACTATTATGGCTTGCAGATGCAATTTAAAGACAGATATGAGTTTATATGGACTCAACAAGCATGAAACAACAAGAGACAACCACTGAGCTAGCCTCTAAGACAATTTTGACAGTAAATCCAAACACACCTATATTAACAGTTTTGCAAACAAAAACTGAACTAAAGACTGAACAAGCATAAATTATTGATCAAACTAAACTTACTTAACCTAAACACAACTATTAAAACAGGCTTTACTACTTATAAATACAAAAACAGATTATGCATGAAATTTTGACAATCACTTACACATGGTCCCTAGCCACTATGGCTTGCCAACAATGAAACCAGAACCACTACCTATTCTAAACCAACCACATTGCTATAAATCAACCCAAATCCAAGTTTGCATCACCCATTACCATTTCTGCAACATTTTTGCCCATTTTTGTCTTTCATTGACCAAATTCCAAAAGTGCTTGAAACTTGAATATTAGCTTGTAAAAAGCTATGATAAGCTTATAGAAGCTTGTTTGAGATTGAAACTGAGCTGCTAAAAGCTTAAACAAAGGGGTTTGAAAATAAAAATTTCAACAGTGGACATAAATTATGGAAAATGAACATTAACTTGAATTGATATTTAAACAGAGTTGCAATACATTAAAACTACTATGTTTGATACAAAATAACTTGATATTACAGTTGAAAAGCTATTTAAGACATGAAAGGCTTAAAAACGACATACATTTAAGAAAATAAACTAACTACTCTCCTCTTGTTGCTTTCTCTTGGTCTTTTATACACCCAAACTCCTTCTCTCACCTCTCTCTTCAAATCCCACTAACAATTTTGACCCTTGGATTGCTGAAATAGATTTTGGCCGTTTGATTGGTTTTGGCGCCAAAAGTTGTTTTAACCAGCTGGGGTTGAGTGTTTGGTAGAAGGATGAATTAATGCATCTTGGAGTGTTGTATTTGGAGTGATAAGGAGTAGGGGTGATGATGGAGATGGAGTGTTAGCAGGTGTTGCAGGGAAGTGATGATGGAGGTGGAACCCGTGAGTGGAGGGAAAAAGAGGAGTCAACTGTGTTTGACTGGTGTTTTAATATTAAAGGGGAAGGGTTCAAATGTTATTTGACAGGGGGTCCAAGGGCTTGGCAGGGGTCAAAAGTATTTTGACAAGTCCAAAGGGTGTGTAAAAGGTTATTAATCATAAGGACCTAGTTTGCAAATTCTGAAAGTTAAGGGACCACTTCTGCCATTTTCACAAAGTTGATCCAAGGGCTGAAATTGATAATTTGCAATAGTACAAGGACCAAAGCTGACATTTTCAAATTTTCCAGGGACCATTTTTGCCAATTTTTAAACTTGGAGGACCAAACTTGTAATTTCTCAAAACTTTTGATATTTTTCACCAAAGGACTAATTTTGACAACTTATGATTTTAAAAGGACCTTTGGTGATTTTTCTTTTGAAGTTATGGCTCAGGGACTATTTCTGACAATTTTAGAAACTTGGGGGACTGAAACTGCCAATTATGCAAACTTTGCTCATTTTTCATCTGATTTTGAACATTTTGCATCTGAAATATATAAAATGCAATTTTGGAATATTTTTAGTATTTTGATGCATTTCTGAGCATTTTTAAACGTTTTGCAGTTCAGATTGACCCAAAAATGATGAGTATTTACACACTCATCAATCCCCCACACTAAACTATTGCTAGTCCCTAGCAATCTTTTGAGAAAAACTTAATGGATTTGAATCTCTTTACCAAAAGTCATTACTTCTGGAGTAGCCAAATGTTTTAGTTCAAGTAAGAACCATGGTACACCGATAACCATGTGATTTTGAGCAAACCACCAGCTTTCAACGGTTTTGATTTGTCTTTACCAGAAGCCGTTTGCTCTGGACTACCCAACTCTTAGATAAATTATCAACATTATCTTTGGTGAGCTGATTACCAATTATGGTTTTTCACTCCTTTACCACAAGCCATAAACTTGCGGGCTAGCCAACTCTTCACTTTTTAGGATATGGTGAGGTGAATACCATACAATTTTGGGCAAATTGCAAGCCGTCAACGGATTTGAGATATCTTTACCAAGAGCCGTTTGCTTCTGGATTAGCCAATCCTTTTGTTTTTTAGACAAGGCGGACTGATAACCAATTGAGTAAGTGTAAAAACACTTACTCCAAAAAAAAATTTGGCCAAAAACGGGGGAATTAGGCGGGATAATTATATGATAAAATTCGTGAGAATTCCCCCCCACACTTAGAAATGAATATTGCCCTCAATATTCAAAGTACCGGTGGTTATGCCGAAACAAAGAACGTAAAAGGGAAATACTACGGCCATTATTTGAAAGATTTTTTTTTTTTTTTTTTTTTTTGGATGCTTGCATATATACACAACATGTGGGGCAACCCCCCCACACTAGGGTGGTAGAAAGATAGAAAGAAGTCAGAAATATGGGTGAAAACCCATATGGCATGCTACTGTTTTTGATTCTCGAGTCGCTAGCTTGACTCGACCCCGTATTCATTTGTTCATGGGGAAAGTAACGTGGAAAACCAATCTCGATCGGACTTTCGTTCACAATGTTAATAAATATATGAACATCAGAAAGTTCCACACCGACGAGATATAACCGCGGTATTGTTAATAGAAGAATCTATAAAGGATGATACCGGGGTCAAAGATGGTGTCCTCATTCCCGAAAGAGAAAAGGGAAAGAGCGACCACACCATATGTGAAGAATGGAATAAGAGATACATGAGAATGCATGTCCATTCCTCATCAGAGAGAAGCAAATCACCAGTTTTGACATTTTTAAGCTTAAACTTGAAGCTTATATGGTGATTGTCAAGAAGATGTCCGGTAGGGAGGGTGGAAACGGTTCTTCAATCAACAGATTTTCCAGAAAAAGGATGTCTCCCTCCGGATCAAAGTAAGTATTGTCAATTCCCGTTGGAATTGACTCATCACTAAGAAATGCATCGACTTCATTCCAAAAGTTGTCATCTTCCTCATCAGGAGTGAGAGAAGGGATGGAAGAGTCGGGAATAATAAGACTAGAAGATGATGGATCATTTTTGAGCAATTCATCAATGGGAAGGATGTCTCCCATTGGATCACAATCATCATCATCCAATTCAGATGAAACTGAAGAGAGTTTGGTTTCATCCACAGAGTTAACAAACTCGATGCGACAAACTGATTCCGGAGGTGGGACAAGTGGTGTGCTCTTAGAGCTAGCAGTTTCCACCATTTTCGATGAAGTCTCCGAATCTAGATCATCATCATCATCAAGAACACTCTTGACTTCCCTGGTACAACTTTCAAACCATTTGTTTGAACCAGGGTTGATTTTCAAAGCTTTGAGCTCAGCACGTTTTTGGTAACTCGTCTTAACCGTGAAATTTGAGAGTGTTGCATTGAATCTTTCAGATTTGTGATCAATTGTGGCAACACTCTGTTTGGACAGAGGTTTGGAGTTCTGGTTGATATTAAATGTGAGCTCTTCGTTGTCAACCCGTATGGTCAACTCTTCAAAGAACACATCAATCGAGCACGACTCGTTCTCAAGAAAGCTCTCCCTAAGATGAGGGGAACTCTAGGATCTGCATCGAAGTCTACTACAACAAAGTCAGTAGGAAAGTGAAACTTTCCCACTTTCATCACAACATCCTCGGCTATCCCAAGTGGACGAGTTATGGTACGGTCCGCTAGCTCGAGTGTCATACAAGTGGATGAAAGCTTAGGAAGAGACAGTTTCTTCCATACTGAGAGTGGCATGAGGTTAATGCTTACGCCAAGATCGGCCAAGGCGGAGCATTGAACCATCCCCAAGAAATCACACGGGATTAGAAATCTTCTAGGGTCTTCAAGCTTTTTGGGAAGCTTCTGAGAAGGACCACCGAGCATTGCTCATTGAGAGGGGTTTTAGCCATCTCAGATAGCTTATCTTTGTTGGTGAGTAAGCCTTTAAGCGTGGATGCAAATTTAGGCATTAGAACGAGCATCAACGGCTTATATCAAAGTGTAGCTCATTGAAGATTTGGAAAAATTTTTCCATTTGCTCTTTGTTTTTGTCTTTGAGCTTCTCATCATTCATTCTTGATGGGTAAGGAAGCTGACTAGACTTTTGAGTCGGGATGGAAGTGTTTTCTGGCTCAGAATTTTTCTTCGAACTTCGGGTCCGGACTTAAAGCTTGGACTACCGAAGGTGGGACATGTGCGGTACTTCGTGGGCTTGAGAATTGCACCTTGTCCGTTGTATCCTTGGTAACTTGACTCAATGCTACAGGAGGAGGGGGCATTGGAGTCGAAGGTCCATTGTGCGTCTTACCACTACGAGTGGTGACGGCCTTCAACTCGGCATTGGGATTAGGAATAGTATTGCTTGGGAGTCCTCCAGAAGATGACGAAGCTTTGTTCATATTCATGTTCATGAAACTGCTCATCATATTCTTTAACTCATTTGTCTGCCGAGACAATGTGGTATCAATTTCCTTTCTTAGCTCAACTCTCATGTTATTGATCTGAGTTTGCATTGAACGCATGTTTGACTCAGTAATTTTCATGAAGTCATTTGGCATGGGAGCTTGAGGAGGTTGTTGATAACTTTGATGATTAGGGGCTTGATACGGTTGGTTGAAATTGTTCCGGTTTTGATTGAAATTTTGAGAGTTATTGAAATTTTGTCCTTGATTCGTAACAAAGCGATTTTGATTGCCATGGTTTTGCACAGAGGAAAACCGGTGGTGTCATACCGCTAGGTGCACGGTAGTGAGGATCATCCTGTGGTCGGTATTGATTGTGGTTTACCGAAGCTACGGGAGCTTGGTAAAAGGAAGCATCGGTTGCTTGACAATCATAATACGCGTGTGGACCACTACAAGTTTCACACACCTTGTTTACGGCTTTGATTGGTTCCGGCTTATGAATTTCGCTTTTGATTTCCTTTACATCCTTAATCATACAACGGATGGCGTCCGTTAGAGCGGCTATCGGAGCTGCTAACTCAGAAGAGTTATTGGATGAAGAAGTAGGAGTGTTCGGAATATTGACTTTGTTGCGAGAAATAGGAACTTTTGATTTTTGCTCGCAAATCTCAATCACATCTTTAGGTCTACGATTCAAGATATTGCCGCCTGCGGCTGCATTCAAGGAATCTTGATCGTTACCGTTCAACCCATTGTAAAAGATATTGACTTGTTGAAGCTCCGTGAATTCCTGATGGGGGCATTTCCTTAGAGATCTTTGAATCTCTCCCATGCCTCTCCAAAGTTTTCATCGAAATTTTGACGAAATCCCGAAATTTCATTTTTAAGATTAGTCGTCTTTGATGGAGGAAAGAAATAATTGACAAACTTTTGAACAAGATCCTCCCAAGTTTCTATGGATCGAGGGGGTTCTTTTTCCAGCCAAATTCGGGCTGTCCCCTCAAGTGAGAATGGAAAAAGCATCAACTTGATCACCTTTTGTGGCACATCTTTGAAATTGATCGTTGCGGTCAACTTGTTAAACCAACGGATGTGTGCATACGGGTCTTCTCGATCAAACCCGCGGAATTGATTCGTAGACACAAGTTGGATTAAATGTGTCTTCAATTCAAAGTGATCAGAATTGATTACTGGTAAAACGATGGCATCTCCATAACCCTCGGTTGGTGCCTGGAGCATTTCCGCCATAGTGCTCGTCGCCATATTGTTGTTTGAAATAGTACGAATCTCGGTTCGACTATTTGGACGCACGTCTATGAGAACGTCGTCTAGGAATTTCTGCTAGATCACGCAAAGGACTCAATGATCTAGAAGAACGAGATGCACTCAGAGTTAACTCTAAGAGACTCAGAGTTAAGGAGAGAAATGGGAATTATGAAGATGAATTATAAAAATGGGGTGAGAAGAATCTTTATGGGTTTTCTGGTTCTGACAAGTAGATATCACAACAAATTCAAGTAAAACAAAATCGAGGCAAAACAACAGTGAACTTAAACCAATAATCACAAGATGAATGGCTTCTTTGAAAAAGGTACACCAATCACAAGGACACAAAGGCAAGTTTTAATCTTTGGTTCGGGAACTTATTATGGTCGTACCCCCAGTTAGGTAGTACACTGCCTTGGTTTGCGGTGGTAATCTTTTATGTTGTTATTATTAAAGAAAACGACAAATCTCTTTGTATTTTTATTTTTGATACATATATAGAAACAAAAGGAAAATATTTTTTTGTTTTATACGTTTTAAAGTGCTTTTTGGGTTTTGGATTTTTATAAGAGAATATGGATATATATATATAGATATAGATGGATGGTATGAACAAAGAGTGAGTATTCAAACTACTAATCTGCTAGACGGAAGATAATCAGCACAGCTCCCCGGCAGCGGCGCAAAATTTGATCCGCGCCAAACCGCTCAAGTTTTATCACTGCCGCCACTTGTGAATGGCCGACCGTAACAAACTTAAAACGGCTCGCAACGAACTCAATGAAGATCTAGGGAGTATAGTGTTTCCCCGGGTCGTTATGTCCCAGCGAGCTATGCGATGGATCACCAAACGTATAGTGATCGAGAAATTTGAACGAAAAAGAGATCTGATATGATTATAACTACAGAAAAAGCCAACAAATTACAACGGCTTAAATGCAAAGTAAAGGAAATTAAAAAGATAAAAAAATATTAAATAAACGCTATCACTATTTGCAAAATGATGTTTTGATTTTATGTTTTTATAAAACTAGAATTTAAAACTACGCGACGTACAAAATAAAATGTGAAACTAAAACAATATAAATCCTAAAAATATGAAAATGACATTTTTACAAACCTACTGATAAAAGAAAATTTATAGAAAAATAAAATTATTTTTATTACTAATTATCTAATTATTATTAATAAAAAACTACTTTAAACTATTTAATAATGACCTAAAATACAAGAAAATATGAAATAAGGCTAGAAAAATAAAATTATGACTTGGAAAAACCTAAAATAACAAAAGAGAATTTCCAAAACTATTTTTATATTTTTCTGATTGTTTTTCTATTTTCTAGGAATTGAAAACTATTAAAAACTAATTAAATTACTTAAAAATACAAATTTAAGTAAGAAAAATCTAGAAAAATATTTTTTTGGATTTTTATATTTATCTTAACTTAAGAAAAATGAAAACTTATTTTTTTGAACCTTTTCTTAATTAATTGGATTAAAAGCTATTTAAGAAGCTAAAATTGATTTAAATGCAGAAAAATAGCAAACAAGCTTGGAAAAACATGAAAATTTCAAGATAAGCTTAAAATAATATTTAAAATCTAGAAAAAATATAAAAAACAGGGGTTGTGTACAATAAATTTCAACTGCTATTGCAAGTGCTTATAAATAAGCACTTTTAATAAGCCAAAAGACACAAATAAGCACTAAACTGAAACAGAAGCTGAAATATGCTAAAACTACCCAATTGCAACTAATCTCAACTGCTTTTATCCACTGAATTGCAAAATGCTAAGATTTGGTTGATTTGAGCTTTAAGTGTTAAAACAGTTTCTAGGGTCTACTTTAAGCTTAAAAATAAGCACTCAAATAAGCTAGAAATCAAAAACCAAATGTGGAAACCTAAACTAGACCTGGGTGAGACCTTACAAACCAAATACTAGACCATGATGAGCTGATTTGAGCTCTGTGACAAGCATGCAAGATCTGCACAAAAACGTCAAGCGCTAGAATTGCCCTGCACAGGGCATATAAGCCCTGATTCACAAGCCTTTTTGAGACTTCTAAAAAATTGAAAAAATTCAACAAAAATGATAATAAGAAACAAGACCAACTGAAGTTTTTAAAACACCAAGTCTCACTTAGATTGGCTCATAAATGAGTCCTAGAAAATTCCTTCCAGATGGGCTCAAAACAGGTTTTTCAAGTTTGACTTTTGAACAGTTTTGATGTATTTGACTTTTATGAACTTTGAATCCAATTTGAGAACTGATTATGAAGTATTATGACCAAATAAAGCTAATGTAATCTATATTTATGATATTTAAACACAAATCAAGGCTTTGCTTTCCAAAAATCACAACAGTTAAGTGAATGAGACAGTTGACATGTAATTTTGACTATTATGGCTTGCAGATGCAATTTAAAGACAGATATGAGTTTATATGGACTCAACAAGCATGAAACAACAAGAGACAACCACTGAGCTAGCCTCTAAGACAATTTGACAGAAATCCAAACACACCTATATTAACAGTTTTGCAAACAAAAACTGAACTAAAGACTGAACAAGCATAAATTATTGATCAAACTAAACTTACTTAACCTAAACACAACTATTAAAACAGGCTTTACTACTTATAAATACAAAAAAAAATTATGTATGAAATTTTGACAATCACTTACACATGGTCCCTAGCCACTATGGCTTGCCAACAATGAAACCAGAACCACTACCTATTCTAAACCAACCACATTGCTATAAATCAACCCAAATCCAAGTTTGCATCACCCATTACCATTTCTGCAACATTTTTGCCCATTTTTGTCTTTCATTAACCAAATTCCAAAAGTGCTTGAAACTTGAATATTAGCTTGTAAAAAGCTATGATAAGCTTATAGAAGCTTGTTTGAGATTGAAACTGAGCTGCTAAAAGCTTAAACAAAGGGGTTTGAAAATAAAATTTTCAACAGTGGACATAAATTATGGAAAATGAACATTAACTTGAATTGATATTTAAACAGAGTTGCAATACATTAAAACTACTATGTTTGATACAAAATAACTTGATATTACAGTTGAAAAGCTATTTAAGACATGAAAAGCTTTAAAATGACATACATTTAAGAAAATAAACTAACTACTCTCCTCTTGTTGCTTTCTCTTGGTCTTTTATACACCCAAACTCCTTCTCTCACCTCTCTCTTCAAATCCCACTAACAATTTTGACCCTTGGATTGCTGAAATAGATTTTGGCCGTTTGATTGGTTTTGGCCCCAAAAGTTATTTTAACCAGCTGGGGTTGAGTGTTTGGTAGAAGGATGAATTAATGCATCTTGGAGTGTTGTATTTGGAGTGATAAGGAGTAGGGGTGATGATGGAGGTGGAGTGTTAGCAGGTGTTGCAGGGAAGTGATGATGGAGGTGGAACCCGTGAGTGGAGGGAAAAAGAGGAGTCAACTGTGTTTGACTGGTGTTTTAATATTAAAGGGGAAGGGTTCAAATGTTATTTGACAGGGGGTCCAAGGGCTTGGCAGGGGTCAAAAGTATTTTGACAAGTCCAAAGGGTGTGTAAAAGGTTATTAATCATAAGGACCTAGTTTGCAAATTCTGAAAGTTAAGGGACCACTTCTGCCATTTTCACAAAGTTGATCCAAGGGCTGAAATTGACAAGTTTCAATAGTACAAGGACCAAAGCTGACATTTTCAAATTTTCCAGGGACCATTTTTGCCAATTTTTAAACTTGGAGGACCAAACTTGTAATTTCTCAAAACTTTTGATATTTTTCACCAAAGGACTAATTTTGACAACTTATGATTTTAAAAGGACCTTTGGTGATTTTTCTTTTGAAGTTATGGCTCGGGACTATTTGACAATTTTAGAAACTTGGGGGACTGGAACTGCCAATTATGCAAACTTTGCTCATTTTTCATCTGATTTTGAACATTTTGCATCTGAAATATATAAAATGAAATTTTGGAATATTTTTAGTATTTTGATGCATTTCTGAGCATTTTTAAACGTTTTGCAGTTCAGATTGACCCAAAAATGATGAGTATTTACACACTCATCAAGAGTCTTATGTGAAGTGTAATGTTGTCTACATAAACAGAGGCTGAGTTCAAGGACATCACGTCTACACAGATCTAGGAGACTAAGTGCATATCATGAGTGAAGGTTCAAAGGGTTACACCTAACTATCTTATGCAGGACTTAATCGCAGAAATTTTGCCGAAACTTTTGCGTGTTTCCGACCGATCTCCATTCATGTGGGGGATTGTTGAAAAAATGTTTTTTGTAAAATGATTTTTTGCAAAATTTGGACACTATTTAATATAGGTATATGTATATATATTTATA
>OU343216.1:142073693-142102040 GCA_910596185.1 Chrysanthemum makinoi | reverse complement strand
TACCCATTTGTTCTTGAGCAAATTGTTGTGCAACGTGTTGAAGTTGAACGAATTTGAACTTCTTCCTGTATGATTTATCCAGTTGCTCTTCATCACTTTCTGAGCTTTCAACATATGGCACAAGTACAGGATTCTTTCCTTTGCCATGTTCAGCTATTGGACTAGGAGGTTTTGGTACTGATGGAGAGTCATCCTTTGCGTTTGAGTAGTGGACCTCCTCGTCTGATTGTGTATCTTTCGAGCTTTCGTCCAGTAGCTTTCTTTGTGGTTCAGGTGTAGGAATAGGAGCAGCTTCCTTGGAGGGAACTTTCTTCCTTGGAGTAGGTTTCCTCTTTGGGACCTTCCTTTGACTCTCTGTGCTTATTGCACTTCCAGCACTTCCTCTTCGGTTCTCCGAGTAGGAGTTCCGAAGTTTTTCATCGAGATGACCAACTTTGCCTTCTCGTCTGCTACTTGATACCTTTTGTATGTTTCAAGCTTTTTGATTTCATTGGTCAGAAGGTGATCGGCAGCACGGCACCTTGTTTCTTTGTTGTCGATTCCTTGATTATGATAGAAAGGATAGGTTCGGACAACACGTCGTGATTGTCAGGGTCATTGAGTCTCTTGGGAATGTCAGGATTAAGTCCAAGTGCTCTCTGGATCAAAAGCTTTGTGTATCTGACATAGGGAATCTTTGAGCCAAGTTTCTTGTGAAATGTCATCATGTCATCCCATATCAGTGCTTCGATTTCAATGTCCTTCTTATTGATCAATGACCGGAAGACTTGCAGTTCCATGAGCTTGGGATGCTCATAGCCACTGTCACGACCGGAGACAGACTTAGTGATAATGATGTAGAGTGTT
Source organism: Chrysanthemum makinoi (assembly GCA_910596185.1). NCBI lineage: Eukaryota > Viridiplantae > Streptophyta > Magnoliopsida > Asterales > Asteraceae > Chrysanthemum > Chrysanthemum makinoi. The sequence goes on along the minus strand of OU343216.1, from coordinate 142,101,194 downwards.
CTCCACGGTTGAGGAATGTTCTTAAGCTCCACGTGAGAGTGCTTGTTAATAATTCCGGACGCTTCATCATAGCCAATATCAAGTAGAAATTGCAGAACTGTCTCTTCAGTAGGTGTGGCAAAGAAGTCAGTTGGCACGATGTCTGGAATGATGAGTACAGCCCGTAAGTCGAAGGAGTGATGGTGACTAGTTTGTGATTAAGTGTCACTGTCACTGCACTTTGACCAGTGATCCTCTGCATAGAGTCCCAGAATTGCTGAATGTAGATTTCCGATCTGTAGCGAGTGTGAGAGCATGCTCTGGTAGGGATGATTCCTTAGAATATCCACAGCAATGAGACAAGAAGATTGTGAGCATGTGAGGGTGTCAAAGTCAACCCTAAGGTTGTTCTTTCCAATCTTTCTCGGATAGCCATTTGGGAAGATATCGTCAATAGTGAGAACCTCAGGTGCATCCACATTCATTTGAGCAACCATGTAGTGATCTGAAATAACATTAGCCAAAAGAACCAACATATCGAAAGACATAATGTTAGTCAACAGAAGGTCTTATTGTCTAGTTATTAAATGTTAAGTGACAATGATTGTTACGAGTCCTAAGTCACTTGTTTGTCCAATAGTCCAATGACGTCGTGAAATGTTTCGTGAGTTAGTTAACTTTAAGTTTTAAAGTTTATGTTATCACTTATTGTTCACAACATATCAAACGATTAAGTTTATTAGTGACATTATTGGATTCGTGGCGTTATGATTAGTTTATTTACAAGTTTGTACACGTAACAATTCATAATGAAGGTCAATCAAGGCTTAGGCGTAGTTTTTTCAAATTTAAGCGTAAACAGTAATAACATACGCGTAGACGAAAGCTTATGCGAAGGATCCTAACTTACGCGTAAGAAATGTTACGCGTAGGAAAAGGGGACCTTATGCGTAGAGCTTACGCGTAGGCGTATATAAACCTTACGCGTAAGGCTTACTCGTAAGAGTAGACCTTATGCGTAGAGGTCACTGTTTACGCATATCCTTCACAGGATACGCGTAGTCCCATTGTAGAACCTTATGCGTAGATGCTACGCGTAAGATTACTCTTACGCATAACCTTCTACGCGTAAGGTAATCCTTATGCGTAGAGATTCAATGACCTTGATTCTGAGTTTTACGAGTAGCAAGCCTGAAATAAAATCATCATTACATCTATCTTAACACATATATTCATTCTAAAATCAAATCATGTCATGAAATCTTGTTAAACATTTATGCGAAGAAACACTTACGCGTAGGTCAAAACCCTAAGGGTTATGAATTACGCATAAGAGTTTTAACCATAGGATTTGTAGGACCTAAGATATATCAACCTTATCACAAACCAATACCCACGTTTTGCTTAGAACACGTTAAACCAAACACTTATACGTATAAGAAGATGAAATAAAGAAAGGAAGATGGTGACTTGAAGATATATAAATCCGTGTAAGTGATGATAAGATATGCAAACAATAAGTTGTATATTCCTTGAGAGAGAAAATACACACACACACACACTCAAGCACACCCCTCAAATGACATACTTGAGGGGTATTTATAGTAAGAGAGATGATGCCCTAAGGCTTGGCCATGGGTCGTGAGATGGGCTTGGACATGGATTGGGTTACATGAACTAGACAAGGCTAGCTTAACATAACTAATACCCAATTAGCTTAGCCCAATCCACGAGCCCGTTGACTATTCTATCACGATATCAAACACACATTACAAAGTTCCTAATCGTGAATGACCATCACTTCTAATAAAAATAATCAAGGCTAACAATCTCCCCTTAAGGGGTGGTCATTCAAAAGATGCTCCACTTGAATAGGTCTTTAATCTTTTTGAGCTTGAACTTTGTGAGTAGATATAGAATAGTCTTGATTCTTTGTTCCTTCATGCTTTGTGATCAGTTAATGTGTTGTCTGCCATTGTCAACTTCGTTGGTTAGGTGTCTCCACGTCATTCTCCACCATGCTCACACTTCTATTTGACTTTGAATTACCAATTATGAAGTTCTCGAGTCTTTACACTTTGTAGATTCTTTGACATTGACGAAGAATCATCTTTAACTTTGAGTAGCCTTTGATTGTGATGAGAACTTTCATGTGTTGTTGGTATGAGCATGTGGCGAGTCTGCACGATCCATCCGCTCCGGAGCTTCCATAAGAAGAAAACATAAAAACAGTTAGTAATAAGCGGATTCCGGCACTTACAAGTTTGAATTTCGAGGGTGTTAACAGCATAGTGTGAAAACACATCTCTAATTCTCACAAAGGCCGTTCCTGAACTGGAGTCCCACAAGTGAGATAACGCGATATACCGAAGTACATCTACAGTTCAGATGAGTCGCTGAGGTACACCGAAGCATCACCCCATGACTGTAGACCGTTTGAGACACACTAAGCGTAATCCACGGAGAATTACCGAAGTGACCTGCTGTCAGGGCTGTTTGATGTTGACCGTGGCAGGAGTTTCCATTCAATCACTGAAGATCACAAATGTGAAACTTCTCATAAATGTTCTGGCAGATTGCTAAGACCTGCGTAGGACTCTAGAATATATCACTTGTGCCCTTATTGATGAACAACAAGCGATGTCATGTCAAGTGTTCCTATGACATCTTTTGATGAATCTCGTGGCTCTAGACTCAATTAGTGCATTTTTGGTTTTCCTGAGCGGAGACTAGGGAGAGGGTCTCCTTCTTCAATATCAACGATCTCTAAGAGAAGGTCGATAGATTATGTAGGGTTCCCAGTGAGAATGAAACAAATCCTTTTAAGAGGAATTGAGTGGCTAGAAGGTTTAGTGCAGTGCGTCACTGGGTCCATGACATCTTTGTCTTCAATACCAGTGTCATCTAGTGACAACCAGTAGCATATGTATTGAACCCGGTTTCTGCCCTAAGGTTAAATATGGAGGGCTATTTCTTTTCACCCTTTTTCATTACATTTCTTTTTAATTCTTCAACCCCTTCTTTCTCCTTTCTCACATTACTCCTTTTTTCAATCATTCCTAAGGACTTCTAGTTCTAAACTATTGGTGATGTCCTTTGGTAGATCCCTCCGGCTCTGGCGGATCGTAGGACGAATTTCCTATCCTTTGACACCTTATAACTCCGTGACTGTCCTATTGTTGCCATAAAACCATTTTTCTTGAAAATCTCTCAGAGTGTTTATGATAGAAAACATGTTTGAGACACTCCGAGAGTTTTATATTTTCAGAAACACTCCCCCTTCACATGTGCTTATATATTTTTTAAGAGAAATTTTCACATTGAGGGAAGAGTTCGCACTTTTGAATTGATCGACTTTCAATAGACAAGACCGATTCGAGACACGTTTACATCACTAGTGAATTAGCTTGAAATTATTACCCGGCCTGGTCAAGTCCAAAGAAAGTTTCTCGAAATGGTACATTTACTGACTTTGCCTTCTCGTCAATTCATTGGTTTCAACTGAGTCGAGCTCTTTTGAGATTCAAACAACGATCATTAAACTTTTTGATCACATTTTAATCACGTTTCTCCCCCTCAAAAATAGCATATCCATGATGTTTTTGAAAAATATGATTAAAAGATCTGTTTTTCGGAAAGCATTTGGAGAGAAACTGATTTAGCATGAATTTTGGAACAATTTTGGTTTTATACTCCCCCTTAACGAAAGCATATTTTTCAAACAGAAAATTTAGAATCAATTAAGGGTTTAGAGGGAGTTATCTTGGTACCAAATGTGAGAGATTTTGAAAAATCTTTTTGAAAAATTTCGAATCAATGGTACGCAAGATGATGAAGATTTTGAAAATCTTTTGAAGATATTGAAGAAGAATTATCTTCATTTGTTTTAGGATAAGTGCTCGATATTTACGAAAATCGATTTTGCGTAGCACTTTCCTTTCTTTAAAGATCGGGTTGCAAGCTGAAATACTTACAAGCCATTATGTTTTTAGGATAAGTGCTTGAAAAATATTTAAAACCTTTGATTTGGTTAAGCACTTTCCTTTCTTTGAAGCTGGTCCTGAATGATGTGTTAGAAGCCATTATTTTGAAGTCCGGGTTTTGTACTGAAGTATACGAAAGCCATTATTTGAAGAAATTTTGAGAAACGACATGTTTTAGAAAACATTTAAAGAACTCTCGCTCAAGCATCTGTACATACCCGTATCATTGTTGAATGACATTTCTAGAAACGTAAAGAATATCGATTATACGAGAGACATGTCGTAGAAGAATATTGTTGAATTTTTTGATTTTATATTGTTTTTGTATTTTTTGAAAATTTTCTATTTTTGTATTGTGCTTTTGTTGGTTTTATAAAAGAAATGGAAAATCAAAGAAGATTTTACAGAATTGGAACCCTCGATGAGTCGGTTCGAGATATTTGATTCACCTGAAACCAAAGAAGAAGAGTTTTCACAAATAACAGTGTTAGAAGTACAAGATTCCTCACGGTGAGGGTGATCACTATCAACGGTTGTAGTGGTTTTGACTTCCTTAACATGATGAGTTTCACTATTATCTGTGTTGGTGCAAGTATCAAAAATCTTTCCTGTGGGAATCCATCTAAGACCTATTGTGCTGAAAAATTTTCCCGTGGGTTTCCACCTAAGGTAAGATCTAGGAGTTGTTTTCTTATCGATGGAAGACTCATTTTTAGAATAACTACGTCCTGAAGAGATCCACCTATTAGGTTTCCTTTTGATGTTCATCTTGTCACCGGGTTTGTTTCTATTTGGTGTCTTAGTGGATTGTGCCTTGGCACGAGAATTATCTTTCTTGAGATATTGTAAGGCACATGCATCATGATTAGCTGAAAAGACACATTTTTTACATGTAGTACAGACAAATTCAATATTCTTGTTTAAAACAGCAGCTTTAACTTTGTCACTACAGTCTTGTGGAAATTGATTCTTGTTCGAAAAAGACTTAGAATTCCTAGTGATGTTTTCTAAGGGCATAGCATTTTCTTTTGCGCAACTACTCTTAGATGTAAGCCAATTCCTAGTCTTTTGTAGTGAGTTCCTAGGTAATGGTTTACTACTACTAGCAGTGCCTTGAAATCTTGTAGAATTCATCACCCTAGATGTTGCACCTAAAATTCCGTCTTTTCGAGTCTGTGCCTTTTTTCTAGCTTCTTCTAGATAGAGATTGTTGACCATGTTGTTAGAACCAACAGATTCATTAACTGGATTTTTGGTCATATTCCGTGTACTAATCCTAGAGATGCCAGGTGTAAGCACTTTTGGTTTTTCAAAAACCGCTTTTTCTTTTTCAAAAACTTTTAAAATTCTCTTTTTAATGGGCAGGGACTGTGGTGTTTTTGACAAATCAGTTTTCTCATTGACTATTGGAGGAGGCTGAGAAATAGACATTTTTGGTTTGAAAACCGGTTTGGGAACATTTGTTTTCTCCTTAGTCAATGGTTTTGCAAACTTAGTATCCACAGCCTTTCCTTTTAGACTTCCCAATTGAGCACTCAAAAGATCATTTTGCTCTTTCATGTCCTTGTAAGCACGCTCATACGACAGTTTGTCATACTTGCATTCCTCATATTTTCGATCAAGTTGTTTAAAATAGGACACGTTTTCTTTTTCAAGTTTTGCAAGAGCATTTTCATATTTTGAAACAATTGCGGAGGTCTCAGACTGGAGTCTTTCATGATCTTCAACAGAATATGTTTGTAAGATAATGGACATGATATCGGTAGTCATAACATCTTCGAAGAGAGAATCATTCAAATTTTCCAAAAGTTTGATGTGTTCAACACTTTCATTAGCTTGCTTTACCAGGGATTTATGGTCCTTGACAAAGTCACTTGTTTCTTTCAAAAGTGCTTGTTCAACATGAATTACCCTTGCACGATTGCATTCAATGAGGGGCAATTAGAGTTTCAAAAAACTTTTTCTGTTCAATATCAAAACTATTAAACCAGATGTTTGTTGTAATATTGGTTTTAGTTTTAATAGTCTCTTGAAGATACCCAATTCTAGTTTTAACGTCATCTAAAATGCTTCTAGTATCACTTGTGTTAAAAGGATTGTTTGAAGACATTTGTTCGATTTTCGAAAGAGACTTGGAAACTACAACTGGTTTTGAAACTGGGGTTGACACTTTGTTTGAAACACTTGGTGTGGTGGAAAACGTTGACGTTTCTTTTTGATTAACAAAAGTAATTCCATTAATTTTGTTCCATTTGTTATCATCAATCGGTTTGAGATCTGGATTCTTTTGTTTCATTTTTGATCTACTCTCCTCAGATAGTTCCAACGTTTCAAGAGAATCACGAACAATTATGGGTTCATGCAAAGGTTTTCCATTGTTCAACACATTCTGAGATTTCTGAGATTTCTGAGCTTTCTTGAGGAACGAAGAAGGGTCGTTACCAAGTTCCATTTTATGTGAAGTATGAAAACGCTGATTTACTTGGTTTGAAAGCATCTTGTTTGTTTTATCTGAATGACCCGTTGTGAGAAGCAAATTGTCCAAAGCTTTAATTTTCTCATTTTTATCCAGAATTTCATCAAGAAGAGAATCTTCTCGTTTTGAAAAATCAGCAATCAACTTTTTCTTCTCTTTTTCAAGATCAGAAAACAGTGCTTTTTGTTTAGAAAGTTGGTCATTTAGATCTGAAATTTCCTTGTTTAAAGATTTAATTTTCAAGTGAGAATTCACATCAAGTGTGTTATACTTGATTTGCAATTCTTTTCTCTTAAAACGAATCTCGATAACCAATATCTAATTCGGACATTTTGTTTGTATGAAATTCATAGGCTTTGGCGTGCTCCTTGTAACTCTCAAGCTCAGGTCAATTTTTATTCGCGGCCTTAACCTCGCGATTGACCGTTCTAACTTTCTCAACTTCAATGCCACATTGATTGATTAATGATTCAACATAAGCACGTGTTTCCTGATCAGTCTCGATTTTGTGCCACACGCCTCCACTTGGATCCACATATGGAGTTTCGAGTTCGTATTGCTACAACTCGGATTGTCCGTATGTATCATAAGTGGATGCTGGCGTCACAGAATGTTGTTCGTCATGAGTAAACACATCACATATGACATTGTTATAGCATGGATCAATGATTGGTACCTTAGATACTGCATTTGCGTCATAGACGGAGGTGCGTCGAGTCGTGTCGTACTTAGTCTCCTGAAGATTTGCCATTAAGACGCAGTTAGCATTGATGTCCTCTCGGTCTTCCAAATCATCCATAATAGCGAAAAAGTCATGTTCCTCGACTCAATGTAACACCGCTTCTTGCTTATCTGCTAACAAAGCAGCTTTCCGAAGAAAATCACCATTCTTCTTGTGCGGCTTAGTGGGACAATTACTTGCCATGTGACCCGTCCTTGACGTTATAACACTTAACCCGATTACCCGATTCACATTTCCATGATTCCAAACGACGGAGCTGCAACATACCCATTCGATTACCCATGCTCTATTCCCAACATTCTCGTCCCATCCGATTTCCAACATGTCGACCGACCGATTACCCGATACGGAACCGCTGATTACCGATGCGATTGTTAAAAGCTTTATCCAATAAAGAAAATATCTTTGCAAGGTAAACGCCGGGTCGGGCAGGATCGTGATTCCTAGTTCTTGGTATTGTTGATCTGGATAGAATTGTTGTTGTGGTTGTGGAATGTATTGCTGCAAGTTGTTGTTGTTGGAGGATGATGAAGCTTGTTGTTGTGTATTCACTGTAGTTTGAGTCTTTGCAATGAGTGCCAATGAATCATGATTCTTTGCCAATCTTTCTTGCCGACTTCATTAAACGCTTGGTTTTGTTTGAAAATCATTCGTTGATCAAAGTTCAATTGATGTAAGTCTTTTGTTTGGTTGACAATAGTGACATATCGTCCCCATTCTTTTGGAAGATTATTCAGGAACTTGATGTTTTGAACGATTGTTCTGGGTGCCAACTTGTTTCGGATAAGCTCATTCATCAAAGTGCAAAACCTTCCATAGTATGATTCAATGGATTCTCTTGGTGTAGATGTAAACTTCTCCCATTCGGTTAGCGACTTGTTCTCCATGTCTTGTTTACCAATTTCTATTCCATAACATAGCCATCTAACACGTTCCCACATATCAAAGCAGCTTTCACAACTGTCTATAGCAGCAAAAATGTCTATTGGTAAACCCAGTTGGACAATATGAATTGCCATGTCATCTGCATCGACTTGTTTCTGGTCCTCTTCAGTGTATTCTGATTCAGTTTGAAGATGAGAGGATGGTGGGATGGGAGGTGTTGCATCTGCATTTCCAGGGACATGGACTTGTCGAGGCTAGAAGGGTCCATCCTGAATGGATTTAATCATGAGTTTCCCATTAGGTTTGGTCTTGATGTAGCGGAGCATTCGACTTGTCCATTGAAGATAACCACCTTTTGCCAACATAGGAGGCGGTTTTCGCACCGGTGCATGAATGTCTTGTTGAGTTGCCATTGATGAAGGTATGATATGATCAAGTTGATGTAGGATCGATTCAACGATAAAGGAGTTGTGGTTGATGAAGATTAAGCTCGGTTGAGGTGTTTTCGAAAGTCGCATCGTAACCTTGGTTCTTAGTCGAAAAAAATTTTCGCCCAAAATTTGAAATTCACTTTAAAAATCAATTCTAAGGACGTATGAAAATTTTGAGTTATGACAATTTTGACTCGAAAAATTTGAATTTAGGCTCAAAAATTTGAATTTTTGACCAAAATTTTCACAGTTAAACCAAAATTTGAATTTCGCGTAAAAATTGAACGTTTAGTCTCCTCAAAAATTTAATTTTTACTCAAGTTTTCCCGCCAAAAAACTCAAATTTTTTTTTTTTTTTTTTTTTTGAAAAATGAAGAGCTTAGGCGTAGAAACACGAGTTCACGAGTAGAAGCGAGGCTTAGTAGGATCCGGTGCTTATGCGTAGGATCTTATGCGTAGGAAGCTTATGCGTAGAAACCTTAAGCGTAGGAACCTTAAGCGTAGGAACCTTAAGCGTAGAAACCTTAAGCGTAGGAACCTTAAGCGTAGAAACCTTATGCGTAGAAACCTTAAGCGTAGAAACCTTATGCGTAGAAACCTTATGCGTAGAAAGTATCTTACGCGTAACCTTAAGCTTATCGTGAGACAAAAAGTTACTAGTAAACCTTACGCGTAATTTTGAAGTTATGCGTAGAGTTACTCGTAAGCTTTTAGCTTATGCGTAAACTATGGTTAAGAACCAAAAATCCTTTACACCGTCCACAAGTAAGGGATATCCACAAGTCGAAGTGTTCCACACACTTATCCAAGTGAGGGAAGCGAGTAACGTTCGCTATAGCTCGAAGATTCTTCACCAAAAGTTACGAGTAGAAAACTTATGAGTAGTTGACTTTCTTACGAGTAGAACTAGGGTTTTGACTTACTCGTAAAAATTTCCAACGATTCAAACAAATTCGCAACGATATCCTTAAAAACACTCCAATAACACAAAAATGTTGACCTTTTTTCACCCAAAGTGCTTAGAAAAGTTATGAGTAGAAATGACCAATAACCAAATCGAGCTTAAAAATGAAGAAAAACACGTAAAGCTTGGAACTTTTTGCAAAAAACTGAAACTTTAGCACCAAATAAACCTTAAACCACAAGAATCTTGAATTTTTGAGTGCAAAAATTAAAGCTTTAAGCGTCACAATATTGACTAACGTGAGCTTATACGCGTAACCCTTCAAAACAAACACAAACATCCTAAACCATTGTTAGGCGATTGATACCAATTGTAGGACCTAAGATATATCAACCTTATCACAAACCAATACCCACGTTTTGCTTAGAACACGTTAAACCAAACACTTATACATATAAGAAGATGAAATAAAGAAAGGAAGATGGTGACTTGAAGATATATAAATCCGTGTAAGTGATGATAAGATATGCAAACAATAAGTTGTATATTCCTTGAGAGAGAAAATACACACACACACACACACTCAAGCACACCCCTCAAATGACATACTTGAGGGGTATTTATAGTAAGAGAGATGATGCCCTAAGGCTTGGCCATGGGCCTTGAGATGGGCTTGGACATGGATTGGGTTACATGAACTAGACAAGGCTAGCTTAACATAACTAATACCCAATTAGCTTAGCCCAATCCACGAGCCCGTTGACTATTCTATCACGATATCTAACACACATTACAAAGTTCCTAATCGTGAATGACCATCACTTCTAATAAAAATAATCAAGGCTAACAGGATTAGCACCAATTCAATTTTGGTAGGTCATGGATGTTATGAGAGTCTAATAACGGAGTTATAACATCTAAATCGTGGTGAATCAAAAATACCCAAACTCAAGAACTTTAAACCCTAACATCCAATTTTTAATCAATGAGAGTTTCTGGGTGGTTATAGAACCTGGAAACCTTTAATTTAACATGATATGAGTATCACACAACAATCTTTTGACCAAAAACAATCACATTTTGAAAATACCTAATTCGACTCATAAACCCTAATTATAAAAATCCATTAATTCGTGTTTCTGGGTGTATTTTGAGCATAGAAACGATATCATTGATGTTGTTAAAGCATTTTGAAACAATCTTTTTAACCAAAAAACACACAACAAATGATTATATGTTCTAATCCTTACGCGTAAAACACAAAATTCAATGAATCTTATGTTTTAACCGTTGGATTCGTGTGAAATTCAAAACCATTGTTTAAAATTACGTTAAGAACACAAAACCACTTACAAGTTAGATGATCGAAACACGCATTTCTTGAATGGTTCTTAGGCGTAGGATCTTTTAGGTTTATGTAATAAATGTGAGGGTAATGTTAGGTGGAAGATGTTTTTATTAAAAGTAACTTTAACATTTTGACAGTTTTGGTCCCTCCATCTTTTTTCTTTTCAAACAAAGCCATTTAACTTCCATTTTTGGTTACCAAACAAAGATTTTAAGAAAGAAACTTGACGACACTCCCCCTTGACTTAAGAAAATAATGAAAGGTTATAAATTTTAGTCCGAGGAGTGTCATTGAACCAGAAAAGTTTGCCACCATTGATAAAAGAAACAGCCGGTATAGAATAACATGCAAGTACACGAATGTTTTTGAAACAGTTTGGTATAAATTTTCTCCCCCTCAACACTTGATCGGAAAAATATTGAATTTTGAAAGATTATAGTGTTGATGGAAGAAATGTACTTGCCATGTTGAAAGAAAAAATAGATTAGAAAAATATTTTTGTTGTTTTGTCAGATTTTATATTTTTGTATTTTGTTTTTGAAAAATTATTTACAAAAGAGATTTTGGTGTTTGATGTGTTTTAAGACTGCTTTTAGGAGGTCATCTAATTCCTCTTGAGTCAAACACCTCATACCAATCCGGTGGACCAACTCATTAAACCTAGCGGGATGCAAGGCTTTGGTGAGAAGATCTGCCAATTGGTATTCTGTACCCACAAAATATAATTCAACAACCACTGCTCCACGTGATCCTTGATGAAATGATATCGAAGATCGATGTGCTTTGATTTCGAGTCGAGTTGCACGAGATCGCAATGGCACTCCGATTGTCGCAAAGACATCGGGATTCTATAAAAATACGTAACCATAGTCTTTGAGTTGTGTTCTCATCCAAATGACTTGAGCACAACACGACGACATGGCTACATATTCTACTGCGGTTGAGGACGTGATGTACAATCCTCGCTTCCGATTGCCATGACACCAGCTTTATCACCAAGAAATTGTAAAGCTCCCAAGTACTTTTCCGTGAGTCTAAGCATCTTGCGTGGTGTCGCCCCAAAAGTGATTAGTTCAAAACCGTAATCCTTGGATACCGGATCCCCAAGTTAATGGTTCCCTTTATGTATCGGAGGATTCTTTTAGCCTCGGAGAGGTGGGTTTTAGTTGGTCGCGACTAATAACGAGAGAAAAGATATACGGCAAAGACAATATCGTGTCCGCTAGTCGTTAGATACATGAGAGATCCAATAATACTACGGTATTTTGTAGGGTCCACCAATTTCCCATGTAAATCAGCGTCTAGCTTCTTGGTATGAGCCATTGGTGTGGCATAGGTGTCACAGGTTTGCATTCCAAATTTGTTTAACAATTCAAGGGCATATTTGGACTGCCTCAAGAAAATACCACGGGGTGATTGATGAACTTGCAGTCCGAGAAAGAACGTGAGTTCACCCATCATGGATATTTCAAAAATTTTCTTCATTATTTTTGCAAAAGCGATTGAAAACTTTTTATGTGTAGACCCAAAAATGATGTCATCCACGTAAATTTGAACAATTAAGATATGTGCCCCGTGATATTGTATAAAAAGAGTTGGGTCAACCAAGGAACGATGATAGCTTATCGTACCATGCCCGAGGAGCTTGTTTGAGACCATACAGAGATTTGTTTAGTTTGTAGAAGTGATTCGGAAACTCAGGATTAACGAATCCATCTGGTTGGCTGACATAAACCGTTTCTTTAAGTTGTCCATTGAGAAACGCAGTTTTGACATCCATTTGATAGACCGTCATATTCATATGAGCCGTGAACGCGAGAAATATCCGAACAGCCTCAAGACGAGCGACTGTAGCAAAAGATTCTTCAAAGTCTATTCCCTCTTCCTGACGATAACCCTTAGCAACTAGACGTGACTTGTTTTGGATTACGTTTCCTTCAACATCCAATTTGTTTTTCCAAATCCATTTGAGACCAATGACGTAGACCCTGTTGGTCTTTCAACCAGTTCCCATACTTCAAGACGTTTGAATTGGTTGAGTTCTTCTTGCATGGATTCAATCCAGTTATCTTTTGTCATTGCGTCTTTGATGTTTTTAGGTTCAGATTGGCAGACGGTGAGTGCATAAATGCAATGTTCACCGTCTGTGTGAAGACGTTGTCTCGTAACGACCGGTTGATTCGGGTTGCCAATAATGTTTTCCAGAGGATGGTCTTTCGTCCATCTATGTGTGGAGGTTGATGTTGGTATACATTGTGCAGATTTTGAGGATTCAAATGGCTTGTTGAAGATTCTCGACATCCGGTGCTGCATCTCATTAGCAAACTGGTTGAAGAACGCATTTGGATCAAAATCTGCAGGTGGGGGTACTTCATTCGAGAACATCATCGGCCGGTTCATCATTGTTGGAAGCGGTTTGTTCAACTGTTGTGTTGGAGTCAACTGGTGGTGCTTCTTCAACAGAGTTGTTGTAGCAGTGTATCGGTATAGAGTATTATTAGGTTGAGCAGAAACTTGCGGATACACCGAGCACATTCATCAATATCGTCACCGAACAAAGGAGCAAATAACCTTTCCATTTGTTGACGAGTAAGTCGGGGCTTTGTTCAATTGATGATGGGGTTTGGGGAAGTTAAAGCGGTTTTGTCCGGTTCCAAGTCATTATACTCGAAGCCATTTCCGTAAGTTCATCAAAATGAGCATGAATCATTTCCATAACCTCCTTTGTTCGACGATTCCAGATTCAGAAACCTTTAGAATTATCATAATATCCTATAAAGACTCCAATGTCAGCTTTGGCTTTGAGCTTTCCAAAGTCATCACGATCATTATTCGGATAGCAAAGAGATCCAAATACATGAAAGTGTTTGAGATTCGGTTTTCTTGTGTGGACAAGCTCAAAAGGTGTTTTGTTTTGGAGTTTTGTAATCATAGAACGGTTTTGAGTATAGCATGGAGTAGATACGCTTCGCCCATAAGTAATCTGGAAGTTTAGCATTGATTAACATTGTTCTCGCAGCTTCCACTAACGCTCGGTTTCGTCTTTCAACAACTCCGCTTTTGTTCGTCGTGCAATAGATGTCTAATGCTGAATTCCTACTTTCTCATAAAATTCACGAAGAGTTTGGTTAACAAATTCAGTGCCTCTGCGTCGATTTGGCGAGCGGTGTTTCGAGTGAACTTGTATTTTCGTGAGAAAGGTGATGATCATTCGTGGAGCTTGATCTTTGCTTCGAAGAAAGTAGACCCAAGTCCAGCGTGAATAGTCATCAATAATTACTAAGATGTAGCGTTTCCATTGATCATTTGCAGCGCGATCGGGCCACACAAATCCATGTGAAGAAGATGAAGCACATGTTGAGAACTGTGTTCCACCTTTGAAGGAAAATGAGCACGAGTGCTTTTTCCTTGTTCACAAGCCGAGCAAAGGTGATCTTTAGAATACCGAAACCGTGGAGTCCTTCAACTAGTTTGTGTCGAGCAAGGTTGGTGATGGTTTGAAAGTTTAGATGTGAGAGACGACGGTGCCATAGCGTGATTTTGTTGATGTTTCCTTTGAAAGTAAGCAGATGGGAGAAGAAGCAACCATGTCTTGCATAGAGATAGTGTAAAGACTTGAATTACGAGCCAGAAATAAGGTCGTTTCCTTGTAGATCACTTAATGAAACAAGTTTTTCCCCAAAGCAACCTCCAAATCTCCATCACGTAACCGACCTCATCGAAAAGGTTGTGACCGAGGCCTTCCACATAATAAACCCTGCAAATTTTGATGTTCCCATTGATATAGTCTCCGTAGCCCATGATAGATGCAAGTGATCATTCCTAACCCGACAGTGCCAATGAATTTTGCAACAAAGTTTGATAACAGTTTAAGGTTGCCTGTCATGTGTCGGGAACATCCGCTATCAACAATCCAGAGAATGATCAGATCACCGCATTACACAATGCATCTACAGATGGAATAGAAGTAGATGTGGAACCCGAAATGTTAGAGGGTTCCGTAGGCTTATAGTAGATATACACACATCAATAGCTTTAGGTATCCACTTAGATCCTAGTGTGTTATATATCCATTTATGCCATCTCCAACTAGTATTTGCTTTAGTCTTAGTGAATGCACTAGGTGGTACTACATTCCTAGGAGGTGAAACTGGAGCTACAGGGATAGCAAAGCGTTTCTTAGAATCTAAAGAGGGCAGTCAACCAAGCACAGACTTAGAAAGATTAGTGGGCCTAGAGGTATTCCGATTCTTAGGATTCCTTAAACGAGAGATGATAGTTTTAGCAACACATTTGTCATGACAATCGAATTCATACTTTACGACAAATAACACAAGGTGCATCGGACTGAATATCAAAAGTACTTAACGGTTTAGCATTCGTTACATCACTATTTCTATTACATGTTGCGACGCCTTAATATCTATAGTGGAAACAACGTGAGTCTTATTCATAGTCCTAGGGTGTTCTTCTACTTTAGCATTCCTTATTGATCTTTTCTTAGGTCGCAACTTCCTATTCTTCGATGTAGTGCTCCTAGGCGTGAAGTACGGACGCTTGGAAAAGATGCAACTATTCTGCTTTCAGAGAAGGAGGCACGTTACCAACTTGTGATTTGGCAGTATGGATTCTAGGTTCATGATTACTAAGTGTTACTGGTGCTATTCTCTTAATCACGGTAGGCGGAAGTTGTTCATACTTTCCTAACATTTCTCTTAACTTGAAGATAGTGTGAATCGATCTTGATTTTCGTGAGCCTAATATTTCCAGCAAAAATTCATAACTTCTTTAGTGTGTGCAAGATAATGATCAAGTTCATTTGATGCTTCATCACGAAGTCTTTTTGAGTAAAACAAATATGACACCATATTCCTTTTTAACTTTTACAAGTTCTTGTTCATATTTTGAGATTTGACACTTAAAAGACACGCTTTTGATCATCCGGCTTGCTCAATTTTAGGATCGTAAGATTTTGCACGAATGGCGGGAGATTTTGTGTTGAAAAGCAAGTTGTTGATCGTGAATATCTTTTGACACCAATTAAGACGACGTATTGCATTTGAAAGTTCGTTTGACAATCGCTTGTTTTCAACTTTTAAGGACTCGACCAAGCACATTATCGTGTTCTCAACATTTACCACGTAAACAAATGTGATCGCAGAGATATAATCAAATGCATATGACAAAGAATTCAATAACACAACATTATGGACATCACATTGGATGACATCTTCCAAGAGTCGATCAACATCTTTTCTCAACAGCTTTCTTTTACGCTTAGTGTTAGAAATAGATGTTTCGTTTTCTAAAACGACCTTCATCATTCCAAGTTCCTTATGAAAGTCCCTTTCCCAAGACAATGCACAACTTTTCAAATTTTTAACATTTGGTAAAAGATTTTTGTGAAAAATGTCTCTTTGTTCTCGCTAGAAGGCGCATTGAAAATGTTGAACTTTGATTTTCGAATGATATTCTATCTCATGTTGTAAAGTTTTGAGGTCAGCCATGAAAAGGTCAAAATATCGAAGAATTTTGCGATTTTCAGTTTTTGAGTTTACTTCACTGATGGAAGGTAAAGGACCATAAGTTTGTGCATAATCTGGTTTGGGATTAACATTAGAAGACTCGTGCGTTTTATGATAATCCTTGGTGTGTTAGAAGAATCAGTTGGTGTGACGAAAGTGACCGCTTTTGAATAGTTAAAAGGTTTGTTGTAAACAACTTTTTCTAATTTTGATCGACTCTCGCCTTACGCATCTAATTCCTTTTGACGATGATATTCAACAACACTCATAACGTAATTATCAATTTTATATTCTTTGACCGAAACTTCGTGATTTGGTTTGAATGTTTTGGTTGAAAGCTTAGGTTTGTAATCAGGAAGATTCGGTCCATATCCATTTGGATTGGGTTTTAAAGTAAACTTTTCAATGGTTGTGACCGACTCGCCATGTTTGTAAACAAGAGTTTTAAACTCTTTAAGTTTGTTTTGCAAGCCGATGATTTCTTCAAGATGATCATCTATTCGCTTCGTTGAATGCTTTTTGTATGCAGAGAACTGTTTTTGACAAGTTAACAACTTCAGCCTTAGCTTTTTAAGTTTCCAAGGTGAGAGCGTTAATTTGCTTTTTATGTTCATGTTTTAGTTGTTCTATTTCGCATAACAAAGCATTCTTCAAGCGCTAGATCACGATCTGCCTCTCCAAATATTTTTCGCTTTTGATGAGATTTGGCAAAGGTCGCTTCAAAACCGCTTTCACGATTTTCTTGAGTTTTGAAAAAGTTGAGTTGCTTTTGTAAACATTCAAAATCCTTGGTTAACAAGTGCATTTTTGCTTTTCAAGTCCCGATTAATGGCATGACATTTTTCCACTATGGTCTGATGGTCCTGTATTAAACGAGCAAAATCGATGAGGAAAAGTTCGCGTGTTCAACGCGAGTCTCAACATGATCATTACTGAGATCCTCAAGTATAACCACGGAGTCAATTTGATTATCAAGGGAAACCGCTTGGTCATCTTGATCGTCAAATATAACTACGGGGTCTAGTTGAAAATCGCCGGAATGAGATGTGGACGACTCATTTTGAACATTCCGAGCCTTGCCGATTCGATGTTGGCGAGATATGAGATCGAGATAAATATGGTTTGTTCGGTACCGAGACAAGCCATCGGTGTCATACATCGGGCCCGTGTCACTCATGTGTAACTTCATGCATATTAGCCATCAACATAACAAATGTGCATTGGCCCGTAAGTCCTCCATATCATCATCCGAGTCATTTGCCATAAAGCTCGTTTCTTTGTCCGTGAGATTTCCACCAGCTTCATCCTTAAGAGCCAAAAGAAGAGCCTCTTTGAAATAAGCACTCCCCCTAGTCCTTGGCTTTGGGCATGCATTAGCCAGGTGTCCCTTCTCATTGCGTTGTAGCATCGAAGACCATTCAACCCATTCTCGAGCATTTCCACTGTCCACCACTGGAGCTCGATTGTTATTCCTACCCACGATTAAACCCTTGACCACCGCCCATCCGACGACCATAACCACGATTCTCAACTTCAACTCGCCCATTGTTCACAAATGCTTGATTCCTTGTATTAAATGAGGAACGAATACGGTTGTTGGATTTGTTGGTATAACGGCTAAAGGCATTAGCAATCATAGCAAATCCTTGTTGCAAGTTCTTGAACGGATCGGATTCCTCATTAGCTTCATTGACAAGTGCTTGAGCATTGTTGTTGTTGTATGGAACCAATTGAGTTTGTTGAGATTGAGGCTGTGAAGGATCATATGGTGTGATTGTAGCAGATTGGTTGAGTTGCTGATTGAGGAGAATAACTATTTTGAGCATATAAGGCAAGTTGTTGATTTTCCTGATGTGTCGGTGGAGCAATTTGAGCACGGAGAATCCTTTCCTATCAACTTCCTTTTCATGAGGCTTCAAGTAATCGTACAACAATCCATATGTAGAATGATGCAAATTATTCGCTTGACGGAGGAAAATGACATACTTCTCCCATTCAGAACCAAGACTACTCAGAACTTAGTATTCACTGTGATTCTTGGCATGATGATGTTGTGTTTATCCAAATCATTGATGATGTCTCAAAAACGATGATGATAAGACTCTAGTGTCTCTCCGTGTTCAATCATGAAGTGTTCATAAGCCAAGTAAATTTTGGATTCCAAATCCTCCGATTGAGTACGATCCTTCCATAAGAAGATGAATATTATCCCACATTTCCTTTGCAGTCTTTTGAGCATCAACACTTCAAAGAATTGGGTTAGGTAATCCTAAGAGGATGTATTGCATTGCAAGTTCATCAACTTCATAGTGTAGAAGTTCTTGAGGATTCAAGTCAACAAGATGCAATGTTTGTTTGTTCATCTCTTGGTGGAATAGCATTTGGATCTCCGGGTACAATGACATTAGGCATCTCAAATGGACCTTCCAAGATAACCTTCTTTAAGAACTTTCCATGTGGCTTCTTCACATCACAAAACCTAAAGAACCTTATTACCCATTGATCGTAGTTTCCTGGAGTGAGCATTGGAGGTCTATCAAGTGATCCAGCCTTATGAATTGATTGTTGGCTGCTTAAAGCTTCAGACATCTTTGCAAACCAAGTGGGTTCCTTCATAGTGTTCCTTGATGGATGTTGATTGAATTTGGTTGTGTAGGGTTGAACTTGAAGACTTGGTGGTGGTTGAACCATTTGAGGTTGTGGAATTGCAGCAAGTTGTGGAGTATGTTGTTGATTAAATTGTTGTTGATAAATTGCTTGTTGTTGATTCCATTGTTGATGTTGTGGAGTTAGTTGTTGTTGACGTTGAGAATAAGTGTAAGGGAAATAGTTAGAGTATGGTGGTTGTGACATGTTGATAAACTTGTGTTGGTAAAATGGATCTTTGTAGTCAAATGAACCTTTGTTGATGAAGAGTCCTTAGGCGTAAAAATCACAATAACCAAGTAGCACTTAAGCGTAAAAACACCAAAGTTACGCTGTAACAATGAAGAGTTATAGAGATTTAGCTTACGCGTAAGTAGGGAAAAGAAGCTAAAGTTATGCGTAGACACAAAGTTAGGCGTGAAAGTTAGGCGAGGATTATCTTGGCGTAAGACTAGGCTAATTCGTAAGATGAATCTTATGCGTAGGATTTCTACGCGTAAGCTTTATGCTTATGCGTAATTTTAGGTTTTTATCCCAAGTGATCTTTAACACTTCACGGCAAAAGATATCCAAAGTCGACGATTTTCGTGCTTATCCAAGCAAGAAAACACGGAGTAAACCACGAAAATGAAGATCAAACCAAGGATAACCTTACGCGTAGTATTAGGGTTTTGCTACGCGTAGGATTACTCGTAAAAATGATAATGCCCAAAGATGTTTCTAAACCAGGTGATGAAATAGCTTCAATAACACCAAAAGACACAAAAGTGTGAAACTTGATGATCCAAAGCTCTTAAAGCTTATGCTGTAGGGTTGAAACCCTCGTATAAAAAACTAGTTTAAAACCACGATCCACGCATAAAGTTTGAAACTTTTTGCCAAAAACAAGTATTTTAACACCTTAAAACATTGAAAGTACAAGAATCTTGGATTCAAAAGTGTAAAAAAGACGTTTTTAAGCGAACCAAAGTATCAACCACGTTACGCAGTAAGACCAAAAAAAACTTCAAAAACAAAACGATTCACCCAACTATTAGGCGATTGATACCACTGTTAGGTCACTAGTTTTACAACACAAGCTTACAAGAAAGATAGAGAGGCGATTGAACAATAAACCAAACACACACACACTATATAATAAGGACGGTTACGCCAGAGGGCATGAGTGAGAGAAAAACTTGAACAACCAACCCTCAAGTGAGGGTTATTACATAGTATTTATAGGAGGAAAGCTAGGGCAACACTCCTAGTCCCTTCCTTTCTCCTATGGGCTTGGGCCTAAGCTCATGGGCCTTCTACATAAGCTTAAGGCTAATAACAAACATAAAGGCCATAATTAAGCTACCTATTACATATTCATTACTAACACTTGATTATGGTTTAGGAGTGATTCCAACAATCTCCCCCTTAAGTGTTGGTGATGAAAAAACGGTGAAGGCGTTGATGTAATAGTAGCTTTGACGCCTTCTGACATTCTTCTTTCTTGTGAGAAGAATTGCCTTGATTCAAACCATCTCCCAGTGTAGCGAGATAGTTTTCTTTGAACAGTTATGCTTTGACGTCATCTTTAACTTTGTTCTTTGATCTTTGTTCTTTGTGATGAAAGTGATAGTATGTTGTTTATGCATCAAGTTCGCTTCGCCTTCTTGCCGGTGTCTCCACGCCTTTCTCCAACATGCTCACACGCTCTTTTGACGTTTGAATTCAAGATCGATGAAGTTCTTTAAGTCTTTAACTTTGTAGATTCTTTGATTTGACGAAGAATCATTCGACTGATATGTTGCTTTTGGATAGAACTTCCATTAGTGATGATGTTGGCGTGAGCATGAGAAGAATTGCATACGATCATTCCGCTCCAGCGCTTCCATAAGAAGAAAACATAAAAACGGTTAGTAATAAGCGGATTCCGGCATTTACAAGTTTGAACTTCGAGAGTGTTGATAGTGTGAAAACACAACTCTAATTCTTACAAAGGCCGTTCAATCTGGAGTCCCACAAGTGAGATAACACGATGTACCGAAGGTACACCTACGAGTCGATGAGTCATTTGAGGTACACCGTAGCATCACCTCACGACCGTAGACCGCTTTGAGACCACTAAGCGCAATCCACGGGAGTTGCCGTCGGCCCCGTCCGGGTGTTGATGTTGACCGGCAGGGAGTTTCCATTCAATACTGAGGATCACAAATGTGAACCTCTCATAAATGTTCTCGACAGATTGCTAAGATCTGTGAAGGACTCGATAATGTACCACTTGAAATTCTTATTGTTGAACTTCAAGTGATGAAATGTCAAGTGTTCCTAAGAGATCTTTTGATGAATCTCGGGGCTCTAGACTCAATAGTGCATTTTGTTTTCTCTGCGGAGACTAGGGAGAGGGTCTCCTTCTTCAATACCAGCAGTCTCTAAGAGAAAGCCAATAGTTTACGTAGGGTTCCCTGTGAGAATGAAACAAGCTTCGGTTGAGAGAAACTTGAGTGGTTAAGAAGGTTTAGTGCATGCGTCCACGGGTCCATGACGACTTTTAATCTTCAATACCGGTGTCATCTAGTGACAACCGGTAGCATATGAATTGAACCCTGATTCCTCTAAGTTGAATAACTTGGAGGGCTATTTCTTTTCACCCTTTTCTTTGCATTTCTTTTTAATTCTTCAACTCCTTCTTTCTCCGATTCTCATTTTCTCCTTCTTACAATCATACCTAAGGACTTCTAAATACTAACTATTTCTGGTGTCCTGGGGTAGATCCATCCGACTCTGGAGGATCATAGGACGGTTATTCCTAACCTTAGTCACCTTATAGCTTCATGACTAACCTATGTTGCCATACAAAACCACTGTTGTGAAAAATCTCTCAAAGTGTTTGTGAATGAAAAACATTTTAGTACCACTGTTGAGATAAGATTTTGCATAAATACTCCCCTCCACCTCAAGTGTTAAGAGTTTTAACTGTTAAAATGCACATGAGGAAAGAGCGCAGACATTTTGAATTGATCAACTCAAGATAGACATTCCCCGCGAGACACGACACGTGGCATAGTTAATGAGTTGCATTGTCAGCTTTTAGGTGACAACTAGCTCTAATAACTACCTTGAAGGTGTAGACAATCCTCGAAAGGTTGTCAAACCCGTCAGAGTTCATGTCTACCAAGAGTTTCTCGAATGGTACATTCTACTGGGACAAGTCCTTTGCGAGACACGCTACATTACTAGCGAACTAGCTTGAAATTATTACCGGTCCCGGACAAGTCTTTTCGAGTTACTAACAGTTAAGATCTCGTCAATTCATGGGTTAAGTCTATAGCACAATGATTCATTTGCATTGACGCAACATATTTCTTATCACTTATTTTCTCCCCCTCATTAGAAGACTCAGAAGTAGGTGTGATAACCCAAGGTGTGTTAGAAAAATCCTGTTGAGTGACGAAAGTGACTGCTTTTGAATAGTTA
The DNA here is from genome assembly GCA_910596185.1 of Chrysanthemum makinoi. Lineage (NCBI taxonomy): Eukaryota > Viridiplantae > Streptophyta > Magnoliopsida > Asterales > Asteraceae > Chrysanthemum > Chrysanthemum makinoi. Next base: position 142,078,825 of record OU343216.1, on the reverse strand, counting down.
AATGGTTTGTTACAAACAACATTTTCCAATTTTGACCGACTCTCATCTTCAGCATCTAATTCCTCTTGACGATTATATTCAACAACACTCATAATGGAATCATCAATTCTATGTTCTTCACTGTAAACTTCAGGATTTGATTTGAATGCTCTATTTGAAAACTTTGGTTTGTAATCAGCAAGATTCGGTCCATATCCATTTGGATTTGGTTTAAAAGTTAACTTTTGAATAGTTGTGATTGACTCACCATGTTTATAAACAACATTTCGAAACTCTTTGATTTTGTTTTGTAGGTCGACAATTTCTTCAAGATAGTCATCTATTCGTTTTGTTGAATGCTTTTGTAACTTGAACTGTTTTTGACAATTTAACAACTCGGACTTGGCTTTTTGAGTTTCCAAAGTGAGAGCGTTAAGTTGCTGTTTATGATCATATTTCAGTTGTTCTATTTGAGACAGCAAAGCATTCTTAGATGCGACTAGATCACGTATCTGTTTTTCTAATGATTTTTCGTTTTGGTGAGATTTAGCAAAAGCGACTTCAAAACCTTTTTCACGTTTTTCTTGTGTTTGAAAAATGTTGAGTTGATATTTTAAGCATTCATTATCCTTAGTTAACAGTGCATTTTTATCCTTTAATTTCTTATTGATGTCTTTGCATATTTCCAGTCGAGATTCTTGGTCTTTAAGTAAGGTCATGAACTCAATATCTAGATTTGACGAAAGTTCAGCTTGTTCAACGTGAGTCTCAACATGATCATTAGTCAGATCCTCAAGTATAACCACAGAATCAACTTGATTATCAATGGTAACCATAAGGTCATCATGATCGTCAAATATAACTACGGGATCAATTTGATTATCCTCGGAATGAGATGTAGACAGCTCATGTTGAACACTCTGATCCTTGTTGAATACAGATGTTGGCGGAGATATCAGATGAGAAATGATTATAGTTTGATCCGGTACCTGAGACAAGCCGTCGGTGTCATACACTGGGCCTATATCACTCATGTAGAGTTCTTGCATGTTTGCCATTAACATCACAGCTGCATTAGCCTGCAAGTCCTCCATATCATCATCTGAATCTGCATTGGCCATAAAGCTGTGTTCTTTTTTGGTAAGAGTTCCACCAGCTTCATCCTTGAGAGCCAAGAGTAAAGCCTCTTTGTGATAAGCGCTGCCTCTTGTCCTCGGCTTTGGGCATGCATTAGCCAGATGACCCTTCTCATTACAGTTATAACAACGAAGACCATTAACCCCATTCTGAGTATTACCCTGTTCAACCACTTGAGCCTTTTGTTGTTGTGGAGCACCCATGTTATTCCTTCCCATTTGATTAAACCCTTGACCACCGCTGCGACAACTCGTAATTTCAGGTCATTTTGCAAACTTTAAAAGTTTCACTATTTCATCATTTATCGTAAACTACATTTACGAGTATCAAATTCGCGTAACCTTAATTGTTTAGCGGCGAATTCATGAACATATCATCAAGGACATTTCATATAGACTAGGCTTAGTCTACATATCATTAGCATCGTTATCATCATTTCAGTTCATGCTTGGATTTGCATTTTTCATTAAACGTTTATTTTCCTATTAAATAAACGCTATCGCGTAATCAATTATGTTGAACATTTGATCCGACACTTCCAAAAATATTCCTAATATATTTTTATACTCATTTTAAGACTATAAAATTATATTATTAATTTACCCGATGTTTTCAATTTATTTCGTATATAAATTGTTATGTTTATATAATTACGACGTTTTCAGTAATTCAACCCGATAAATATTTATTCACTCAATTCTTGTGAGAAATGTATTTTTATAATTTTTATGACCTCAATATATTTTATCTTGACCCGTTAAAATTTATTTTTAGCTAACGCTACCCTAAATACTCAAATGTGTATACAAGTTACCACATGTCTTCAATTAACTTTACATTATACTTCATTATACATTATAAAAACAAAAAAAAAAAGTACCAAGATAATCCAAAAACCCCCTTGTCGACACAAGGGGGGATGACTCATTTAATTTGCTAAATATCTATCCAAGTATAATGTATTATACTTAAAGTTAACTACACATACAACTCATACTTGCAAAGTGAAAGATCAAAAATATCTCTCTTCCTCTCCTCTTGCAAAACCGGCCAACCATAGGACCAAGGAGAAGATCATTCAAAAAATTTCAAGACAAGTTTTATACACTCTAGACACACTCTTGATTAAGGTTGTGAAATAAAAACCTTGGGTGATTAGGAAAAATCCTTTGTTTATAAACCTCATCAAGTTAACTAGTAAGCATCTCATATCCATTTTCATCTTTCATATTTATTCTATGTTCATTTCATCATTTTTGCAAGAAATCATGCATGTTACATATGAGTTTATACCACTTTTAATGTTTTTATTACTTATATTGAAATATGATCATCCTATAAATTATCCCTTGTAACATATCACTTTTGGTGATGTCTAGGAACCCATGACACCCTAAGAAGGTGTATGGTAGGATTTGAATAGCTTCGGAGTTGTTTTGAATTGGTTAGAATAGGTTTGGCGCGACAAATACTCATTTCGACAAGTTTACATAAGGGTCTGTCCATATTTTGAAAATCTGGAAATCTCGACAGTAGATAAAAATTTTTGGCCTAGATATTTAGAAAATAAACTTTAAAACAAAAACGTGGCCGCTTGAACGGGTTAAAACGGAGTTATAACAAAGAATATATGAATTTTTGAAGTTTGACGACGAAAACTATTTGTTTCAGAAAATTCAGCATGCTGTCTCGACTTTTACGAGTCAAAAATGAGTCTTAAGCGTTGTTAAATGTGTCGACTTATCAAAAATATATTAGTATATGTTATCACGATTCCGAGGATATATAAAACGTAGAAAACGGACTTATAACGACTAAGTTATTCACATTTTAAACAAGTTGCCGTAACTTTTATTACAAGTATAACATATATATTTTCTAATAGCCAAGAAATATCGGCACGAATGACCGTTATTGAGGGTCGTTTTTAACATCGATGGAATACTTTTTATAACATGATGTCTTCTAGTAAAAGTAAGTTCGCCAAGCATATTTTCCAAAATGTCCAACCGTCGTCAAGCGGAGTTGTAATGAATAAAATACGGCCACTTAAACTTTGCCGAAAACCATCCTTAAACAATATTTTGGATACAAGTACCCTACTTTACCTATGTTTTTCTCCGTGATCGAGACCTCTAGGATGAAAACTTAAATGCTAAAACTTTGAGATAATGATACAAGCTTCCCAAAACCGTTGAGTTTGTTTCCTAACACTCGACGTGCACCATTTTACGACTAGCTTTTCAAGGCCGTTTTGTCACTTTCATGAAATTTCAATGACATTATTTTACGACGAAAAGTTATAATTTCATAATAAATCATTAAATGATTATCGTAAGATATCATTTCAACATAAATACTTTTAAAGTATTTTATAACGTGACGAGATGTCATAAACATATATTTCGACGATAAATTCTATTTTCAAAAGCGTACAAGTGGTATAGATTACATGTGGATTTGCATGCACGACATTGTTTCATGATTTACATTACAACATATCATTCATAATAGGTCACGGTCGAGGTTGCGCTCATTTCAGTATGCCATTATATCATCATAATCATTGCAACGGGTGAGTTTTCATAGCCCCGATTTATTCAAGTTTTTACTTTATTCAAACCTACGGGGGAGAATACATTGCACATCATTTTTATTACGATACCAAGTATATCAAATTCATTAAATTGCTTAAGTTACCTCATGCCAATTGAATGTCCCCATTATATAACATGAACCGTTAATTTCATAGAAGCGAGGGTGAGTGGATAGATCTATCGAGGGTGACTCCTCCATCTGGGTTGGTGGATTCCAACTGGTTAAACGGATGCATTTCATTTAATATCATTATTTGAGTTGTTTGGCAAACACTCTGTTGGGGCGAACATCATGATCAGTCTAGTTTCGGTGTCATGGACTTATAGCAATTGTAACATTTTTGTGACATATTTGTCATACATAATTTATACTTGTGGTAGTCGTATTAAACATTTTTAACAACTCTATGAACTCACTCAACCTTTGTGTTGACACTTTTAGCAATGTATTTTCAGGTAACTAAGGCATTCACTTCATGGCATGCATGTGGACATATCATAGAGTCGCGGTGACGACGCGTCTCACATGGGATTTATACATTTTTAAAACATCGTTTGACTTGTACCAAACTTATTTCCGCACAAGTTGATTTTCATTTAGGACCTATACATGTAAACTCTGATTGTTTTATTAAATCAAGCGATGTATTTTCCAAACGGCACTTTAGGTCGTTCAATATAACTGTGATTGTGATGCTATGACAATCAATTCCCAGGAATTCCATTCCGCTGCAAAACAGGTAATTTGGGGGTGTGACAACCGCCCATCTGACAAACATTACCACGATTCTAAACTTCAACACGTCCATTGTTGACAATAGCTTGATTCCTTGTGTTTAATGAGGTACGAATGCGATTGTTGGATTTGTTAGAGTATCGGCCGAAGGCTCTAGCAATCATGACAAACCCTTGTTGCAATGCATCGAAAGCTTCAGCATCCTCATTAGATTCACTGTAAAGTGATTGATCATTGTTGTTGTATGGAACCAATTGAGTTTCTTGAGATTGTTGCTGTGATTGATCATATGAGGTAATTTTAGCAGTTGGTTGTGGAGGATTTGTGAAGACAGTTTGTAGAGTTGGAAATTGAGGATAACAAGCTTGAGCCCACAAAGCTAATTGTTGATTATCCGGAAGTGAAGGTGAGACAGGGAGTCCACGAATAACCCTTTCTTTGTCAACTTCTTTTTGGTGGGGCTTCAATTAATCGTACAACAACCCGTATGTAGGATGATGAAGATTATTTTCTTGACGGATGAAAATGAGATACTTTTCCTAATCAGGACCAAGACTACTCAGGAACTTGGTGTTGAGAGCAATTCTTGGCATGATGATGTTATGTTTGTCCAAGTCATTGATGATATCTGAGAATCGATGATGATATGACTCTAATGTCTCCCCTGGTTCAATCATGAAGTG
>OU343216.1:142046579-142073593 GCA_910596185.1 Chrysanthemum makinoi | reverse complement strand
TTCATATGCCAAGTAGATTTTAGATTCCATGTCTTCTTGATTGAGTTATGTGCCTTTCATGAGAAGATGAATATTCTCCCACATTGCTTTAGCAGTGTTTTGAGCATCAACACTTCGAATTATTGGATTAGGTAATCCCAAAAGGATGTATTGCATTGCCAGTTCATCGGCTTCAAAGTGAAGAAGTTGATCAGTAGTGATTTCATTAAGACTGACAACGTTGGTGACATCACCTATTGGTGGATTAGCATTTGGATCTTCGGGTGTAGTGACAGTAGGCATCTGAAACGGACCTTCCAGGATGACCTTCTTCAAGAACTTTCCATGTGGCTTCTTTAGATCACAAAACCTAAAGAACCTTATCACCCATTGATCGTAGTTTCCGGGAGTGAGCATTGGAGGTCTATCAAGTGATCCAGCCTCATGAATGGATTGTAGGCTACTTAAAGCTTCACACATCTTTGCAAACCAAGATGGTTCCTTCATAGTATTCCTGGATGGATGTTGATTATGAAATTTTGTGTAAGGTTGTACTTGAAGACTAGGGGGTGGTTGAATCATTTGTGGTTGAATTGCTCCTTGAGGAAACTGTTGTTGAAGTTGCTGTCGTTGTTGTTGTTGTAGTTGTTGATAAAATTGTTGCTAACACTATCTTGAATCGTAAGCGGAATAATAGAAAACGGAATACCCCTAGGCCCACTAATACTTCTAAGAAAGGATGTTAGGAAGAAGAAAAAGAACCGCCGACATTCCTTAAGTCGGCGGAGTGATAGTGACTTGTTTGTCGTTAAGTGTCACTATCACAGCATCTTGACCTTTAACCTTCTGCATGGTGTGCCAGAATTGGTGAAGATAAATCTCCGTCACCGTTGCAGAATTAGTAAGCATGTTCCAATTCTTCATATTGATGGCTTCTGAGCATAACAGCTTGGAACCCGGACATAACCGTCTAAACTTCCCTCAAACCCCATCATCAGCTGAACCTAGTTTACAATTAACTCGACGTCAAATGGAACAGCTATTTGCTCCTCTGTTTAGTGATGATATTGATGAACATGCTCCAGATGTATCAAATGTTTCCGCTGCTCAACCTGATCATAATCCAATACCTGATACACCTGCTACAACAACTATTGTTGAGGAAGCACCACCAGTTGATTCTACAACAACAGTCGAACAAACCGCATCCAATCGACTGAACCAGCTGATGATATTCTGAACAACGAAGTACCCCCACCTGCAGATTATGATCCAAATGCATTCTTTAATCCGTTTGCTAATGAAACTGCCACACCTGATGTTGCGGAATCATCGACAAGCCATTTGAATCCTCCCAATTTGCAGCATGTATATCAACATCAACCTTCCTCACATCGTTGGACGAAAGACCATCCTCTTGTGAACATTATTGGTAACCCGAATCAACCAGTCGTAACTAGACAAAGTCTTCACACAAACGGTGAACATTGCATTTATGCTCTCACTGTCTGCCAATCTGAACCTAAAAACATTAAAGACGCAATGACCAAAGACAACTGGATTGAATCCATGCAAGAAGAACTCAATCAGTTTAAACGTCTTGAAGTATGGGAATTGGTTGAAATACCAACAGGGGTCTACGTCATTGGTCTCAAATGGATTTTGAAAAACAAATTGGATGGTGAAGGAACCGTAATCAGAAATAAGTCACGTCTGGTGGCTAAGGGTTATAGAAAGGAAGAGGGTATTGACTTTGAAGAATCATTCACACCGGTTGCAAGACTTGAGGCTGTACGGATTTTTCTGGCATATGCGGCTCACATGAACATTACGGTCTATCAGATGGATGTCAAAACCGCCTTTCTGAATGGTCAACTGAAGGAAACGGTATATGTTAGTTAGCCGGAAGGATTTGTTGATCCAGAGTTCCCAAATCACGTCTTCAAACTGAAAAAGGCTCTTTACGGTCTCAAACAAGCTCCTCGGGCCTGGTATGATAAGTTATCTTCCTTTCTCATTGCCAATAATTTTACTAAAGGTTCGGTTGACCCAACACTTTTCATTCAATATCACGGGGCTCATATTTTAATCGTTCAAATCTATGTGGATGACATCATTTTTGGGTCAACACATAAAAAGTACTCAAACGAATTTTCAAAACTCATGAAAAAACATTTTGAGATGTCCATGATGGGTGAACTTACATTCTTTCTAGGATTGCAAGTTCATCAATCACCCCGTGGTATTTTCCTTAGTCAGTCCAAACATGCCCTTGAAATTTTAAACAAACATGGAATGAAAAGTTGTGATACCTATGCTACACCAATGGCACATACCAAGAAACTGGATGCTGATTTGCATGGGAAATTGGTTGACCCTACCAAATACCGAAGTATTATTGGGTCTCTCATGTATCTAACAGCTAGTAGGCCTGACATTGTATTTGCTATATATCTTTGCTCCCATTATCAGTCGAGACCAACTGAAACTCACCTCTCAAAGGCTAAAAGAATCATTCGATACATGAAGGGAACCATTAACTTGAGGATCTGGTATCTGAAGGATTCTTGTTTTAAACTAATAGCTTTTTCAGACGCTGATCACGCAGGTTGCTGAGACTAATAGCTTGTTTTAAACATATATTTCGACGATAAATTCTATTTTCAAAAGCGTACAAGTGGTATAGATTACATGTGGATTTGCATGCACGACATTGTTTCATGATTTACATTAGAACATATCATTCATAATAGGTCACGTTCAGAGGTTGCGCCTCATTTCAGTATTGCTATTATATCATCATTATCATTGCAACAGGTGAGTTTTCATAGCCCCGATTTATTCAAGTGTTTACTTTATTCAAACCTATGAGGGAGAATATATTGCACATCATTTTTATTACGATACCAAGTATATCAAATTCATTACATTTCTTAAGTTACCTCATGCCAATTGAATGTCCCCATTATATAACATGAACCGTTAATTTCATAGAAGCGAGGGTGAGTGGATAGATCTATCGAGGGTGGCTCCTCTATCCGGGTTGGTGGATTCCAACTGGTTAAACGGATGCATTTCATTTAATATCATTATTTGAGTTGTTTGGCAAACACTCTGTGGGGGCGAACATCATGATCAGTCTAGTTTCGGTGTCCTGGACTTATAGCAATTGTAACATTTTTGTGACATATTTGTCATACATAATTTATACTTGTGGTAGTCGTATTAAACATTTTTAACAACTCTATGAACTCACTCAACCTTTGTGTTGACACTTTTAGCAATGTATTTTCAGGTAACTAAGGCATTCACTTCATGGCATGCATGTGGACATATCATAGAGTCGCGGTGACGACGCGTCTCACATGGGATTTATACATTTTTAAAACATCGTTTGACTTGTACCAAACTTATTTCCGCACAAGTTGATTTTCATTTGGGACCTATACATGTAAACTCTGATTGTTTTATTAAATCAAGCGATGTATTTTCCAAACGGCACTTTAGGTCGTTCAATATAACTGTGATTGTGATGCTATGACAGTCAATTCCCAGGAATTCCATTCCGCTGCAAAACAGGTAATTTGGGGGTGTGACAGATTGGCATCAGAGCTTCAGTTATAGAGAACTAGGTTGCATCATTGACCCTAGACTATAACTACATCATCATAGCATCTCATCATTTCATCATAAGTGCATAGTCACTATACATGCGGTTTCATACGCACAATTTATGAGTTATTTACTTTCATTTCAAATCGATTGTCACATTAACGCCTTCAGATACCCATCCCATCACTTTGACATGGAGAATGCCCTGTCATTCCCTATCACAATTTTAACATCAGTTGACTCAACACCGATAACATCAGATGATGAGACTGAACCCTTTTAGGAGGACGAAGTTGCACCTACACCATCACGATCACCATTGATTCACTGTAGGATCAGGACAATTTTTATCATTATGTTGAGACAGATCATACCATTTGGTAGGAATTATAAGCTTAGTCCTAGTGGTCCTATTAGTCATACATTTGATTTGCCGCTTGGGAAGTGGGCATGATTTGACACACCACTACCATCTACCACTAAGACTATAGACACTACACCATCTCATAGGTTTGAGGACTGTGAGATTTCTAGGGCTATTGCTGCTAGACCGCCTACTACTCCTACACTTTAAACACGATTTGACCATCAACAGGAACAGATAATAGGTACCTTTCAATCTTATGTAATCTTTATCCCTTATTAACTCCACGATAATCACAACCTTTGTTCATTTCATTCCTATTCCAATTGCCCAATTTTCAATCATTTCGCGACAATACATCACTATCTTACTAGGGGTTAGGCCAACTTTATTCTTGACCAATTAAGAGACTATTACCATTTTATGAGGTTCTCCCATGTATCCTACAAATCATTCAAAAATTATATTTCAAGTTACTTTGCTACTATTTCATAACATTATTTCACTTAATTTTAGTTCAAGCTATTCTACATTATCTTAGAAACATTGTTTCATAAAGTTTTAAAACAAAGTTGTTTCGTTACCACCCTATCAATTGACTTTCAGTTATTTCATCAATTATTTAATACTATCATTATGCGAAACGATTTTCATGTTACTCTGACAAATTATTGAGCTATTATCTTACCAAACAAAATGTTTAATACCATTTAAAACTTCGGAGGAATATAATACCATTTCAACAAAATCAAGCATCACATCATTTGTCCTCAATTATACATAGCCTGATCACCTATGTATAATTTAGGAAGAATTATGTCATGAAAGAGACATGTTGGATCGATATACTTTAATCAAACTATCTTAACTAGCTTGTTAAGGTTTAATAACCTCGGATAAATCCTAAGTTATTAACAAAGAAACACTGAGCAATCTTTATTAAGTACGCGGAATTTACTTAACAAAGCTAAGAAGAATAACCTTTTATTATAAACTCTAAATCTGCTTATTATGCAGATACTCTAATACAACTCTAAGATAATCGAACTTTTCTCTAAAACACTAATTCGTAAACTCTAAAATTCTTTTAGAAATCGTACCTCTAAATGCCAATCTAGGAGTCCTTTTATAGGCTCAAGGATATCCTAGTCGGTTTACAATTGATAACCTTGTACGACAAGTAATCTAAACATAGAATACAATTCTTTCCATAAACGAATATAACAGTTCTTTTGTTCTTGCGGTACTTTGACTTCATATTGCAGTACTTTGACTTTGTCTTTAGCAGTACTTTGAGTCTTTGACTTCTTCGATACTTTGCGACTTACAATACTTTCATATCTTGATACTTTGATATCTTGACACTTTCATATCCCAAATCCTCCCCTAACTTGAATTCTACTTGCTTGACTTCAAGTTCCTTTGTGAATATATCTTTAATAACTTCATCTTTTAAAGACGGATTGTTTCTTAGTCTTTAAGCTTTTATCTCTGTAACATCTGTTCTTGTCAAAGTATCTCTTAGAATTGTTCTCTTTCTGACATCCGGCAAGCTCCATCTTTTCAGCAACACAGCAACATATGACAATTTGTACATTTAATTCAGTTTAAGTTGCATACTATTCTCATCACTTCCAAGTGAATCATTGAAAAATTAATGGATTTAGATCTCTTTACCAAAGCCATTATCTCTGGAGTAGCCAAATGTTTTGGTGTGTAAGACCATGGTACATTGATAACCATATGATTTTTAGCAAACCACCGACTATCAACGATTTGATTTGTCTTTACCAAAACGTTGTACCCTTCGGACTAGTTAGTTCTTATATCTAATGGTGAACTAATTACCAATAATGGTTTTTCCACAGCCTTTACCACAAGCCATTTTCTTGTGGGCTAGCCAACTCTTCACATTACGGATATGGTGAGTTGAATACCATCCAACTTATTAGCAAGTTGTCAACTAAAGACGGATTTGATATATCTTTACAGAGCGTTTGCTCATGGATTTGTCAATCCTTTTGTAACCATGGTGGATTGATAACCTATTGATGTTATCATCACAAAAACCATTTATTCAACCTTTAGTTCAAAATATTTATTACTTAGCAAAAGAGGTTTCTTCTAAAATTTATTTAAGCTGGTTTAGTTCACAAAGCGTACTTTGATGAAAGTACTGTCGATCAGCAGTACTTTGAATAAAAGTATCTGATATATCAAAAGTATTTATTCAAATAAAATTCATACCATTATTGATCATTCTTATAATGGTAGTCGGTTTATAAACAAGTTGATAACCATGCAAGCAGTCTCATTATCCTCTTCTACTTCCAATCCATGCTCTAGCATTCTTCTCATGAGCTCAAGTGTGAGAGGATATCTTCTTTCTGCAAACATGTGTATCATTGTTCCATTTTCTAGCTCCAAAACATGAACTCCAGATTCTTCAAAGAATCTCCAGCAAACTATTTCCCAGCTTTCTTGATTCTTCCAGATATCATCATGCTCTTCTTGATTTCCCATATAGTTATAAGATCACCATGTAAAACCAAACCAATCCCTTCCAATGGATTATTTTCAAAGTAAGCCTTCACAACATGATATAAGTAGAATAGGTCTACTCTATCTATAATATGCAGTAAATCCATAGCCTTTTGAAACCTTTGAAGCTTTCATCTTCTTTATGAAAAATCATGTAATCTCCATTCTTGGATTTCACAACTTTAAAAACACTGATCTTTGATCTGTTCATCTTCATGTCATCATCTTCCTTTGTATAATCAAAATCTACCACTCTGAGATAATTCTTCAATTCATCTCTAGTCTCAGATCTTAATTCAACCTTTTCTTTCTTTGAAAACTGAACATCTGTAACCAGGTTTTCTTTTTCTCTTTAAGCTCTTCTTCCTTTCAGTTTCAGTCCAATGAGCTTCTTCTCTAAAGTCTTTAATATCAGCAACACTCTTCTTATAACTTTGTTTCAGACATCATAGAGTCTTTACATATCAACATAGTTTAACTTCTGCAAACCCTTATATCCTCGACCTTTTAAATAAGCCATCATAGCATTCTTGTCCTTAGCTAAATTAGGTCTTCTTGGCATATATCTAACAGGTGTAGGGGACTGTAAAGGTTCATAGCTTCGACATCTAATTCATCTTGCACCTTTTGGCTGCTTCTCTATTGAGCTTCTTGAGCTTCATGTTCTTCTCTATCTTTAGCATCTAACTCTTCTTGAACTTTTCTAGCTGCAGCTTCATTCCTAGCAACTTCAATTGCTCTAAGTTATGCCAAAGTGAGTTTCTTTTTCTTTGTTTCAACCAGAATACCTTTCCCTTTATCTTTTGGATCAATTGAAGGTTGAGATGTTCTTGGTTGTTCTTCTTCTTGTACATCTCTAATAGTAACTCCTCCTCTTGGTTGTGACAAATCTAATATTGTAGCAATTAATTCATCATCACTTGCGAGAATGAATAGGTTTTAATGTAGCTTCCTCCTCTTCTTCTATAACAATTGTAGAAGGACCAGCATCTTCTTCAAAATTCAATACCCTTGGTGTTATCACTTCTTGCCTAGATGTATCATGAAAAAATTACTTTGATGTTCAGTACCTTGATCATCAGTACCTTGAACTTGCACTTCTTCCTCGGAATCGAAATAATCTTTTCTGCTGTACTTACAGATTCTTTCTTCTTCGCAACATCTTCTTTCAAATTTTCCTTTTCTAAATTCCTCCCCAAGTTGTGAGAAGATGATTTAGGATCCTTCTTTCGTTTTAATTCCTTTCGAAGTTGTTTACGACGTTTGTTTTCCTCTTTAACCCATAAGTTGAAACCTTGAATATATGGTTTAATAAAATTCCTCAACCAAATATACTTACGCTTCAATTTCCTAAGCGCTTTAGCTTGAAACTCAGCAGTCTTGTTCAACCTAACGAGCTCCCTTGTCAAAGCATAATTATCCAAAGTCAAACCTTCACGAGGTATAGTATGATCGTCACCTTGAAGATGTGAATGTTCCTCTGAAACAGGAACAGAACGTTGTGGAGATGTAGTAGGTGTTCTTTCAATCTCTGGAACCTCGGGGCTTGGAGAAAGCATACCACTGTAAAGATGCAGTACCTTCAATAGAAGCGGTACTTGCATATCAGTTACCTTGTGAGGCAGCACTTTGTGAAGCAGATCTTGGAGAAACAGAACTTTGAGAGGCAACACTTTGTGAAGCGGTACCATGTCAGAATCAGGACCTTCACTTTCTTCATCCCCTCGGCTTCATTACGTGCGGCTTGAACAACTTCCATCATTGTAGGAGTTAATGGAATATCTCCACCTCTGAACAAATCACTTCGCCTAGCCATAAATGTAAAGATTTTGGCTTGTTGCACAATGACAGGTAACAAAGCGGCGGTTTTGGAACATCACCAATTGCTTGTTTAAGAAAACCTGTACAAACCTTGGGTACATCAACCATTTTGACCCAGAGGATATATGTGATAGCATCCCATCCAAAATAAGCTTTGAAAAATTAAACACTCTGTCGTAGCTAGTCCAACCACTGCAGATGCTATATTGGACCCAAACTGCTCCCAAGCAGTACTTTTAGAACTTATGCAATGAAGCAGTACATGAATCAAGAACTTCCATTGAGGACGGAATAATGCTTTCTTGAATGTTTGTTCTGTTAAAGATCCTTCATAACCAAGATTCCTAAAAGTATCCCAAATCAGTTGCTTGTCAAATCGAATAGCCCCATCTTCATCTCCAAATAATAAATCTTCTCGAATAGAGGCTTCTGTAATCTTGATAGTCCGTCCAGCAACTATAGATCTAATATAATATTCATCCTCCTCCATGTTATCTCTAGCATTAGCCCAAAATTCTTGAATCCATGGTTCAATAATATCCGGTTCAACTAAAAGAGCATAACTAATAGACGACCCAGTAAGATAATCAACAATATCATAAAAGCCATATTAAGCCTCAGTCTTGTCCAAATTAGCCACCATATTGTGCTTTGAAACAGTTAAGCGATTCGCCATTGTTGAATAAGTGAGCACAATAAAGATTTTATCGAAGAATAAAGAGATGGTGATTGGGAGATAAGTATGGAAAAGATGTAAAGTAATAATATGAGAGGGAAAATAGGGAAGTAGTTATTTATAGGTAGGATTTGAAAAATCACAACCTATAATAACAAAGTTACCGTTACTATCAATTACCCATCAATATTACCGTTGGAGCGATACTTTAATACGACAAACAGGTACTTTCCACATAAGCGTACTTTCGGGAAAAAGCGATACTTTGCCAAATTCCTCCATATAAACTAAGTATAAACAAGCATCCTCCCCTCAAGCAATACACAGGACTATACTAACACCTTATAGTCCTCCCCTCAAACATAGTTTAGTAGTTAATCATTCCAATGCTCACAACCAAGTGATTGAATCGTGACACATCAAAACCTTTGGTGAGTAAATCAGCTACATTGTCATCCGTGTGAACCTTAACAACATTGATGAGCCTATGCTCATAACAATCTCTGATAAAGTGATTCCTAATCTGAATATGCTTTGTCTTGGAATGATACAGGGATTCTTCACAATAAAAATGGTACTCTCATTATCAATATTGATAGGAGTATTTTTGAAATTGAACCCATAGTCCAAGAGTTGATTTTGCATCCACAAAACTTGTCCACAACAACTTGCTGCAGCTACATATTCAAACCAGTAGATGATGTTGCGCAATTGTCTGCTTTGCATTGCCGGAGACTAGCCTTCTTTCAAGATATTGGCATCCACCAGTTGTGGATCTTCTATCATAATTATCACCTGCATAGTCACTATCTGAAAAAGCTTCCAAGTGAAAAGGTGACTCTTTAGGATACCACAACCCCAACTTAGGTTGTTGTTTCAAATATGAGAAAATTCTTTTTACTGCATTCATGTGAGATCTTTGGTGAGACTTGATATCTTGCACATAGACAAACTGCAAACATGATATCAGGCCGGATGCGATAAGATACATAAGAGAACCAATCATTGATCTATAAAGCTTGACTTCAACAGGGTGTCCATCTTCATCTTTGCCCAATGAATTGATAGATTTAATAGGTGTAGTAACAGCCTTTATATCATCAAAATTGAATTTCTTAAGTATGTCGATAACATACTTGTCTTGACTGATAAAATACCTTCTGTTGACTACTTAACCTGAAGTCCTAAAAAGAAAGTCAACTCTCCCATTGAACTCATTTGAAATTCTTTATGCATCAGCTGCTCAAACTCCTTAACCATGGACTGTTTGGTAGCCCCAAAGATGATATCATCAACATAAACTTGAACTAACATGATATCTTTCTTGTCTCTCTTGATAAACAAAGTCTTGTCAATAGCTCCCCTTCTATATCCATGTTGCAATAAGAATGTAGAGAGTCTCTCATACCAAGCTCTAGGTGCCTGATGAAGGCCATAAAGAGCCTTAACCACCTTATAGACTTTGTTTGGATGTTTAGGATCTTCAAAACCTGGAGGTTGTTTGACATAAACCTCCTCTGTAATCTTGCCATATAAAAAGGCACTTTTGATATCCATCTGGTAAACTTGAAAGCCCATATAAGAAGCAAAGGCAAGAAATATTCTAATAGCTTCTATTCTTGCTACAGGAGCAAATACCTCATCATAATCTACCCCTTCCTCCTGTCTATAACCCTGAGCAACTAACCTTGCCTTGTTTTTGATAACATTGCCTCTTTCATCTCTTTTAACTCTAAAAACCCACATGGTTCCAATAACTCTCTTCCCATCTGGAAGATCACATAAAACCCAAACTTCTTGAAGTTTAAATTGAAGAAGTTCTTCCCGCATAGCTTCAACCCAGCTTTCTTTAGTCAAAGCTTGAGCAATATTCTTGGGTTCCTCTTGAGAGATAAAACAAGTAAATAGACAGGTTTGATGGTCCTTATGATTCATCCTGTTTTGTTTATACACAAAGCTAAGTAAAGCATTGTGAGATGTAGAGAAAGTCTTAGCTCTGTGTCTAGTCATTACTCCAGAAGTAGAAGGACCAATGATTTGATCGGAAGGATGATCCTTATGAGTTCTTAAGTTTGGAGACTGTGGAACTTCATAATTATCCTCTAAATTAGTAACATCAGCACCTTCATTGGAATTTGAGAAAATACCTTCATCTTCAAATTCATCATCAGTATCTTCTAATCCAGGCATGGTATGATCATCCAGATCAACTAAAGTACTGTCAACAGTGCGGTACTTTGTACAAAAGTCTGTCCAAAGTACTTGTGAGATTACCCTGCATCTTGTTCTTTGCTTCTTTGCCTCTTCATAAGCTCTCCTTTGTTCATCAGTGTAAGAATGTGCTAAAACATCTTGAAGAAGCATCTGATTAAGTTCCTCTTGAATAGATTGATCCTCGGCAGATAAAGAAGATTCTGAAACAACAAGTACTTTGTTTTGGAACTTCATTACTTTGTTTTGGACTAACAGGATCTTTATCGAGAACGACATCAGTCTAATATGAACTCCATGAACCACATATTGTAAATCTTCTCCACTGTTTACTTGTTGATTTTCGTCTCTAACAGGTACATAGTTCATTGAAGGAGTTAAAACCTCAAGATCAAACATCCAATCAGGACCTGTACCTTTCTCATTGGCTTGATCTTCTAAAAACTCAACATGAAGACAATCTTGAACCTTCTTAGTAACTTTGTTGTATACTCTAAAGCCCTTACTGTTAGTGCAATAACCCAATAAGTATCCTTCTTCTGACTTGCCATCAAACTTCCCCGGATTATCAATAGTGTTTAAGATAGTAAGAGGGCATCCAAAAGGTTTCATAAAAGGAATGTTGGGTTTAGTGCCCATCAGCAATTCATAGGGTGTCTTCATCTGTGGTTTAGTGGTGAGACTACATTAAGTACATAACAAGCGATACTACGATACCTTGCCCAGAACTGAATAGGTAGGTGAGAATCTGCTAACATTGTTCTTACTGCTTCAATCAAAGTCCTATTCTTCCTTTGCAACACCATTACATTGTGGTGTTCTTGCATTACTAAACTCCCTTTTTATGCCTTTGTTTGCACAAAATTCATCCATAAGTTTGTTCTTAAATTCAGTCCCATTGTCACATCTAATACCTCTAACCTTGAGTCTCAATTGGTTTTCAAGAGCAATAATTAGTGTGCGGATAGCATCAAAAGTCTCATCTTTAAAACCCAAAAAGAAAACCCAACTGAATCTACTACAATCATCAGTAACAACCAAACAGTACTTTTTCTTATTTAAACTTGCACAGAGACGGTCCAAATAAATCCATATGTAACGGCTCAAT
Source organism: Chrysanthemum makinoi (assembly GCA_910596185.1). Classification (NCBI taxonomy): domain Eukaryota; kingdom Viridiplantae; phylum Streptophyta; class Magnoliopsida; order Asterales; family Asteraceae; genus Chrysanthemum; species Chrysanthemum makinoi. The sequence continues at coordinate 142,061,281 of OU343216.1, read as the reverse complement.
GGTTCTCTAATAGATCTCTCCTCAAGCTTCTTGCAGGAAGCTTTGTGTTGTTTACCCTTCTTGCATGCCAAGCATGATTGTTCATTCTTGTAATTCTTTGAAGGTAAACCCCTAACTAAATTGCCTTTCACCAGTTTGTTGATGTTCTTGAAATTAACATGGCCCAATCTTCTATGCCATTGATGTGCCTCTTCAGATGTTGCTTTAGCCACCAAACATGTGGCTCTGCCATAAGAATGTAGACTCTTCATGTCTAAACTATACACATCATTTGCCCTTGGTACTCTAAGTACTACCAAGTCATCATCAACAGGTTTAAAGTCAGAGGAAAGGATGAGACATTCTGTGTCGATGAATAACACGGGATGCTTTTATCACAAATTTGAGAGACCCGACAACAAGTTGAACTTAAGCTCCTTCACATATCGACATTCTCAAAATTGATTCTTCCAGCTTTAATTGTTCCTTTCCCAGTAATCCTTCCTCCATTGGGATCATTCCCAAATGCAACTTTTCCTCCACTAATCTTCCTAAAATCAGACAGGATCTCTTTGTCTCATGTCATACTTCCAGAGCAACCACTATCCACAATAAGATGATCTTTAAGCTCCTCTTCCGGGTTGCCCTGCACATAAAGAAAAGAGTTAGAAACTTTTAGGAACCCAAGCCATTCCTGACTTGTGTTCCCCTTGTGGAGTTACAAACTCAAATTCTTTGAGTATGTAATTATCACTATCTTTCAAATGATGATCCAGAATTATCTTTTGATCTTTAGCATGTGGATTTTCAAAACTTTCTGGTTTTTCAACACAAATCTCTTTTTCTGTCATCACAAAAACATTTGATTCACTTTTGGTTGAAAGTACTTTGTCTGTCCCTCTGCGGTACTTTCCTCTTAACCCATGCTTTTTAAACACTTGGTTCCTCTGATCTAAATCTCCTATGTGAATTGGAATACCTTCTAGGTTGATAGTGAGATTGCCTAGAATTTCTATACCAAGTATTGTGATCAGTACCTTGTTTTGTCTGAGCAGTACTTTGTGAAAGTCTTGGGCGAGAGTTAACAGTACTTTGGAAAGTACTGTGAGATCTTGAAGGTTTTGAAAAAGGTTTTCATTTGGTGTGGGTATTTATGATCGGTGAGAAATTTACGTGATTGACCCTATTTGAATTATTCCAAAGCTGGTTTGTACTCTCTAGGTTTCGGTTGGCAGTCTGTTCTTTGGAAATTATCTAAGGTATTTTGAGTGATGTTCACAATCCTTAATTAGATGAGTAGGATCAAACACACAAAACACAATTTCTGACCCATATTGTCAAAGTGACATCTTCTATGTCTATGCCCAAAATTATTTTGCCTTCTTGGTGAGTGATTAAACTGTTTGACCAAAATTATCCCAAAAAGGTTTAGCAGTACTGTTTTGAAAAGGTTTTGAAGAAGGTGCTTGTGGAGCAGATACTTTGATTTAAAGGTACTGCTTGATTTTGAACACCGTTTTCAACAGATTCTTTGGGTTTTCGACCTAGATTTAGCAACTAGCTTTTTCCTAAACTCTAGACTGTCTACTCCAAAGCGAGAAACATCAGGCCTAAGGGGTTGATGAATGCCAATGGGATGTGGAACAACATGATAATCATTAGCTTTCTTATATGCAGGAGGTGAGTCACCTATTGAACCATCATTACTAGATGTATCTACATAATTAATGAGTTCTTCATCACTAGTGGTTATATCCTCATACTCACCTTCATCCCGATTACTAGATTGGTTTTCTTCTATCTTACTAAAATCCATACCAAAACCTAATCCAGTTTTAAGATAGGCTCTTTGCTGTTTTTGAACATAAGAAACATGTGGCAGACCAGCTTCACCCCAAGCAGCAAACTTAGCTAACAAATCATCTCTTTTCTTAGTTAATTTCTCAATTTCAGCAATTTTACAGTTTAATTTCCATTCACTAAGCTTTAACCTGGTAATCTGTTGTGCATATTTTTCAGCCCAAGCTACTTCATTAGTTTCATGTGCTAAAATTTTGGCTTCCATAGATTCTAAGGTTATTTGATAACCTGCTACCTCAGACCTAGCCTTAACACAATTATCTCTCTCAATCACATAATTGCTAAGCAATTTATGATAAAAATCATAGCAATTTGAGCATACCTCAAAGATAGGAGATTGATTTGGTGAAGTAGCCACCAATGCTAGTTGAACAGGATCATCTTCACTTTCCTTGCTCCATTCAAATCCTCCAAAGCCATCATCAGATTCCAAAGCAGGCATGTTCGGTTCTTCACAAAAACGGTGCTCAATCCAATGCTTCTACTGAATCTTCAATTTCTTCTTCCACTTTGCTATCATGCAATAAGTTACTGGTTCATCATCAAACTCTTCACTCCAGTCAACTTCTGATAACTTCTCTTGAGCAACCAAAGCCTTTGTTTCAATAATGGGAATTTCCTTAAGCTCAAGTTTTGGCTTTTCAGATGTCCTGTTTGCTTGATACTTAGCAAACTTGCACTCCCTTGCAAAGTGACCAGTCTTTTGACAATTGAAGCATTCAATTTTAGATTTGTCAAAAGTTATGCCCTGTTTTGGTTTGAAATCGATGCTTTTTCCTGTCTTCTTCATGTACTTTTTGATTCTTGCAGTGATCATAGCAACTTGCCACCGGATATCAATTTCTTCAAGTGCATCTTCTTCAATCTGTGCTAGATCTTCTTCATAAGTGACAGGTAAACTAGCTTGTTGTGCAAAGAAGGAGCACATAACTTCATCTGATGCCATAGTGGTAGTTGGTGGGGCCTGTTGAACATATGAGGGGGTGTATAGACAGCAGTACTTTGAGAAACAGTACTTTGAGGAGAAGCGATACTTTAATGGAAGTACTGGCCTTCTTTTCAGATGATAGAAAAGCAATATTGTGAGACTTAGAACTTGTTTGACCACTCATCTCATGCTCATACACCTTAAGTTGATGATATAGATCATCAAAGTCCATGACATCCAAACCTTGTTGTCCTCTGATCATTGTAGCAATCACATGCCATGAAGATGGCAAACTCCTTAGAAACTTCAAATTAGCATCTTCAACTGATACTTCTGCCTTGTATAGCTCCAACATGTTCAGTAGATTCTGAAACCTATCATATGCAGCATCAAGACTCTCTCTTTCACCAACTGTGAAAGTTTCAAACTGTTGCTTTAGCAAATTTCTGTGCATCTTTTGAGCTGCTTCTCTATTCAGAGCTTCTTGAGCTTCCTGTTCTTCTCTATCTTTAGCATCTAACTCTTCTTGAACTTTTCTAGCTGCAGCTTCATTCCTAGCAACTTCAATTGCTCTAAGTTCGGCCAAAGTGAGTTTCTTTTTCTTTGTTTCAACCAGAATACCTTTCCCTTTATCTTTTGGATCAATTGCAGGTTGAGATGTTCTTGGTTGTTCTTCTTCTTATACATCTCTAATAGTAACTCCTCCTATTGGTTGTGACAAATCTAATATTGAATGTACATCATCAATGGGGTCTGCTACAACTTCATTCCCATTCACAATAACATTCCAAAGAGCATGGTCTGTAATGGCAATGTACTGCCTCATCTTCATGCACCAGAGATTATATTCTCCCTTCTTGATTATTGGAATTCTGAGTGAGGTGATTGAGGGTGGTGGAACAGCTTCAGTCGACATCTTGAATATAGTTGAAGTAGGGTTTCTTCCTAGTCGGAGTTTCCACACAAGCTCTGATACCACTTGTTGGATCGATATACTTTAATCAAACTATCTTAACTAGCTTGTTAAGGTTTAATAACCTCGGATAAATCCTAAGTTATTAACAAAGAAACAATGAGCAATCTTTATTAAGTACGCGGAATTTACTTAACAAAGCTAAGAAGAATAACCTTTTATTATAAACTCTAAATCTGCTTATTATGCAGATACTCTAATACAACTCTAAGATAATCGAACTTTTCTCTAAAACACTAATTCGTAAACTCTAAAATTCTTTTTCTGAAATCGTACCTCTAATGCCAATCTAGGAGTCCTTTTATAGGCTCAAGGATATCCTAGTCGGTTTACAATTGATAACCTTGTACGACAAGTAATCTAAACATAGAATACAATTCTTTCCATAAACGAATATAACAGTTCTTTTGTTCTTGCAGTACTTTGACTTCATATTGCAGTACTTTGACTTTGTCTTTAACAGTACTTTGAGTCTTTGACTTCTTCCAGTACTTTGCAGCTTACAATACTTTCATATCTTCAGTACTTTGATATCTTCAGCACTTTCATATCCCAACAAGACAAACATCTTTTCAAACTTCCTAAAGCAATCTTCACTTAAAAGCAAAGTTTTGCAAGCAGATAAATTGTTCATAAACATTTAGTTTGTTAACACTCTACAGAAACCTACGCCATTCATCCCTCACTCAACCGATAAGTTAGAATTTGATGAGTTACCTTTTTAGGAAAGGCTTTCTATACCACCTATGAGGAGGATTCCTCGATACAAGAAAACAATGAAAACATTCTAGGACTACCAACAAGGACTAGAAGTATATAGTAAGACGTTTCAAAACTCAACAAAAATCTTAAGATATCGAGAGACAATCCGAACCACTATCTTTGGATTAGAAGCCAAATTATATCATTTCAAAAGTACTAGCTAGACCGAGTTACGAGATTTAGTACGAAGCGAATACCCACTAAGCAACATTATAGGGACAAACCAAGTCTTCTAACTGAGACTACAGAACATTCCATTTAACATGGCATCAACAATATGTGAACTTCCCTACAATGAGTTTTCCTTAAAGGAAAATTTGGTTAAATTAAGGTTATCAATATAAACTTCCCCTAAGGCATTGTGTTCCCTAGAAATTCCAAGTAACCTCACTTCTATATCAAGAGATGCAACAGGTTTGAACATATCGGACAATAAATGACTCTCCATCTACAAGTGAAATTAGAACAAACATTCTTCGACATGGTATGAGCTGATATCTATTTTCTTGCTAGCCTGATAACAATATAAGTGATGAAATATTTTAGAAGCACTCAACATTGGGACAAATCTTGAAAATCAACCACTATACCACACCACTTAAACATTTAAGGTTTTGTGACTTTACAACGTAGAGCATGGAAACACTTTGTTAATCAAACAATAAACATTTTAGTCATGGAGACTAAGCACCCTAGGCAAGTAAGATTCAAGTAATGACATTCGCTAGAACTAGAAACGCGAGGAATCACAACTGTTACCCATAATCTATTCCTTTCTATAAGGTCCTTTTCGACAGATTTAACATTTTGAAATTTGGCATGAGACACGTGGTATCAATTCCAGTTGTACCTATTACAAGCTATTCGATTTACCTTAGACTTCTGACAATCATTTTAAGATTCCTTTGGAATTCACTAGTACATGATTACCGCTTATTATCCTCAGCTCAATGGTTAGAGCGAGAGAACAATTCTCACATTAGACACATCATACAACATTGAATTAGCTAATGGTAACTTAATTAGCACCAACACCATTGTCCGTGGTTGTACACTCAATTTTCTAAATCATCCCTTCAATATAGACCTTATGCCCGTAGAACTTGGAAGTTTCGACGTCATCATCGGCATGGATTGGTTATCCAAACATCGTGCAAGAATCATTTGTGATGAAAAAGTTGTTCATCTTCCCTACAACGGCGAAACTTTGATCATTCGTGGGGAACGAAGTGGAACTAGACTCAGTATTATATCATGCATCAAGGCGGAGAAGTACATAAAGAAAGGTTGTTATGCTTTCTTAGCACATATAACCGAGAAGAGGTCGGAAGAGAAACGACTTGAGGATGTACCAATTGTCCGAGAATTTCCTGAAGTATTTCCCGAAGACTTGCCAGGACTTCCACCGGCACGTCAAGTAGAATTTCATATTGACTTAGTGCCCGGTGCACGGTTGCACGGCGCCTTACCGTCTAGCACCATCAGAAATGCAAGAGTTGTCTAATCAGTTCCAAGAACTTTTAGACAAAGGATTCATTAGGCCAAGTTCCTCGCCTTGGGGAGCACCGGTCTTGTTTGTGAAAAAGAAAGATGGATCCTTCAGAATGTGTATAGATTATAGAGAGCTGAACAAGTTAATGGTGAAGAATCGTTACCCACTCCCCAGAATCGACGACTTGTTCGATCAATTGCAAGGCTCTAGTATCTACTCAAAGATTGACTTAAGGTCAGGTTACCATCAACTTAGAGTTTCTGGAGGAGGATATCCCGAAAACGGCGTTTAGAACACGTTATGGACATTATGAGTTTCAAGTAATGCCGTTCGGATTAACTAATGCACCTGCAGTATTCATGGATCTCATGAATAGGGTATGCAAACCGTATTTGGACAAGTTTGTTATAGTATTCATCGACGACATATTGATTTACTCAAAGAGCAAAGAAGAGCACGAAGGGCATTTAAGAACGATTTTAGGACTACTCAAGAATGAGAAGTTGTATGCCAAATTTTCGAAGTGTGATTTTTGGAACCGTAAAGTACAATTTCTTGGTCATGTCATTGATAGTCAAGGACTACAAGTTGATCCTGCAAAGATTGAAGCCGTAAAAGATTGGGCTACTCCAACAAATCCTACGGAAATCCGATAATTTCTAGGACTCGCCGGGTATTACCGAAGATTCATCGAAGGTTTTTCAAAGATAACTAAAGCTTTGACCAAGTTGACACAGAAAAAAAAGAAGTACGAATGGGGAAAGAAACAAGAAGATGCTTTTCAGTTGTTAAAGCAAAAGCTTTGCAGTGCGCCAATTTTGGCACTACCCGAAGGAATTGAGAACTTCGTTGTATACTGCGATGCTTCAAATAAAGGGCTTGGAGCTGTATTAATGCAAAACAAGAAGGTGATAGCTTATGCTTCTCGACAACTTAAGGTTCATGAGAAGAATTACACCACTCATGATCTTGAGTTGGGGGCCGTAGTTTTTGCACTAAAGATTTGGAGACACTACCTTTACGGTACAAAGTGCATAGTGTTTACGGACCACAAGAGTTTACAATATGTTCTCGATCAGAAGAAACTTAACATGAGGCAACGTCGTTGGTTGGAATTACTCAGCGATTATGATTGTGAAATCAAGTATCATCCGGGAAAAGCCAATGTTGTGGCTGGTACTCTTAGCCGGAAAGAAAGACCCAAACCTTTAAGAGTCCGATCCTTTGGAATGACGATCAGTTCACCTTTACCATCAAAAATACTCGAGGCACAAATCGAGGCACTCAAGGAGGAAAACCAACCAAGTGAAAAGCTTTATGGTATGCCCGATAATGCAAATGGCTTTGTAAAGAGAGCATATGGAGTATTATGCTTCAAGGATAGAATGTGGGTACCATTTTATGGCGGGATACGAGAATTGATTATGCATGAGTTGCATAAGTCAAAGTATTCTATTCACCCAGGTTCTGATAAGAGGTATCAGGATCTCAAGAAACTTTATTGGTGGCCGAACATGAAAGCGGAAATTGCCACATACGTTAGCAAATACCTTACTTACTCTAAGGTAAAAGTCGAATATCAGAAACCTTCAGGGTTACTCCAACAACCAGAAATTCCCCAATGGAAATGGGAACGCATTACGATGGACTTTGTCACGAAACTTCCTAAGACATCGGGAGGTTACGACGCTATATGGGTAATCGTTGATCGTCTTACCAAATCAGCCCATTTCATACCAATTGGAGAGACTTATTCCATGGAACAACTTACTAGACTTTATGTCAAGGAAATAGTCTCAAGGCATGGTGCACCAATTTCCATCATTTCCGACAGAGATAATCGATTCACTTCAAACTTCTGGAAATCATTACAAGATTCATTTGGAACCAAATTAGAGATGAGCACAGCATATCATCCACAAACCGATGGTCAAAGTGAAAGGACAATTCAAACATTAGAAGATATGCTGAGGGCATGTGTGATTGATTTTGGAAATGGTTGGGCAAATCATTTGCCATTGATCGAATTCTCGTACAACAATAGTTATCACACCAATATAAAAGCGGCACCATTGAGGCACTCTATGGTCGAGGTGTCAACCACTTATTCACGGGTCAAAATCAGGAAAGTCCAACTCACTAGTCAATGACTCATTCATGAAACAACAAAGTGATCGTACAGATCAAAAATCAGTTACAAACAACAACAAATAGCTAGATAAGCTACGTCGATATACGACGCAAAATATTGGAAGTATGTTCCATAAGTCGCAAACCATTAGAATTTCAAGTTGGCAACAAATTTATGTTCAAAGTCCCGTCTTGGAAGGGCGTGGTACGATTCAGAAAAATATTGGACGACCCAATGCGACTCAAATATTCTCACCTTTTCACAAGAAACATCGTAGAACCTAACATGGACTGAATTCAGGGACTGAATTCCTTTTTGGTTGGGCGAATGTGACAACTCGTAATTTCAGGTCATTTTGCAAACTTTAAAAGTTTCACTATTTCATCATTTATCGTAAACTACATTTACGAGTATCAAATTCTCGTAACCTTAATAGTTTAGCTGCGAATTCATGAACATATCATCAAGGACATTTCATATAGACTAGGTTTAGTCTACATATCATTAGCATCGTTATCATCATTTCAGTTCATGCTTGGATTTGCAATTTTCATTAAACGTTTATTTTCCTATTAAATAAACGCTATCGTGTAATCAATTATGTTGAACATTTGATCCGACACTTCCAAAAATATTCCTAATATATTTTTATACTCATTTTAAGACTGTAAAAATTATATTATTAATTTACCCGATGTTTTCAATTTATTTCGTATATAAATTGTTATGTTTATATAATTACGACGTTTTTCTTAAATTCAACCCGATAAATATTTATTCACTCAATTCTTGTGAGAAATGTATTTTTATAATTTTTATGACCTCAATATATTTTATCTTGACCCGTTAAAATTTATTTTTAGCTAACGCTACCCTAAATACTCAAATGTGTATACAAGTTACCACATGTCTTCAATTAACTTTACATTATACTTCATTATACATTAAAAAAAAAAAAAAAAAGTACCAAGCTAATCCAAAAACCCCCTTGTCGACACAAGGGGGGATGACTCATTTAATTTGCTAAATATCTATCCAAGTATAATGTATTATACTTAAAGTTAACTACACATACAACTCATACTTGCAAAGTGAAAGATCAAAAATATCTCTCTTCCTCTCCTCTTGCAAAACCGGCCAACCATAGGACCAAGGAGATGATCATTCAAAAAATTTCAAGACAAGTTTTATACACTCTAGACACACTCTTGATTAAGGTTGTGAAATAAAAACCTTGGGTGATTAGGAAAAATCCTTTGTTCATAAACCTCATCAAGTTAACTAGTAAGCATCTCATATCCATTTTCATCTTTCATATTTATTCTATGTTCATTTCATCATTTTTGCAAGAAATCATGCATGTTACATATGAGTTTATACCACTTTTAATGTTTTTATTACTTATATTGAAATATGATCATCCTATAAATTATCCCTTGTAACATATCACTTTTGGTGATGTCTAGGAACCCATGACACCCTAAGAAGGTGTATGGTAGCATTTGAATAGCTTCGGAGTTGTTTTGAATTGGTTAGAATAGGTTTGGCGCGAGAAATACTAATTTCGACAAGTTTACATAAGGGTCTGTCCATATTTTGAAAATCTGGAAATCTCGACAGTAGATAAAAATTTTTGGCCTAGATATTTAGAAAATAAACTTTAAAACGAAAACGTGGCCGCTTGAACGGGTTAAAACGGAGTTATAACGAAGAAGATATGAATTTTTGAAGTTTGACGACGAAAACTATTTGTTTCAGAAAATTCAGCATGCTGTCTCGACTTTTTACGAGTCAAAAATGAGTCTTAAGCGTTGTTAAATGTGTCGACTTATCAAAAATATATTAGCATATGTTATCACGATTCCGAGGATATATAAAACGTAGAAAACGGACTTATAACGACTAAGTTATTCACATTTTAAACAAGTTGCCGTAACTTTTATTACAAGTATAACATATATATTTTCTAATAGCCAAGAAATATCGGCCACGAATGACCGTATTGAGGGTCGTTTTTAACATCGATGGAATACTTTTTATAACATGATGTCTTCTAGTAAAAGTAAGTTCGCCAAGCATATTTTCCAAAATGTCCAACCGTTCGTCAAGCGGAGTTGTAATGAATAAAATACTGTCACTTAAACTTTGCCGAAAACCATCCTTAAACAATATTTTGGATACAAGTACCCTACTTTACCTATGTTTTTCTCCGTGATTGAGACCTCTAGGATGAAAACTTAAATGCTAAAACTTTGAGATAATGATACAAGCTTCCCAAAACCGTTGAGTTTGTTTCCTAACACTCGACATGCACCATTTTACGACTAGATTTTCAAGGCCGTTTTGTCACTTTCATGAAATTTCAATGACATTATTTTACGACGAAAAGTTATAATTTCATAATAAATCATTAAATGATTATCGTAAGATATCATTTCAACATAAATACTTTTAAAGTATTTTATAACGTGACGAGATGTCATAAACATATATTTCGACGATAAATTCTATTTTCAAAAGCGTACAAGTGGTATAGATTACATGTGGATTTGCATGCACGACATTGTTTCATGATTTACATTACAACATATCATTCATAATAGGTCACGGTCAGAGGTTGCGCCTCATTTCAGTATTGCCATTATATCATCATTATCATTGCAACAGGTGAGTTTTCATAGCCCCGATTTATTCAAGTTTTTACTTTATTCAAACCTACGGGGGAGAATACATTGCACATCATTTTTATTACGATACCAAGTATATCAAATTCATTACATTGCTTAAGTTACCTCATGCCAATTGAATGTCCCCATTATATAACATGAACCGTTAATTTCATAGAAGCGAGGGTGAGTGGATAGATCTATCGAGGGTGACTCCTCCATCTGGGTTGGTGGATTCCAACTGGTTAAACGGATACATTTCATTTAATATCATTATTTGAGTTGTTTGGCAAACACTCTGTTGGGGCGAACATCATGATCAGTCTAGTTTCGGTGTCATGGACTTATAGCAATTGTAACATTTTTGTGACATATTTGTCATACATAATTTATACTTGTGGTAGTCGTATTAAACATTTTTAACAACTCTATGAACTTACTCAACCTTTGTGTTGACACTTTTAGCAATGTATTTTCAGGTAACTAAGGCATTCACTTCATGGCATGCATGTGGACATATCATAGAGTCGCGGTGACGACGCGTCTCACATGGGATTTATACATTTTTAAAACATCGTTTGACTTGTACCAAACTTATTTCCGCACAAGTTGATTTTCATTTAGGACCTATACATGTAAACTCTGATTGTTTTATTAAATCAAGCGATGTATTTTCCAAACGGCACTTTAGGTCGTTCAATATAACTGTGATTGTGATGCTATGACAGTCAATTCCCAGGAATTCCATTCCGCTGCAAAACAGGTAATTTGGGGGTGTGACAACCGCCCATCTGACAAACATTACCACGATTCTAAACTTCAACACGTCCATTGTTGACAATAGCTTGATTCCTTGTGTTTAATGAGGTACGAATGCGATTGTTGGATTTGTTAGAGTATCGGCCGAAGGCTCTAGCAATCATGACAAACCCTTGTTGCAATGCATCGAAAGCTTCAGCATCCTCATTAGATTCACTGTAAAGTGATTGATCATTGTTGTTGTATGGAACCAATTGAGTTTCTTGAGATTGTTGCTGTGATGGATCATATGGGGTAATTTTAGCAGTTGGTTGTGGAGGATTTGTGAAGACAGTTTGTAGAGTTGGAAATTGAGGATAACAAGCTTGAGCCCACAAAGCTAATTGTTGATTATCCGGAAGTGAAGGTGAGACAGGGAGTCCACGAATAACCCTTTCTTTGTCAACTTCTTTTTGGTGGGGCTTCAATTAATCGTACAACAACCCGTATGTAGGATGATGAAGATTATTTTCTTGACGGATGAAAATGAGATACTTTTCCTAATCAGGACAAAGACTACTCAGGAACTTGGTGTTGACAGCAATTCTTGGCATGATGATGTTATGTTTGTCCAAGTCATTGATGATATCTGAGAATCGATGATGATATGACTCTAATGTCTCCCCTGGTTCAATCATGAAGTGTTCATATGCCAAGTAGATTTTAGATTATGTGCCTTTCATGAGAAGATGAATATGCTCCCACATTGCTTTAGCAGTGTTTTGAGCATCAACACTTCGAATTATTGGATTAGGTAATCCCAAAAGGATGTATTGCATTTCCAGTTCATCGGCTTCAAAGTGAAGAAGTTGATCAGTAGTGATTTCATTAAGACTGACAACGTTGGTGACATCACCTATTGGTGGATTAGCATTTGGATCTTCGGGTGTAGTGACAGTAGGCATCTGAAACGGACCTTCCAGGATGACCTTCTTCAAGAACTTTCCATGTGGCTTCTTTAGATCACAAAACCTAAAGAACCTTATCACCCATTGATCGTAGTTTCCGGGAGTGAGCATTGGAGGTCTATCAAGTGATCCAGCCTCATGAATGGATTGTAGGCTACTTAAAGCTTCACACATCTTTGCAAACCAAGATGGTTCCTTCATAGTATTCCTGGATGGATGTTGATTATGAAATTTTGTGTAAGGTTGTACTTGAAGACTAGGGGGTGGTTGAATCATTTGTGGTTGAATTGCTCCTTGAGGAAACTGTTGTTGAAGTTGCTGTCGTTGTTGTTGTTGTAGTTGTTGATAAAATTGTTGCTAACACTATCTTGAATCGTAAGCGGAATAATAGAAAACGGAATACCCCTAGGCCCACTAATACTTCTAAGAAAGGATGTTAGGAAGAAGAAGAACAGTCCCTTAAGTCGGCAGGAGTGATAGTGACTTGTTTGTCGTTAAGTGTCACTATCACAGCATCTTGACCTTTAACCTTCTGCATGGTGTGCCAGAATTGGTGAAGATAAATCTCCGTCACTATTGCAGAATTAGTAAGCATGTTCCAATTCTTCATATTGATGGCTTCTGAGCATAACAGCTTGGAACCCGGACATAACCGTCTAAACTTCCCTCAAACCCCATCATCAGCTGAACCTAGTTTACAATTAACTCGACGTCAAATGGAACAGCTATTTGCTCCTCTGTTTAGTGATGATATTGATGAACATGCTCCAGATGTATCAAATGTTTCCGCTGATCAACCTGATCATAATCCAATACCTGATACACCTGCTACAACAACTATTGTTGAGGAAGCACCACCAGTTGATTCTACAACAACAGTCGAACAAACCGCATCCAACGACACTGAACCAGCTGATGATATTCTGAACAACGAAGTACCCCCACCTGCAGATTATGATCCAAATGCATTCTTTAATCCGTTTGCTAATGAAACTGCCACACCTGATGTTGCGGAATCATCGACAAGCCATTTGAATCCTCCCAATTTGCAGCATGTATATCAACATCAACCTTCCTCACATCGTTGGACGAAAGACCATCCTCTTGTGAACATTATTGGTAACCCGAATCAACCAGTCGTAACTAGACAAAGTCTTCACACAAACGGTGAACATTGCATTTATGCTCTCACTGTCTGCCAATCTGAACCTAAAAACATTAAAGACGCAATGACCAAAGACAACTGGATTGAATCCATGCAAGAAGAACTCAATCAGTTTAAACGTCTTGAAGTATGGGAATTGGTTGAAATACCAACAGGGGTCTACGTCATTGGTCTCAAATGGATTTTGAAAAACAAATTGGATGGTGAAGGAACCGTAATCAGAAATAAGTCACGTCTGGTGGCTAAGGGTTATAGAAAGGAAGAGGGTATTGACTTTGAAGAATCATTCACACCGGTTGCAAGACTTGAGGCTGTACGGATTTTTCTGGCATATGCGGCTCACATGAACATTACGGTCTATCAGATGGATGTCAAAACCGCCTTTCTGAATGGTCAACTGAAGGAAACGGTATATGTTAGTTAGCCGGAAGGATTTGTTGATCCAGAGTTCCCAAATCACGTCTTCAAACTGAAAAAGGCTCTTTACGGTCTCAAACAAGCTCCTCGGGCCTGGTATGATAAGTTATCTTCCTTTCTCATTGCCAATAATTTTACTAAAGGTTCGGTTGACCCAACACTTTTCATTCAATATCACGGGGCTCATATTTTAATCGTTCAAATCTATGTGGATGACATCATTTTTGGGTCAACACATAAAAAGTACTCAAACGAATTTTCAAAACTCATGAAAAAACATTTTGAGATGTCCATGATGGGTGAACTTACATTCTTTCTAGGATTGCAAGTTCATCAATCACCCCGTGGTATTTTCCTTAGTCAGTCCAAACATGCCCTTGAAATTTTAAACAAACATGGAATGAAAAGTTGTGATACCTATGCTACACCAATGGCACATACCAAGAAACTGGATGCTGATTTGCATGGGAAATTGGTTGACCCTACCAAATACCGAAGTATTATTGGGTCTCTCATGTATCTAACAGCTAGTAGGCCTGACATTGTATTTGCTATATATCTTTGCTCCCATTATCAGTCGAGACCAACTGAAACTCACCTCTCAAAGGCTAAAAGAATCCTTC
>OU343216.1:142026908-142046479 GCA_910596185.1 Chrysanthemum makinoi | reverse complement strand
ACACGTTACAAAGTTCCTAATCGTGAATGACCATCACTTCTAATATAAACTATTAAGGCTAATAGGGGATTTGCCTGAATCAAAGGAAATATGTTCTAGATTTGTTGTTGTGGAATATGGTATGCTTGCCTGCAAACCTTCTAAGACTCCTTTAATGTCTAAGCTTTCTATATCTAATTTTCCTACTGCTTCTGATCCTGCTCTTGTGAATGTTGTTGATTATCAAAAGCTTATGGGAAAGCTGATTTATTTAACCAATACCGGACACAATATAGACGTGAGTTAGGATGAACTCGAGACTATGGGATTGCACACTTTACGTATGAGAATTTAAAGTTAATAATAAAATATAAACGTTATATTTATTTATTTATTAAACGAAATAACTAACGGACGTTAAGTAATTAATGTAATGGACTAACGGTCGTTAAATGTTTATGGAAAAGGATCAAATTGCAAAAGTTGGGAAGGTTCCGGAATCCCTTTGAGGGACTCCAAACCGATCGGCCATAGGGACAAAACAAGGAAAGAAAAACCAACTTCCTATGTTGTGCATTGTCTCAGTCAATTCATGCATTCTCCTTTGACATCTCACCTTAAAATTGCTTTTAAAATTCTGAGATACCTTAAAGGATCTCCTGGTCTTGGCATTCATATTACTAAGAACTCTGGTGTGTCTCTTAAAGGATACTCAGATGCTGACTAGGCAAAATGCATTGTCACTAGAAAGTCATTCTTGGTTATTGTGTTTTATGAATGAGAACCTCATCTCTGGAAAAGCAAGAAACAAAATACTCTCTCCAAATCTTACTGTGAGGTATAGAGCCCTAGCGGCTTTAACCAGATGAGATCATTTGGATTTTAAAATTCTTGAGGGATTTGCAATGTATAAATCTGCTGCCGATTGATGCGCCTGTGACAGTAACTCGTATCAAAATAGCTGCCAACCACTATTTCATGAGAGGACTAAACACCTTGAGATTGATCTCCATTTTGTGAGAAAAAAAATCTTAAATGGTGTTGTTAAAACTGTCAAGGTAGATTCACAAAAGCAAATTGTGATATCTTTACCAAAGGGTTGGACATCTCTCAACATCAGTGTCTTGTTGAAAAACTTGGAATGATTGACCTCTTTGGAATATCGGATTAAGGGGGGATGTTAAAATATATAACCCGATATCCTCTTGTGTGTTGTCTTTGTTTTGTGTTTTGTGTTTCAAGTATTGTCAAGCCCAAGATGCTTTCTGGCCCATGTTCTCATGTCTAAGCCCAAGCCCTTCTCAGCCCAGCTTCTTTGTGACCGTTTGGGTGTCCAAGTATATAAGGGCGCTTTATCTCCCATCTAGGGTTAGAGGTGTAGATTGGTTTCTTTGAGCCGCTACTAAATATCTCTCTCATTTTGTACTAATCTTGAGACCTTAACTCAAGATCCTATCTATCCTTTTATTATTGTTGTTTATCTTGTAAAACTATTATCAAGTTAGATAATAGGATCACACCAGAGTAGCTGTGGTGATCTTTTATGGTTGTTAGCTTCTGCTGTTGAACTTTGAGTTGTTTGAGCTATATAAAGTGTTTTGGTGTCTGTATATCATGTTTTTCTACAGGAAGATATACAGAAAAGGGGATCGATATGATAAAACCTTTCAATTATTTCCAAGATATATAATTCGCCACCTATTTTCTCATTTTAATCATATTTCCTTGTTCAGGCCTAAACATCAATTTTTGAACCAAGTGGGCAATGTTTTTATGAGATAACAGGGGTGATGAATCCATAGAAGAGCCAATGGTAGCCCAAGTTACCAGTCGAATGTGCCAACAAGATGTTATAACGATAACTGTAAACCAATATTTAGTGGACGAGCAAAAAAAAAAATTAATCTGGCCCGTTTTGACCCAAATCCGTTACTTAACTCATATTGCCATCTTTAATTGTTGGATGCCTTTCTTATACAGATCTATTTTAGTCAGCATTGATTACATTTTTTGATAATGAATAGAACTAGCATATACCAAATTTTACTTCAGTCATATGATATTCGAGGCCAAATTCGTACTATTTGCTAATCAAGGTAAGTTCAAATAACCATAATGCATGCGTCAAATTTCTCAAGAAAGATCATGTCCTTTAATCACAAAGGGCAGTGATATCATATAAATGATAAAAAATTTCTCACTTATAGTTCATAATATTTACTTCACTGTCATATGTGTTGCCTTAGTTTTAACATGAAGTAGTTTTATGCAACTTGACCATAAATCATTTATTGTGGATCATATGTATCGCAAATTTCACATTAGAGTAGAATATAAATTAATCGCTAATGAGCTATTCTAGAAAGAAACAACATGTTTCTAATAACATAGTATTTAAATTCAATATCGTTCTTCCCATAATACTCCTCATGGATACACCATATAAGATCTTTAAACGATTCATTTACCAAAAAACAACCTTATGCTATCCGGATTAAATCTTGCACGCTTGCCTCTCCTCCTTGGGCCAAATTTGCGTTGGTATGTCGACTGAAAAAGATCCACTATGAGCGGCAGTTGTAGTGCAACAAAAAATGAAATCGGGATAAGAGATAATCCACAAATTGGAGCAAGCATCCATAGCTTTTGATGACAAAAGACCAGGAACAAAGTTGAGCTGAAGGCTACCATCATGGATATTGCAGAGAGCAACAAGGAACAAATACCAATAAGCAATCTTCTGGGCAAACTTACTAAGAAGTCTTCTTCAGAAAAACGCGCAGTCAGGATGGATAAGAATACTAGTAATGCCGTACTAGATGCAAATAGTGAGATCGCATCTGATACAGCAAAGATTATGAAGGGAATGTCTTTCGTAAACACAGGAATGCCTGTTTCTTGATTACTCCCACCAGGTACAGTAATTGCTGCAGCGAAGACGATTGTGGTAATCAGTGCGGCCGTGATGCTGCATGATTCAGCTGTGGTTTTCATCCAGCTTTCTCCATCCTTCACCAACTTCTCATGTTCTCTTGTGAAAACCATACCGGGCGTTTCCTTAAAAATGTTCTCTAGAGTAATGTATGTAGGAAACACAACCTTCTTCACTTCCTGTAGAATTAGTCAGACTTGTATAAGTATGCTACTATAAGATCCGTCAACATTGCTTATAACTAGAAGTTATTTATTATGTACCTCACGCCATTGAAGCTCTTGTTGTAACTGTAATGCCGCACCTGTTCTTTTATTGAGCTTACTTGAAGGCGCTAACCTTCCAGCCAGGTGCAATATATTGTTCTTAGAAGAATCTACAAGTGTTCTATAAAGATTCTTACGCTCCCCAATGTCATAGATAAGGTTGTAGATTCTTTCCGAACGGTGTATTACTGCTAACTGAATAATGTCATACCCACTTTGGTGTCGATGATAAATTGCTTCAGGTGATCTATATAAAATCTCATCAACAACTTTATGAGCATTTTGACAAGCAGCCTCAAGAATTGGACGGGTATAATATGGATGATGAGTACCCGTGAACTCCAGCTTGTCTATTTCATCACATACTAATTCTAGAACATTTTCCGCTTCATCCATCTCTTCCTTGTTCTTTTGAATATGCGTGAAGGGCTCAACTGTAACATAAAACAAACGAATAATACTTTAGCATTCATATCAATGTATGCTTAAATATATAACTAACTTTATGTAACAGTAATCTATGATGCTAAAAGAAGGAAAAAAAATCCTATAAAAATCGTATAGAAAATGTATAAAAGCTCCATGTCTCATGCATAAGAGTTAAATTAGAATAAAAAACTCCACACTCCTTATCTTAAGCAAATAATTATAAAATGCCGTTTGTGTAGAAATAAGTCTTGGTGATAGATATTTATAAAAAGCCATTTAGAATGTTGTGTGTGTGTAGGAAGCGGGGTGTAGGTGGGTTCTTCCTTCATTGCCAGGCGTGTGCTTACATCACCTCCACATCACTCCAACACTAACTAAAAAATACCCCTCAATCACAACTTACTCACTTCTCTTCATTTGGGCTCCACCCACCCTCACAAACACATAAATAACACAAACACATATATTCTGAAATTGTTTTGTCTTTTACCGTTTCGTTGTAACGGCGAAATGGCTTGTGGCGAGAGGCCATGGTGTCGTGGCGAAGGGTGAAACAAAGTGACGAAGAGCCACATAGGATTCAGCGAGAAACGGTATCTCCCACACCCCTTGCTCTAATGGGTGTTATTCGCCAAATTGCATCATGTCATCTTTTACCATTTAACAATTTTATAACATAAAACCTCAAAGCACCCTCTCAAATAGCATTAATATAATACAAATCTTCACTCTACACTAGAAAAAATTATATATAAAAAAAAAGTTAAAATTAAAATGCAACACACACAAACCGATCATTATAGCCACAACGTGGTGCCTATAGCAAATCCAACATTGCAGTTATAGCACTAAATTATGCCTATAACTAGCTGCACCGAGCTCTCTTAAGGCTTGTTTGTTAAAATTTTATATTAAGTCATGTTTAATTATAAGATAACTTAATGCAGACATTCTCAGTTTTATTACTTAATATTTTCAGGCATTTTTATCTATTAAGTCACAAACAAACAGTTTTTATATGAGCTAATGCATTCAGTATTTTTCATATTAAGTCAATTAAATTGAATTAGAGTGCAAGAAGAACGAGAGCTTGAGATCTATTGATTATATTCAGAAGTTAACAGTTTACTCACGTTTTACATGTTAAAAACATAGAAAAAGATAAGTAGCATAGCGTGATGTTTTGGAGTTCAAGCCATGCATATATTCCAATATAAAATGTTAAAGAAAGTTTACTCAATTATGATCTATTATGTATAAATCGGATGTTAAAAGAATCTCAATCCGATTAATAATTACCAATAAATGTTACATGGTTAAAACATAAATTCGCTAAAAGATAATAGATTAAGTTACTTATTAACTAAATAAACTTTGCCATAGTTGGAAAAAAAAATCATTCACTAAAATTTTGTCTTATTGGTCAATGGGTCTCTAGTCCAGCAGTATGGAGGTTTTACCCTCCTAGACAAGGTTTCAAGTTCGAGTCTTGTCTATAGCAATAGGGGTTCCTCCCGCGTGCGTAAAAGGAAGGGTGTCATTGCCTTCTGGGCTGGATCCAACCTGGTTGTGTGGGCTCACTACGCATTCTAGGCTAGGGGCCATGTAGCCACAATTACCGTTCAAAAAAAAAGTTATCACATAAATTACGTCTTATTTAAAGATGAACGATCTACTCACTTCTAACAAGTAAATGGTCATACTGTAGTTTAAGATGCTAACCGAGTGGCTTTATAAATAAAATAAAATTTCCTTACAAGACATTTTTGATGTTAAGTATATTTAAAAATAGGGCAATTGTTTTATAAAACTATCATACTTGACATCTTTTATTTTTCTAGGCATCGAACAATTTTTTTTCCGTATAAAAGTACTTTTCTTTCAAATTCGCCCTCCTATAAGTATTTTGTGACATTTTTATCATTCGGAAAAAAATTACTATTAGCTGAGAGTGTCAAAAATGTCACAAAATACCTCAAAAAAACCGAATTTGAAAAAAAAAAAAAAATACCTGAAAATTGTTTGAACCTAGAAAATAAAATAATTGCAAGTATAATAACTTTATAAAATATTTAACCTTAAAAATAATAATAATAAATGAATTGGTAAGTGAATCATATGCGCGTACCTAGTAATCTGCTCATCCGCAACAGGAGATAAAGCAACACGAAACTATGCAATAGTATAAGGCCACATAGAAAATAAAAGACATCAACAAGCAAGCATGGAACTGCACAATGACAAAAATAGTTTATTAGAACACATTATACGACTAAGGGTTTAAATGAAAAATTAATTCACTCATGTTTACCCATAAACATCACATTAGTAACACTTATCAATGATGACGGCCCGTTCCATTCTTTCATAACAAAATTCCTCGAAACCGGAAGACTCATTATTACAGCTATATCGCATATACCTTCCCAAAGATCCTGCCAAGCTACAATATAGAATACACAACCGATCACCCTTACAACATAAATGAAAAAAATAATAAAAAAAGAAAATAATAATAATAATAATAATAATAATAATAATAATAATAATAATAAAACAAGAGAATAATTAAATAAAATAACTTACATGGAGGGTTATATGTTTCCCCACCATAGTCCCCCCACTCGGAAAGGTTTTAGCTATTGCCATTAGTACCTCGTCATTTTAAAGAGCAAATTTTGGAAATACGATTATCGATGCCAGTGCTGCAAGCATAAGCTATTAAGTGCAAGGACCAAAAACAATATATCTCTATCACAATATTTATGTAATAAATCGACTACTTACTGTATTGTTTTGCAGAAATAGCATTAACAAGAAGGTCGACCCCTATTTCAACCCCAGGGTGAAGGTGAGAGTGAACAGAGGCGCCTATTGAAAAAGAGCGCGACATGCTTTTTCCATATTCATCAACGGCTTTCAACAAATATCCAATGGTATCAAGATGCATATTTTCATAAGCTTTATGTAATGGTTCTTCACCCTTTTTGTCTTTAATCCGCAAGCAGTGTTTGTTTTTCTTAAGCAACAAATCCGCTGCGTATGTGTTTCCAACGATAGCTGCAATGTGAAGGGCTGTGCTTCCATCTGATTTTCTAGTTGCAAGTACATCTTTATCACTAATATATGAAAATAAATTTTTGACAAAATCTTTATGACCTATTCCAACCGCTACATGGAGCACCATGCTACCATCACTGCTGATTTCCTCTTTCACCAGATCTTTATCTTTTTTTAGTACGGCTTCTGCTCCTGACCAATCCCCTTTCATAGTAGTTTCCCGTAAGTTCTTCTTGCGCTCAATCTTGTTTTCACTTGCTCTCTTATTTTTGTGGTCTTCCCTTTCTGTGACATGTTTTGTTGAAACTACGTTTATCGAAATTGCGTCCTCCACATTTGTGTTTGTTTGTGCTGAAATAGCATCTATGTCTTTTGTTTTTGTTTCTCCATGTGATTTTGGTAATTCTGTTTCTGCGTCCGATTTTGTTGGAACTTAATATGTATACCGTTTTAGAAATAAGTTTATGTAATCTTTTATTTGGTAATATAGAAGGGTTGGACGGGCTCAAGCAACGGGCCATACGGGCTCGGGTCCTAACGGGCACGGGTCAAACGGGCAAAGTTAAAATATAGGTTAAGCAGGCACGGGAGAAAACGGGCGGCCTTAAAAATTGAGTGTCATTTGGAATAGAAGGATCTCATGTACATTTATTAACTCTAACTAATAAACTAAATTTTATTGCTAAATTTACGTCACAAAAAATAAGTTAAAAAAATTAAAACTAGTAAAAAGTTGTATGTATATATATATATATATATATATATATATATATATATATATATATATATATATATATATATACAACAAAGTTTAAAAATATTAACTAAACAAAAGGAAAAACTAAAACAAAATAAAAACATAAGCTATAACAAAGTAAAAAAAAAAAAGGAAACCGTTACGGTGATTTTTAATGCCCAACTGAACTAGTTGGAGTCTAGCGCCTATTACGTCCGTTATTAATAGAGCCTACTATTAATTTTGCCCGGTTAGACCCCCTTACAATGTCCATGTTACCCAAGAAAACCCTCAACTTTTGAAAAACTGCCCATAGCAGCCCAAGTTTTTGCATATGGGCAGATGTTAAAAACACATTTTGTGTAGAAATCGAGAAATCATGGAAACGGAGGGAACCCGTCCATCTCTTAATGTGGATTAAGAAAGTGATTATGTACATTCATCGGAAGGTGCAGTTGTTAGGGTGAGCTACCGCTCGGGCGAGATTTTTAGGGAAAATTTGTCCCGTTAATAATTATATAATGTGTAGACATAAGCGAAAAAAAAAAAAAAGTATTTAGATGGGAAAATATCTTAAATAAGTAATATGTTACAACGTTGAGATAACTAATTGCATTATATCTTATAAACGGTGACACTTTATATATAATATTGCTTCACGAAATGCCTCATTATATAATTTCGTACATGGCCTTAAAAAATTTCGCTGATTCTTGGGACGGCCGTGTTCATGGGTATATATGGATCATAGACTTTTCGAATGTTAGATTGAAAGACATACCTTGTTCACGACTCATACTTGCATCATGGTTTGATGAGCCTGCCATATAAAAGGATTATGACAGATGCATAAAATTTGTGTTATTGTGTAATGGTTGGCGTAGATGCAGCTGAAGGTTTATATAGGAAATAATGATGTGGATCCAAGCATATTCTTTTCTTGAACAAGTGGTCATATGCTTAATTAGTACGGAGTAGTATGTTTTAGCTACATGCACATCACGCCTGTTTGTGTATATAGTATGACATCCATCATAATATTGAGGTGATTTACATATTTCATAAAATGATTGGTACACTCCAATTTGTTGTGTTTAGACATATATATCTTCACAGTTACATTTACATTTTCACTCATATGAGGTTATAAATGTCTAAATGCAATGAATTAGTGTGTCTTAATCATTTGATAGAGTGTGCAAATCATCTCCCTAATATTATTAGACAAAATATACACCAGAGACCGTTATGAAAACCAAAATCACACAAACAAAAAAGAATTTATCCACCTGCCCTTATTGTTTTATGCTGCTATTGTTCTAGTTTTCCAGTAATGTTTATTTTCAAATACTTTTGGACCAAATGCACAAACGCACGTGCAATTGCATAAATTAGCGTATTTCACTTGTGTTCTTTTTTTAGATAATCATTTGAAAATGTAACTAACTCGTTATTTTTTGTCCCTACTTTATTTTTACCACACTACTAACCTCAAAAAATAAAATGGACAAACGGCTATTGTACATAAACAAAATACACATCAAATTAAAAATATTAATACACACAAAGTCCGAATTCAAAAATTTTCTGTTATAATAGCAAAAGACAAACAAACAAAAAAGAATAGCTACATAAAACTCAAAAAAATGTCAAGTTAGGTATATTTCATATAATTATTCCTTTTTTTTTCTTAAAAAAAAATAGAAGAATTAGTTACACATTGCAACTTATACTAATATCTGCCCTTGTGTCGTATTGTTACGCTAAAAGCTTTAAAATTAAAGGGGTAAGTGTATTGGTTGAGAAGTTTCAAAATCAAAAGCGAAAGTGAATCTATATTGCCCTTCTTTTTTAGGTATACGTTTCGAATCACTAAGACAAAAGCAAAAGTAGTCCCTTGTATTAGAGAGATGCACGCTTCGAATCATCACACAAAAGCCTTTTTAGGTTGTTATCACTAGGGGGTGCTTGGGTAGCTTAATTATTGACTTTATGGATTAATTTAACATGAGAAATGCTATAACAACAAAAAATTTTCAAAACGATTATGGATTTATTTAAAATGAGAAATGCTATATATTTTATTACTAGCTTATAAGACTCGTGGAATCCACGGGTTTTTAGAAGAGATATTGCAAAAAAAATGAAAAAATTAGTGTGTAAACAAAATAAGAAAAAGAACGAAAGTAAACAGGGTGAATCAGTTATTTGAATTAATATGAAGTAATAAGTCAATTACAATATAAAGTACAATTCTTGTAAGTATTAATGTAATAAACAGCCATTCACGTGAGCTCCATTCTTGACAGCCTTTAAAAAGAGAGCGTATGTAGTGGGAAGTTGATGAAGTGGTAAGCCAATAAAAATTTGCCGAGAACCTAATAAAGCAAAAAAAGAAGGTGTAAGTACAAAATTTGTGTGAATGATAAAACATGTAAAAAAAAACAAAGGCATATCGCATTATATGAATATTCGTACATACCTCTTGATAATTGATCAAAGACCGTGAAGAACTTCTTTGTAGACTACATTTGTAGTAGTCTTTGATAAATTACCATCGGCATCAGATATAACAACCTTCAAACCCTTTTTGCTTTTGACTCGTGAAAGAGCCACGTATAATTGTCGATGTGTGAAAACAGGACGTGGTAGGTATAAACCAACTTTCGAAAGTGATTGGCCTTGGCTCTTGTTTATCGTCATGGAAAAAGAAACTGACACAGGAAATTGTTTGCGCACGATCTTGAGTGGTAAACGTTTATCCGATGGAGTAATTTTCAACCTTGGAAGTATAACCGTATTCCCAAAATGTGTTCCGTTAATTATTTTGGCTTGAATAGAAGTTCGTGTTAATTTAGTGACTTGAAGCCTTGTACCATTACATAAACCTTGTGATTGATTAATGTTTCTCAACAACATTGTTATTGGGACACCGACCTTCAATGCAAGCCTATGGTTTGGGACATCCGAAAATTTTAAACCGTTGATAAATTCAGGTGAAAAAACGGATTGATTTATAGCACCACCACGTTCAGTTTTATCTATGTTGTCACAACTAAGATAAACCATTTCTTCACTAGGAAAGGTTTTAAACAAATGATCGTTAATAGTATTAACCACTTCATTGGTTGGAGCAAGAATGGCCTTTTCCTGGAAGTATGACGGATCATCTATGTTATTCAAAAGGTTTGGGTAAGTGAAATGAATAATAGATTGTACCGGATCATCAGTTTCATGTATTAGAATATCTTCGGGGATATCTATCAGAACCTCTCTGTCGTGTTGTCCTCCAATATCTCCATCTCATACTTTCAATATCCATTCCGCAAATTCTTTTATCTCAGTTACATCTTCAGGGCGTGATCCAACAGTAAGGCGCATATTGGCGGTTAATTTTAGGACTTTGCAGTGATCCCACAAGTACGATTGTTTTAAAGATGCACTTACAATGTCTTGCCGGGAACCTTTTGGAATAACGGGAAGCACCTTCCTAAAATCACCGCCAAATACTACAGTCATGTTACCAAAGGGCGCATCACAAGTGTCGTACCTGCTCTTACGCAAGATATCTCTCAAAGACCTATCTAAAGCCTCAAAGCACAACTTATTTGTCATGGGAGCCTCATCCCAAATAATAAGCTTGCATTTCTTCAACAACAAGCCCAGGTCACTTTGCGGAGTTATTGAGCACGTAGAAGTCTCATCAATATTTATCGGAATATGGAACCTCAAATGAGCAGTCCGTCCACCTGACATCAATAAAGATGCAATGCCACTTGATGCAACGTTTATGACTATGTCACCATTTCTTCTAATCCCGACAACAAGCGTTTTCCATAAATATGTCTTGCCAGTCCCTCCGTAGCCGTATACAAAATAAGTGCCTTCTCTTCCGTTTGTAATGGAGGTCATGATGGTGTCATATACATATCTATGTTCCGTTGTTAACGCGGCATATAGAGTTTCGTATTCAGCCTGTAACTCTGATGGGTTATAATCTCTCTCAGCAAAGATTAGCCGGTTACCAAACTCGGAGATGTATTTGTCATCTGGATAAGGAAGTTCTGGATAAGCCTTCAAAGTGGTGCCTCTTGAGCGCATAAGTTGTTTGATAAAGAACTAGCAAACATTTTTTTTCTCGTCATCACTCAGTCGTAAACCTGTATGAAATTAGTTATATATGAGCCGTAGCATATGTATGCAAATAAGAGTTATAAAAAATAGTAAGTAGTGTAGGATATTTGTAGTGTAACATACATATCATAAGAATCAGTAGATACATTTTTGTTTAAGTCCCTTGCAAAAAAATGGTCTTTTAACAGCTTTGATCAATCTCGAAATTGTAATTATTAAGCATTACCAGTAATATATAAATTTATAAAATAACATAATAACATAGCTTATTTAAAAAAAATTAATAATAATTAAATAAAAAAAAAGAAAAAAAAAACTTAGTAACTAAGCTAAGTTGGTGGTTATACCTGGAATGCCTAAAAGAATTCTTCTCTTGTACTCGACATCTTCTGATAGAAAATGCCAAGTTTGTAACCAAACAGTCAATGGTGTGTCAGGTTCCTTTTGGGACAATAATGTAACAAAAAAGTTCGCGTAAATGCTCAGCAGATACCAATGCGCTGCCTCTTTAATACCCTCAATATGCTCCTTGTCGTCATCTAAAAGGCCCGCTGCGTAGCAGCCATCTTTGTAAGTAGGATAAACTACACCGTTAATTTTCCTTATGTCAGCGTGATTTCGACAACCTTTTGAGGTAGCATCCTACAATAGTAACCTTCACCAGCTGAGATTGGAACATTATGAATTCTGCCAATTGCATATTTTTGCTTCCTATGTGTCCACATTCTTTTTGGAGTATTCCATAAAACTTTTGTAGGAAACTCAGCATATGTTAACTCCCTTGCTGCTGGATACATTTCGTTCATCTGCATCCAGGCTTGGAACATAGAAGCGCCAACTGTTGGTTTGTGAATAACGGTTTCAAGGTCAGAGTTCTCATCAAATACAACTGGCTGCTCGCCTTCGAGATGAAATGAGAGACGTTCAACAGATGGTATTCTATAATGGATCTCAAATCCAAATATTCTCCAAGCAGCTTCACAAGCAGATAGGTACCTGCAATCATAGAACGCCTTAATCTCGTCAACAGGTTTATCATTTTCTTGACCGTCTTCCGTGCTTGCTGGTTCATACAACTGTGCTGATACTCTATCGGGACCTTTGTTTATGTATTTAAACAAATATTTTATTGATCCCGTCTCATTGCACCATTCAACTTTGATGTGGCATTGATAACGTTTCAATAGCGTACCGTTATACTGAATAACATAACCGTTGTGCAAATTATGTCAACTCTTAACAACATGGATCCCGTTATCACGTCTTTTATATACAGGGTAGCCTTCCGAGTCAACATAACTGTTTTGTATGAACTTTTTAGGGAAGTGTTTGGTACATTTCCCGTCATCCATGCAAACTTGATTTGGGTCATCAACACCACATGGACCATGCATCATAAAATCAGAAACTAACTTGTGCAGATCGGGATCCTCATTTGGATCTGGTATCTTAGTAGATATTTGTTTGTCAATATGTTCAGCGTTTAGCACCTTGTCATCCTTATGTAAAAACAAACAAACATGTGCGTGCGGAAGGCCTCTTTTATGAAATTCAACGGTGTATACCATTGTAACATATTGTTCAAATAAACATGATATCATTTTTAATTATAATTATAGACATTTTGTTAAAAGACTACGCGTATGAAAGTGAGGTGGCCTATAAATAAAAAACATAGCTGCTTGAATACGTCCGAACAAACGCAACTCTTTGACATCCTTGATCAGCTGATCGAGTTTCATTTTAAAAACTCAAGATAGCACATCAGGCCGGTCTGTAGATGAAAGGTTATGCTGCCGCATATATCTTGCAATCTCTGGCCATTTAGGATTGCATGTTATCGTTATAAACAAATCTTGACAACCATACCACCTACACAATGCCATGGCATCCATATAATTTTGCTGCATGTACCTTGGTCCCCCAATGAAAGAAGAAGACAAAATGATAGGCTTTCCAACTGTGGAAGGGTCGCTATTTCCAGATGCGACGCTTTAACGCACATTTGAATACCTATCACACCTTAGTTTAGACTGTTTGGAACGATGGAAAAACATACGCTCTCTCAACCATAGCGAAACCATCCACAAGAAATTGCTGAAACAAACGACCTCCACGTATGAATAAATTCTCTTGATTTGGACGGTCCTGAATCTGATAGGCAAACCACTCACACATACTAACTGTTTTGTCAGTCTTTCCAGTGGCCGGTTGTCTCGATTTATTTCTATGTGGTATTCCTAAAAAATACCCATCTTGCGCATAGGGCATCAACAAAGGGTATTGCAAAGGAAGGTACATAGGATGAAAAATATTGATACGCTGCAAACCTTCACCAAAATTTTCTATCACAATATCTCTATCTTCTGCGCATGCATCCAAGTCGCCTACAATAAGTCC
Organism: Chrysanthemum makinoi; assembly: GCA_910596185.1. Taxonomy (NCBI): domain Eukaryota; kingdom Viridiplantae; phylum Streptophyta; class Magnoliopsida; order Asterales; family Asteraceae; genus Chrysanthemum; species Chrysanthemum makinoi. Next base: position 142,032,543 of record OU343216.1, on the reverse strand, counting down.
AGTAACCTCGTCGGCAGTTGGAAGAGTGTATTGCCGTCCACTTTTGCCTCGCTTTGCTATCAGATTTATTATAATATTTTGATCGTTGTCTTCTGTGTAGCGGTCACGTGCCCATCTAAATGTTTTGACTAAATCACTTGATCCATCCAAAATATCTTTGACTTCATTGATAATGTTTCGATCAAGAGGTGTCTTTGAATTAGAATTACCAGACGAAGGAGATTTAGAACCGCTGGTCAATAGAGTAACAGGAGAAACATTAAGTAAGAATGTAAATATATGAATAATGTGGAAAACTAGAAAGGGGGGTTGAATAGTTTTGCCGATTTTAAGTTAGTTTCAAAAACTTTTAGATTCGTTAATATGTGAGATCTTATGGATGTAGAGAAAGTATAGATCTAATGATAAAGCAAGTAAATATAGTAAAGCGAAGGGAAAGAAAAGACACAACCGATGTATAGTGGTTCGGCTACAAGGACACCTTCGCCCTTACTCCACCCTCCCGAGTCACTACCTAGAGTTCAAGCACTATGTCAACAAACTCCTTCACTTGGTGGAAGCCTTCACTGCGTTACACACTTTTCGGTACAAAGCTAAATACCGAGTCCGTAGCACGGTGGACCAAACCAACACAACTATTACATAACAAATATGTGAAATATCTAATACAAGATCTTTGCTACTGAAATCTTGCGGAGTGACAAATCAATCAAGGACCCCTTGCTTGGATGACTTGTAGAATGCTCGTGATCTCGCCTTAGAGAAGGACCTATATGAGGATCACAAATAGAAATAAAGAAGAACAACTCTCTAGATCAAGTGATCTATATGTTAGAAGAGAATGAGAGTGTATGAGAGATTTAGTAAGAAGAGGGGTGAGTTAGAATGAAGAAATGACTCTCTATTTATAGGCAAAATTCTTTACTGTTCCCCGGATCCCACGGATCCCTTCCACTTGGGATCCGTCTAGTGTAATTCTAGGGATCCGTGGAAACCCTCTTTGCCCATGGTTGTTTTGGTTATGGGTCATGGGTTATGGGTTGGTCCATGGGTTTTCTTTAGATTCAATGTATCTAAGTATACATTGCATCTAGTCTACATTGGTATGGGTTAAGATCCATGGGTTATGGTTTTTACCCATCCTAATAAACTATTACAACAAGTGCTTAATTATTACATTTTTGTATTTAAATGGCTATATGTAAATGCTTTACAAAAATAACATGTATCCTTATAATTATACTTAAGATAACATTATATTTGTTATCAACAAAACACAAAGAGAGCGCAAAATATTAATAAACGTCTTTACGGTTTATTTGTATTAACAATCTCCCCCTTTTTGTTGATGACAAAACATAATGTTATGATAAGTAAAACTTAAGAATATATGTAAGTTTTGAAAGCCCCTAAGTTTTACTTCTTCTCCCCCTTTTTGTCGAAACAAAAAGTTAACCCTTGGAAGAAATAAACATAAAAGTGTGGAAAAAGTAGTCCACGTATTTCTTACTCCCCCTTGACGGTAGCTCCCTAGCTGGGAGTCAAGTGAAGAAAAATAAGAATCCTACGAAAAGAAAGGTTAGTAACATGCTTAAATAATCTTGTGATTGCCGAGAATCAAGATTGAGAGCCAAGGTATGTAAACAAAGCCTTGTAATAAAACAACAAATTGTAGTGGTATTTAAGCCACTTACAAGCATGTAAAAATAAGAACAAGATTTGTTCTTGAAAATGAAAAAAATAACTAAAAGTAGAAAATATTAGTAGTGATTCCTTCCATGCTTGCATAAGGTTATGGATGGAGGTTTTGATGAGTGATGGTATTGATGCGATCAAGGATGAGGTTGAGTATGAAACGCATTTCTTCCCTAACTTCTATTGCGATTTCCCTAGTGGATTGGCAATGTTCACAATGTAAATGATGTGGGTAATGAGTGCGGAAGTTTTTCGGGTTGTTTTGATTTGAGTTATGCGGAAGTTGAGGTGGAAAAATAGGAAACTATGGATCAACATCCGGAATATTTGTAAATGGTGGTGGAAAAGAACCTAGATGTTCTTGTAATGTGATGGGAGCTAATGGTGGTGATGTTTCAAGATCTTGAAAGATAGTATTTGGAGATGTGGGTGGTGTTGAAAAGACTATTTCTTTTTGTTTAGATTGTTTAGATCTTGTTGGAGTCTTAAGGAGTTCCAAAAGAGTGACTTTAGGTGGTGATGAGGTTGGTGTACTTGTTGGTGATGAGGGAGGGGCTATTATGGAAGCATCTTGTGGTGAGTTATTTGTTGAGGATGAACCATTTGAGGTTGGTTTTGCTAAACAACAAGATTGGATACTAATTGTTGGGATATGAAAGTGCTGAAGACATGAAAGTACTGAAGATATGAAAGTACTGTAAGCTGCAAAGTACTGGGAAAAGTCAAAGAGTCAAAGTACTGCGCTAAAGACAAAGTCAAAAATCTGCACCTAAAAGTCAAAGTACTGAAGAACAAAAGAACATTATTCGTTTATGGAAAGTATTGTTGTTTCTATGTTTAGATTACTTGTTGTACAAGGCTATCAATTGTAAACCGACTAGGATATCCTTGAGCCTATAAAAGGACTCCTAGATTGGCATTAAATACGATTGCTTAAGAGTCTATGAGTTTTAGAGTTTATGAATTCACAAGTTAATTAGTATTTTAGAGAGAAGTTCGATTATCTTAGAGTTGTATTAGAGTATCTGCATAATAAGCGGATTTAGAGTTTATAATAAAAGGTTATTCTTCTTAGCTTTGTTAAGTAAATTCCGCATACTTGATAAAGATTGCTTAGTGTTTCTTTGTTAATAACTTAGGATTTATCCGAGGTTATTAAACCTTAACAAGCTAGTTAAGATAGTTTGATTAAAGTATATCGATCCAACAAGTGGTATAAGAGCTTGTGTGGAAACTCTGACTAGGAAGAAACCCTACTTCAACAATATTCAAGATGTCGTCTGAAGCTGTTCCACCACCCTCAATCACCTCACTCAGAATTCCAATAATCAAGAAGGGAGAATATGATCTCTGGTGCATGAAGATGAGGCGGTACATTGCCATTACAGACCATGCTCTATGGAATGTAATTGTGAATGGGAATGAAGTTGTACCAGACCCCATTGATATTCCTGGACAACCCAAGGCACCTACACCAGTATTACAGTAAGGAATCAAGAGAAGGCACTCAACATTCTCTTATCTGCGCATTCAGGATGGTCATCTTCTCAAATTTCATGATGCTAAAGATGCTAAGCGACTGGGCTGCTCTCAAGACCAATTTGGAGGAATGAAGCCTCTAAAAGATACAAGAAATTTGCTAAAGCAACAGTTTGAAACTTTCACAGTTGGTGAAAGAGAGTCTTGATCGCATATGATAGGTTTCAGAATCTACTCAACATGTTGGAGCTATACAAGGCAGAAGTATCATTTGAAGATGCTAATTTGAAGTTTCTAAGGAGTTTGCCATCTTCATGGCATGTGATTGCTACAATGATAGAGGACAACAAGGTTTGGATGTCATGGACTTTGATGATCTATATCATCAACTTAAGGTGTATGAGCATGAGATGAGTGGTCAAACAAGTTCTAAGTCTCACAGTATTGTGCTTTTCTATCATCTCACGAAAGAAGGCCAGTACTTCCATTAAAAGTCGCCTTCCTCAATCTTGTTTCTCAAATACTGCTGTCTATACACACCCCTCATATGTTCCAGCAGGGCCCTACCAACTACCACTATGGCCTCAGATGAAGTTAGGTGCTCCTTCTTTGCACAACAAGCTAGTTTACACAGTCACTTATGAAGAAGATCTAGCCAAGATTGAAGAAGATGCACTTGAAAGAAATTGATATCGGTGGCAAGTTGCTATGATCCTGCAGGATCAAAAAGTACATAAGAAAGAGGCAAAAGCATTGATTTCAAACTGAAACAGGGCATAACTTTTGACAAATCTAAGATTGAATGCTTCGATTGTCAAAAGACTGGTCACTTTGCAAGGGAGTGCAGGTTTGCTAAGTATCAAGCAAGCAGGACATCAAAGCCAAACTTGAGCTTAAGGAAATTCCATTCTTGAAACAAAGGCTTTGGTTGCTCAAGAGAATTATCGAGTTGGTAGGTGAAGAGTTTGATGATGAACCGTAACTTATTGCATGGCAGTGTAGTGGAAGAAGAAATTGAAGATTCAGTAGAAGCATTGGATTGAGACTTTTTTTGCTGAGAAGAACACGAACATCTTGTTTTGGAATCGATGATGGCTTTGGAGGATTTGACTGGAGCAAGGAATGTGAAGATGATTCTGTTCAACTAGCATTGGTGGCTACTTCACCAAATCAATCTCCTATCTGAGGGTGCTAAACTCAAGCTATGATTTTTATCATAAATTGCTTAGCAATTATGTGATTGAGAGAGATAATTGTGTTAAGGCTAGGTGCGAGGTAGCGAGGTTATCAAATAACCTTAGAATCTATGGAAGCCAAAATCTTAGCACATAAACTAATGAAGTAGCTGAATTTTGAAAAATATGCACAATAGGATTATCAGTTAAAGCTTAGTGAATGGAAATTAAACTGTAAAATTGCTGAAATTGAGAAATTAACTAAGGAAGAGATGATTTGTTAGCTAAGTTTCTTTGCTTGGGGTGGTACAGTGTCACATGTTTCTTATGTTCAAAAGCGACAAAGAGCCTACCTTAAAAGCTGGATTAGGTTTTGGAATGGATTTTAGTAAGATAGAAGAAAACCAATCTAGTAATCAGGATGAAGGTGAGTATGAGGATATAACCACTAGTGATGAAGAACTCATTAATTATGTAGATACATCTAGTAATGATGGTTCATAAGTGACTCACCTCTGAATATAAGAAAGCTAATGATTATCATCTTTGTTCCAAATCCCAGGCATTCATCAACCCTTAGGCCACGATGTTTCTCGTTTTGGAGTAGATAGTCTAGAGTTTAGGAAGAAGCTAGTTGCTCAATCTAGGTGCGAAAAACCCAAAGAATCTGTTGAAAATGATGTTCAAAATCAAGCGGTACCTTTAAATCAAAGTCATTGCTCCACAAGCAGATACCTTTTCAAAACCTTTTCAAAACGATCTTGCTAAACCTTTTGGGATAATTTTGGTCAAAACAAGTTTAAGCACTCACCAAGAAGGCAAAATAATTTTGGGCATAGACATAGAAGATGTCACTTTGACAGGTATGGGTGAAGCGTGTTTTTGTGTGTTTCAGTACTACTCATCTAATTAAGGATTGTGAACATCACTCAAAATACCTTAGAAAATTTCCAAAACAGGGCGCCAACCAGAAACCTAGAGAGTACAAACGGTTTGGAATAATTCAAATAGGGTCAATCACGAAATTTCTCCCGGATCATAGATACCTAAACCGGTGAAACCTTTTTCAAAACCCATTTATCTCCACGGTAATTTCCAAAGGGAAATGCTGTTAAATCAACCCGATTACTTTCTCAAAATCTCTTGCTCCGGTTAAAAAGAAGCTCTAAGGATGCTTCACAATACTTGGTATAGAAATCCTAGGAGATCTCACTATCAACCTAGAAGGTATTACAATTCAAATAGGAGATTTAGATCAAGAGGAACCAAAAGTGTTAAAAACAGAA